>JARHVA010001123.1:1200000-1607500 GCA_037957365.1 Torreya grandis | reverse complement strand
GTCATGGCAGTCCTATACTCATCCTAATTCCCCTTCATATGATTATGATGTTGTTGATTATATCTATGAAGAATAATTTCAAAATGGTATCAATAAGGGTACCAAGAAGTGTCTCCCTACCATCCTCAATATGATTCCTATCATCCCTATGATCCATATCAAGATTAACATGATTCCTATCGACGTTGTCATGAGGAATCAAATTATGTCATTGATTGGGAGGAAAGATATAATTCCTTAAAATCTTTTATTAGTCAATCCAATCAATATGTTGAATACCACTAAACCCCCTACTATTCCCCTCCTACTACTTCAATTCCACCTCAAGCCAAATCCTTGTTGACACTCATGCTAAATATGCTCAACTCAGAAAAAGTGATGAGAAAATGTGATAAGGAAGGTGGTGTGATCCCT
Source organism: Torreya grandis (assembly GCA_037957365.1). NCBI lineage: Eukaryota > Viridiplantae > Streptophyta > Pinopsida > Cupressales > Taxaceae > Torreya > Torreya grandis. Next base: position 1,607,086 of record JARHVA010001123.1, on the reverse strand, counting down.
ATTCATGTCATAGATAAGTTGAGTAAGCTAGTTTAATTCTTTATGGATAAGTGGAGGTTAGTTGAATAGGAATACCACTATGTCATCAAAGATGATTTGCATGAAATGAGATGTTATATCCATTAGAGAGGTTAGAAAAATAAGAGTTAAAGATCATTTTGCATCTGTCAAAGAGCCTCAAGAGGGCTATGAGTAAATGAAAATATTGTTGAACAAGATGTCTCTCGCATTTCCCTACCCAACTTATCATCTCCCCACTAGTCCTTTCAATAAATCTCCATTCCCAATCTCATTCATGATCCATCCACCACACCCCATATTCTTTCTCAAACTCATGAACTTGCATATCACCCTCCCACCACATCCCTTCTTGAAGGAGGACCCATCCTATGGGATATTAGTGAAGAAGATCAAACTAAATTTATAGCTAGTCAAGAAGATGACTCAAGTGTATATGATGAAGATTTCACTATAGGGACTCCCCTTGGTGAAGACAAGCACAAATCAATCTTCTTGAGTGAATAAAGAGAAGGTCTTGATGAGGTTGCAGTTTCCAATCAATATTTTGATCAAGGCATGAAAGATAAGGTTCTTGAAAAGAACATCACATCAGCTGAGTTAGTTGAGACTTATGATCAACATCAAGAGGTTAGTTTTGAAAAACTAATAGAAGACAAAGTTTTTGTTGACTCCATGAATCAAGATGACATGTGGTAGAGATTCAATAAGATATGTGATTCATTTGAGGCTCTTTAAAATCCTACACCTCATGCTGTTCAAGTTAAAGATATTATTATATATGCATTGCCTCTTAAAGGATAATATGATAGCTTCCAAAATACCAAACTTGTGCAATTTTTATCCACCCTTGAAGTTGAAGACTCTTCAAGTAAGCAAGTTGAAGGTGAAAAAGTACACAATGACCAAGAAGATTAAGTTGAAGAAGTTATGGTTCTTAAATAGAAAAAAAACAAAGGTGATTGGTAGCAGTGTATTGATCTCCTTCAAAATATTGAAGGCATTTTCAAGGTTGAAGGTCATGTGCATAAGGAAATAAAACAAGATGTCTTCATTAAAGATAATGATGAAGATGGGGTTGAGTATACAAAGCTCCTTGAAGAGCTTGATGAGATTGCAGTTGATAAGAAATTTGATGTTGTTCAAGATGCCATGGATGATAAAGAAGCATGTCTAGATGAATCATCAATGGGTCAAGTTGCATCTAAAGATTATCATGAGAATATGGTTGAGTCACAAGAGGAATTCACCTTCATAGGTGACATATTTGCAGTTGTCATTTTTGCATTTGAAATCATGCCAATAAGATTAGTAAGCATGAAGGAGTTGAAGACATCAAAACCAATGCTCAAGAGACAACTTGCTTCATGCCCTCCTTCATTTCATGAAGCAAAATATTTTTCAAGATTCCCATTTAATCTAAGAGGAAGAGTTATTTTTAGGTTAATTTGTATATAGTTTAGTTTTCTTAAGTTATTGTTGTACTTCTTAAGTGTTTGATATAACATGTGTGTGTTTTGCTTTGTTTGTGTCTTATTGTCTTTATTTTTGTGTTTTGTGAAGGTCAATAAATTTTTTGAGTCATGTTCAAATTTTTTTAAAGTCTAAAATTAAGTGGAAGATACTCCACTACCTAATTTACATGCAAGGCTACTGGTCCTATTAGCATTGCAGGCATGCTACCCCTATAAATCACCAAGAATGTTGACCAAATTTGACCCCAAGTCAAATTTGTCACCCCTATATATTTAAAACTTTCATAGTCTTTTCATGTGGTCATATCATACCTTATATGGTCCCTAAGATTCTTTATTTAACTTTGTTAGCATTTTTAAGGTTAGTTTGGAGAAGTTAAGGTAATTTCATGTTGTGGTCATATAGTGGTCTAGGGCTGTCGTGGAGAGATAAGGCATGGTCAAGTTGTGTCATAGGTGATTATGGGTTTATTAAAATAATTTTATGCCTTAAACATATTATCATAATGTTTTATGAAGTTTTAAACTATTTAAGGTCCACTCATAGTCTTGGAAGTTGTAAATATGCATGAAAATATGATTTTGGCTAACGTTTATGTATGTCAAAAGTTACCAAAGAGATAAATTCATGACACACCCCTTCCAAGGAGCTTGAGAAGTTAATAAACTATCACACCTATCATCAAGTCAGATCAAATTTAGATTATTGGATTTTAATGCCATATTGAGGAGTTAGAAAACTTTACAGACTTGTTGAAGTCATGTGCATGTGAAAATAGCTTCAGAACATCCTTTGAGCTTATACAAGTCAGGAACAATATTGGGAAGAAGTTTGGAGCTCCATAGCTACAAGAAACTTTCTATCTTCCATTTCTCCATTCATAAGCTAGTGAAGACCAAACTCAAACAGATGGTATAGGCCATATAGGTAGAGTTGGGGGCTAATATTTTGGCCAAAGTTTGGGACCCCTATGGACTTAAAATTCATTTCATTGGTCATTAGGTTGGTGTTCTTATCATTATGAAAATTTGATAAGAATATAGACTAATTTTATGTGTTTTAAAAATATTAAGATTTGTGTTTACTGATATATCATGTTAATGCAATGAAAGGCATGATCTTCAGTCCATAAAAGTCATGCTTACACTTATCAAACTTCCAAGGTCGCTAAGCAGTCACCTATAGACCTGTAGGTATGCAATTCCAAGAAAATTTTAATGGTGTCGGTATTAAAAGATAATATTAGATATGAAATCACATGGTGATATTCAAATTAGAGGTCAATATAGCCAATGGATATCTCTAAGTATTTTAAATCATTGAAGGATGAAGATTGTGATGACAAGCTAGTAGCCTAAGATGCATCCTATAGGATTGTATGTGTGAAACAAATGAAGTCATAGGTTTCAAAGATGTTTTGAGAAGATAATTTAATTGAAATTAATAATAAGAGATCCCAAATGACTATCATTCACTTTAATTTTTCATAATGTAGTGATAAAATGCCTACTCAAGTTACACAATCAAGTCTTCTTGACAGTCACCTATAAGACTGTAGGTGGAAGTAAAGAGTACAAAGGTTGTAAATATATTGAAAGGGATATTTTGAGTTTTTAATGAAGTATGAACTAACCTATAAATATATTTTTCCACTGTAAGGCATTGTGGTGTATTGAGAAAAGCCTAATTCAAGGCCATATACACACTCAGACCTTCCAAGTAGTCATCTACAGTTTGTTGATTGAAATTGCCATTAGACAGTACTGATGATGAAGTTTGGAGTTTCATGGAAATAAAATTTCCTTAAGATTCAATCACCACATTGAATAGCCATTGGAAAGTTTGAGGATTATTTATAAAGGCTACGAATCCTCAAACACACTCAGTCAACTGCCCTAATGACACCTACAGTTAGCCAGTTGTAGTTTTAGCCTTGAAAATGAGATGTTAATGAGTTTTATAATCTTTAGGACATTGAGAGGACCTAAATACATCAATAAAAACATGATAGATAATTGGTAATCCTGAAGAGATGGTGAGGCCATGAAACTCCATACACAGTCCATTCAAACATCACCTACAACCAATTAAAGTTTTGTCTTGGGATAACCATGTTAATGGTGAAGTACAAAGTTTCAAAGTGTATGGATAAGGTATTAAACTATCTCAATAACATAACTAGAGTTTTAATATTTCATGTTGAAATAATATCTTAGAACACTAAGATTTAGACTAGGGTTCATAGACCTAAATGAACACACATAATCCAAACATAGTTAATTATCCTAACAGTCACCTATAGATATGCATAAGTGACTCAAGGTCTCTTAAAACTTGAAGATAATGGTTTGTGAATATTTGAAGTTTATAAAATATATTTAATCTCTCAATACATTTAGGTCACAAAATATACCAAATAGGGGTCACAAAGGCTTAATGCACCTATATATAGTTCAAACACATAGTCAGGCCTATTTGTAAGATTGAGGAGTTCTACTCAAATGAGGAAGTCAGAGGTATAATAAAAACTAAGGTGATGTAATGTGATTTAAGAGTGATTAAATATTCCATGAAGAACTCATACTCAAGATTTAAGATGATAAACATGGGAAACCCTACATATACAATCCTTGCACCTACAGTTCTACCTACTCATGGAAAATGGTTGCTTGTTTGAAAGGTTTTGAGAATATTCAAGAGAAATAAGGTAGATTAGGATGTTTATAATGTTATTTCTAGTGATAACATATCACATCAAATCTTCAAACCTAACAAGAATGGAAACATGTTAAACTCTACTCAATCCTAACATCCCTAGTTGCATACTCAGGCCTACTAGATAGTCTTGAAGAGATGACAACCTAGAGAGGTGGTGAAATGAAGTGAAAATGAGACTTGGATACTTTATAGTATGGTTAATATCCTACATAAACATTCCATGAAGTCATATACCTCCTGACAGTGAGAAATAAATGGATACAGGTAGCTAAGGTATAACAGTCAGCTTGGTTCAAGAACCCTAGGCATAGGATAGTGGCATATGCAGAGAGTTTGGTGAATAAATGTGGAAAGAAAAATATTTTAATATATTATTGAGGACATAATATACCTATTTAGGTCATTAGAGATCAAATCCTAACACAGGAAAGTTCTTAATAACCTAATTCATTCTCAGACCTCAGAGAATGCTTGTTTCTAACCTGAGAGGCTAGTTTTCATTACTTAGTATGGATCATAGGATTTTCATGGGACCTTAATCTCATATTTAAATTTATCCACCATGGTATGCTTCCATATTTTTTAATTTGTTTGATGATTTAGGCCCTAGGCTTTATAAATCATCCTTAAGAAGTTGGAACACTTTTAGGCTACCTGGGAAAGCCATAAAGACCTGGTGAGATATAAATCCACTTTCATGCCTCTAGATGGATCATAAAAACTTCAAAAACACCCATAAAATTTTTAATACTCCCATGAGCATCCTCACTTGCCATTGTTTAATATAATATTATATGGATTAGAGCTAAAAAGACTAATTTTTGATATTTTACAAGTTCGTATAACTTGTTAGATCTTCAAATTTGGCATGGAGGATGGGGAGGATGTTTTCTAAGTTAATCACACACTTTATTGGGTTTGTAATTTATTGGGAGTCTATAGATTCCTTTTTCAGTCTCTTGGCAAGGAGGCCTAATTGAGGACTAGGTAGGAGAGAGAATCTAGAAAAAAGGATATCTCCACTCACTCATCATATCATGAAATTTAACTTGAATCTATAAGACCATATTGGGTACTATAATATGCCATAATATTATCACCACAATCTATACAAATATCTACACAAGGAGGTTTGTATGATTTTAGGGTTATAAAGAATTAGGCTTAATTGAGGCTTTTGGTAGAGAATGACTTATTGGGGATATTTTAAGACATCAAAATGGGTTTTTTTTGGTCTGATATGAGTTTAAAAATTCATCCATGAATTTGGATGATCTGAAGAATACAAATCCAAGTTTTGACACTTGTGTGCAAAATAGGCCTAAGGAGATGAAGAGTCATTTATACAACTTGAAAGAGAAAGAGATGATGTGTTAAAGATAAATTGTTTGGGTTAATTTAGAGGTATCAAGAGTAGATAAAAGAGGTAGGAGAAATTGATCTGATCGTTAATAAGGCTACTTGTCCTTCAACATGTCAAGACAAAAGGGAGTTTCAATAAGCTAGTCAAGGTGTGAATCAAGTACTTCAACTTCCACACCACTTGGAGAGTTAGAAAATATTCAAAATAGCTACACATGGCATCATGGACCTATTGAGGTAGTTTTATAGATCATGTTCTTGTTTTAACTCAATGACACTTATCTACTCTTCTCTCTCTTATGCCCTTCTTCTCTTCTCTCTTACTTTCTCTATATAAGTAGCCACTTTTGGATTGAAATGTATCCTCTTTCTGAGTATGGAGAATCCCTGATCATTTTCAAACTTTGATAAATAAATAATGATCTATTTTACCTTCTCTATGAGTTATTTCAATGTGTATGTTAGACTAGTTAGTCTTGCTAAGTGATAGATTCTCTTCCTGGGCATGTTGTCCTTGTTTGCATTCATATTCAGCTTTGAAAGTCTTTTGCATGTCTCTTAAAATGTTCTAATGAAGTTTATTTGATTTTAGTGAGTTATATCTCCACTAGTTTCATGTTACGACCTTTTGTTTAGTCCTCCTAACTTAAGTTTGCTTCACAAAAATCCATGAGAAAGATTTTAATGCAAGGGCAGATTTGGAGCAGTGTCATATGTAAGTTAGGATTTTATTTGAGTGTAATTGCAATTGGTCGGTATTGGTCAGGTTAAAATTGGTGCATAACCTCATTAAGATAGGTTTACTTTGTATTTTCTCTTTCCCTTTTCATCCAAATGAGCTAGTAGTAGAGGTGCTAAGCATTCAAGACAAATATAGGGAGATAGCCCTTCAATATAGAGGTTTACCCATGATATAGGCAACCCACAAGCCTAGGGGTAATCCCATGTTCCACTTAATTTGGATAAGGATTGAATTACCTCTCCAAGGGTACAAAATTGAGTGACAATAGTAACCACTATGGAAATGTAGGTACGAGAAAAATACCACACAATGTTAGTGACCACATCCAAGTTAGTGACTCAAATCATGACACAACTGACAAAAAAAGATGACAATAGGATCCTATAAGAATAAAAATCCATAAATAAGTAAACATATGCACACATAAGTAAGAATTTATTCACAAATAGTCAATTTAATAGTGTAATAATCATAATATCAAAGATTCATATGACAAAATATGTATAAGATACTAGTATAAAATGTAGTAATTAAATTTAAAATAGCTCAATGTGATAAAGGACAAGCCATGATAGATATCATCATGCAAGAATCTATGAAAAAATAACAATGCCCCAAAGCTAGGAAATGTTATCTAAGAAATTAACCCATCTAAGATGTAGGTGCACCATGTGAAATCTAGTATTATGTCATTCACCAAAAATACCATGGAAAACATGTGTGTGAGCCATGGATAATAACAAAATTTGGGAGAGGTAAATATGAAGCATATATAGAGTGATAATTTTGAACTTTTACTAATGGTTTTAATTTTTTTAACTTTTAAAATGATTTTAAAATTTGAAATTTTGCCAATGTTTTTGAATTTTCAAAAATTTTGGTAATGTTTTTGAATTTGTGAAAAATTTTCAATGTTCTTCAATTTTTGTAAATTTTAAATTTTCTAATGTTTCTGATTTTTTTCAATTTGTCCAATGTTTTTTATTCTTTTAAAAATTGCCATTTTTTTTATAAATGTTTATATTTTTATATCCCTTGATGGGTAATATACGAGTCATGTAGTTTTTAAGCATATTAAAGGGAATAAAGACTGTGTTGAGTATCATGATCTATGAAATGGTATAGACCAATTACATAATATAGGTCCCAAGTGTAACTCAAAATTGAAAATCATGACATATGATAAATCAAACTATGTGTCATGGCCATATAGGATGCAAATCACCAATTAAGGATATTGATGTTTTTTGGGAAACTCTCATGCCTCCCCAATATGGAAAATGTTCAAATAGATCCATATAGGATAACGATTCATATCATATGTCAACCTATTATGAAAACCATAGAATCTTAAATCAATAATTTGTAGTGTCAACTATATATAGAAAACATGCGTGGATAAATGCCCCTCATAAATATATGTCATGTACACTCAAAGTGTAATATGTACTAAAGTGAACAAATATATTTATAATCAATAAATTCCAAGATGAAAATCTCTAACTAATGTAATAAAACAAGGTATGTGAGTCATATGGCATGTTAAAGTGATACATGTATAATCATTACAATGCATAGGATGAAATCACTAGTTTCATGGCCCCATAGGTATAATATGATAAATTTACACCCATAGAAAACTCATAATATGTCAATGAGAAACATATTAGGGAACAATACCCCCACGTAGGTAAAAAATGTATACATAGGTATAGCCAATAAATATTATTCTTGAGTATGATTCCCCCATGGGAAAAATAGATACAATTGTGTATCAAACCATGTTTCTAATTTTATATTTATATATTTATAAGAAAATATAAACTAGAACATGGAAGCACAAGTTGTATAGGAAAAAGGAACAATAATTTCAAACTAGAAGAATGAGATGAAGAGTATTTTTAGTGCCTTTAAGCTCCCCTCAGAAATAAATGAATGCTATGATAAAATGTCATGAAATTACATTATCATCATCAAGAATATTTATGTAAGTGCTAATAATGGGATCAATAGTCAAGTGGTCAAAGCCAGTGAAACATAACAAACGACATGAAATAAGTGGCTAAGAAAAATGTCAATGCAAATATAAGGAAACTGTTATGTAAAATCTATAAAATAGAAGAATGCAATCAAGCTCAAAAAAGTCCTAAATCAAAGTCATATATGGTGACATATAAAAAATACTTCAATGTAATGATGTGCAATTAATAACATGAACATATCCATGCACACATGTAAGAAATGTCCATCTTGCATATGTAGTGAGTAATAAACACGATATCTATGTAAAGGTAGATCTATATAGTTTAATGTGAGTGCTTAAAATTGTAAGTGACATTTCCATCCCTAGAGATATTTAAATGGTATTTATAAGCATATCTAACCAAATTAGCCTATCTTCTACCTAAATAAAGTTATATTTTTTAGAAAGCGAGTGTGAAAACATGGATTTGTAAACTACATAGTGTAAATATTTTGTAGTGTATGTATATGACATGTATCATATGATGAAGATAAGGGGGAAAAAATCTCATATATGTTTTAGGATTTTTAAAATATTTGATAAATTAAAGACTAATAAGAAGGCACATGTAAAGCACAATTAATAGTAGAATAAAATCTATGTATAAGGCTAGGGTAAAGTAAATAAGTCAAAAAAATGTATGCATTTAAACTTATGATGCCCCATAAGGCATTAATATTTGATTTGATAGTGGTTTTAATTATTCCCCCAGTATGTGATATCGTAAAATAAGTGATCATCCTCATCTAATTCTTAATTTCATTGAATTTGATCACTATTATTGGCATTTTTTGAATCCTTAAAAGGTTGTTTTTCTTTGTAAATAATGCCCTTTCCAATTGATGTTTATTGAGGAATCATTATTTTGCCTCATTAAGTAACTCTTTAATTTTATCTATTAAATTAATTCACTTATTTTTGGAATGCCCTCTTGTTGCATGATATTTTAAAAACATAATTTCGGTATTAGACACTTGGCAACATCAATTTTGACACAGCTTGACATACTTGGACTTGTGCATGCACATTTGCATCTTGTGCATAATTTCCCTTATCCATTTAACTACTTATATCTTGGCCAACCCAATTTATTAATATGCATATTTATTATCACCCTAATTTTTTTTATAATGATCAATAATCCTAAGAATATTTTCCCCACATTCTATATCATTGATTTCCCTATGAGGACATTATCAACAATAGTCAAGTAATTGTGGTTTATCTTAGGTGTCCACCTTTATTGATAGTGTCCAATAATATCCAATGGCTAATTTTAAAATTCAAATGTCTCCCTTGGGTGAACCTAAACATGTTTTGAATGTCAGTTATTGGGCCAAAATATCAAATATTTGTCTATAAATACAAACTGATCATAAGGTCATATTCATATGGAAAAACTTAGTCACTATTTGGAATATATATTGATAAATTCACTTAAACCCACTTGAGACATTGCCACAAAAACATACACATCAAAAACCTCTCAAAGGAATAGCCATAGATCCAAGTTTGATTACAAAACATAATTCAAAGTTGCATGTAGTCAAGTGTCTAAATCCAAATCATCGAATTACATTCTAGTGTATCACAAGTAATCACACACACACACACACACACACCTAAGTGGGAGAAATATGTGTGTTTGAGACCTATTCAAATTAATTGAATGTAAGATATGATAAAAACCTCAATAAGGAGTAGCTAGGGTTTTTTGATCCATCTTTATAACCTATTTTTCCAATGTAATCTTGTGCAAAAGTGAAGCTACCTTTAGGACAAGTAAATACAAAAAAATCATCTACAATTTCAGGCACAATGATTTAAGGTGATAGACTAAAAAAATCCATAATTATGGTACCACTAGATATTGTAAAGTACCAGTCATCAATGGTGTTTGAGATTCACCAACATGATCCACATATATTTTGAGGTCTTGTTTACTAATCTGAGCAATTACAAAGTCAATCTAAAATATTTAAAGAGACTATGATGTAGACAATGAATAATATAAATCATAAAAACTACTAAATGCATCTCTCTCTCTCTCTCTCCTTTCTCTTATAAATTCTATAAATATTAAGTTCAATATTAATCTCTCTTTAGCATTAAAATTTTTATGATTAATTCCCTAGATTGTAGAATTTGAATTTCAATAGTTTTTTCTTATATAGATCACCCTAAATATAAAATAGTTAAAACATTCTAGTGAACCTGATCTTTGTTTTAAGTGTGGTAAACCCTAGGTCTTTCTCCTTTAGGGTTTCATCTTTCCTTATTAGAGATTCATATTTATCTTGTGTTATGGTTTCATATCTGATTTCCCCTTAATAGGCAATAATATATAGATTTCTTTTCCATGTCTTTCTTGGTATTTTCATGCACATATTTTATGTCATCTAAGAATATTAGTTATCTTACACTTTTAAGGTGGAGTGTTAGGTCAAGTGGTGTCATAATTTATCATAATAAAATTCCTTTGATCAAAACACATGTTTATGTGCAATCTAAAATGGATACAATTAATGAAATGAAAGTTCATATTTCTATTGATGCAAATGTTGATCAAGGCCACATAGATGTAGAGGAGCATGTGTTTGATAATGATATGCATGATCTTGAAAATACTTGTGAAGATGATAATGAACATAATAAATAATATAATATTATAATACATCTATATGAGCTTATGGTGAAGATCTTACACAAGTAGAAGTACTTTCAGATTTACAAAATTGAACTTGTATGCAATGTAATGACTTGGATAAGATCTTGAATAAAATCTTAGAGGCTAATAATACAAATATTAATAAGATATCCACATTTAATAAATAACATAATGAGACTTTAATTTATACTAATCAACCTTTTATATGAATATATCCTACAATAGATGTCAAACTATTGCTCTTACTACTACTATTGATGAATCTATAGCCATGGCTATAAAAGTGGTACCCACCCAAGGTGTGAGGACAACACAAGTTCATCCTCATATTTATATAAATATTCCCATGCAACAAAATTGTGTGCCCCCTATTATTTATACTCATGTGACATCATATCTTGATAGTCAACCTTATATTGCTTTTAATCAAGTTTTTATCCAAACTATTCTTGATCTTTAAACCAAGGTTTCCCAACTACAACAAGGTTATTCTAAAGTAGATCATTTAACTACTGCTCAAGCATTGTTACACAACCCATTATCCCTAAATATTCTCATTTATCTTTTACTTTCTATATTTTTTTCACCCAAGAGTATTCCTTATGATGGTAAAGGTGATCCAAAAAGGCATCTTAGATCCTTACATGTTGCATGCCTATAATATTATTCTAATGATAATTTATTAACAAATATTTTTTGTTAGGGTCTAAAGGACTATGCTTTATGATAGTTTTGTGATCTTCCTTTCCAATATGTGCATGCTTTCAATCCTTATCTAGATCAATTCTTAGTGCACTTTTCTATCAATATCAGTGATAAGGTCCCTTATGCTTAAATTGTAAAACTCAATTAAGGACCTAATGAGCCTATTAGTGACTTTATCCTTCATTATAAGGCTATGCTCACCACAATGATAAATCTTATGGAAAATAAATAATTGTAGGACATAATTAATAAAATATTACTTTCTCCTATACATGACTCTATTATATATAAATGCTTAAAATCGTTTGATGATGTGTTATATGGTCAAAGATCGTGAGGTTAAGCTACTTGCTATGAGAAAATTAATGTGTGGAACTAATCCTCCCACATCTTCTAATTATAAGTTTTAAATAAAATCAACTTTAAAATATAATGAAAATTATTCTAATAATGAGGCTAATTCAACAATTAATATAGTTTCTCAACCTAATAATGGACATATATTATCATATCCTAAAAGGAGGAAATTTACATGATTATCGAAACCTCCTCACAAGGTCTTATAAAAGCTACTCTAGTGCAACATCATGTCTATCCATTTAAATTTAGTTTGCTTTTAGCACACAAATAATTTAATTCTATCCATATGTATAGATTACATATATCTAGCCTCTTTAACTCCAAAAATTATAGAGTCAAATATTATGACTACAAGTAAGGAATCTCACCTAATTCTTATTTTCTCTCTCCTAAATATCCTCACATATAATTATTTATTTTAATACATTATTTCACACACATATAATATATGTACATACTAATATATCTCCAGCATTCCCTCCCTTAGTGTGTACATCGGGTGAGGAACCACACCACACAAATTAGAAATAGAAATGTATGTCAATGCATACTCTAAGTATGCACTCATGCTACTCACAATGATTGTTGAATATTTAAAGTGATGCACACATGAAAAATGGATCTGATTAGCAACAAAAACATAAATTCTATATGGATAGATTAAATTCTACATTTTAAATGAAATGATTTGTGGATATGGGTTGCACCTTAGATGCACAATATGGCAGATGCATACAAGATGGAGCTGATATGATGTGATCCACTTAACGATGTGAATTTTCACTTTCATGAACCATTGTATGGATTAAATGAGAACAAATATTTAACATTTATGGCCAAACACATGAACCTACACATAGAGACTACTCCACAATACCTGAATATCCACACTAAACACCTCAAACTATGCTAAAAAACCAATTAAAAACCTCTTTACAAATTATTCTCTCTCATCCACAAGGGCAAAGCATAATACAATTTCCCCATGAGAATTGATCAATTTTTCATCATATTGATAATAAAATCACTCTGATACTAAATTTTAATATGGTTTGAGTATATCACATGAAAAAATCCATTATATTCATACGTATAGATTGCATATATATAGCCTCTTTAACTCTTATAATTATGGAGTCAATGTTTATCACTATAAATAATAAGTCTCACCTAATTCCTATTTTCTCTCTTCTTAATATCCTAACATATAATTATTTATTCTAATAAATTATTTCACACACATATAATACATGTATGTACTAATATATCTCCACCAATGAAGGTTGATACAATAAAGGAATAACCCAAGGGGTTCAATATCAATACCTATTATGATTAACATAGATGTGTAGGACATTTCACTAGTAGATGTTATTGTTTAATGTATAAGATACAAGATTTAATTGAGGATAATATTATTGAAGTTATTTATGATAATATACATAAAAATGAGTCAGTTGTACAACTTAACTTAAAGCTTAAAATATTAATGGATCTTTTTCCCAAACATAGAGCACAAGAAACTAAGACAAATCTTGAGGTGCATATGACTACCCTGCAATAAGAATGTTAAATATACAATAAAAAAAAATTTAAGAACCAATAAAAGTAATAAAAACTTGAATTTTACTATGTTTCTATATTTTTTTTCCTCTAAATTTTTGACACATAGAATCATTGTATATTCCTGTTGATCGATGTCTATCCCATCGATCAACACTAATTTGTTTTGATCGTTGTCGATCCCTGTGGCTCGATCAAGAGTTAAACTTCACATTTTTGTGAAATTTAAATTTTGGCATAAAAATGGTAGTAAATCATCCTAAAAAGAAGATATAAGAGCTTTGTGGGGTGTGCTTCCCATCAGGCATGCCATTATGTGATCAATAGGAATCCAAGAGGGGAGATTAGTATCATGTTAGTATGATCAAAACCAAATAAAAACACAATAATAAAACTAAAACCTATAGCCTAAACACTCAAATAACAAGAGAAAAATACAAGTAACTATCAATAGAAGACAAAACAACCACTATTTACCTTCCTTGAGAGCAAGAGTTGTATGTTGTCCATGGATAGATGTGCTCAGTTGTGTGATCAAAGAATCTTTGCCAATGGTGTTCCTTGCATCATCTCTCCTTGTCACCTTGGTAATTTTGGGCTTGGATTTGGCTTTATCTTGGCCTCTCTCAAAAAATGAGCATTATAACACTACAAATATGGTCTTTAAAGGTATTTTAGCATAGTAACCTTACACAAAAAAAGATTTTTAAAGGGAATTCTTGCATAATAACATTAAATAGAAAAGCTTATCAAGGGAATTCCTACATAATAACATTAAATAGAAACATTTTTTGAGGGAATTCCAACATAATAACATTAAATATAAAATCTTTGTTGAATAATGTGTTGGGAGATAAACCGGAAGCACACAATTTGATTACCAAACCAAGCAACTTAATATGCGGAAATAAACCAGATTCACCAAGTAACTAGAATTCAGAATAACACATGATATGAGAGACAATACACAAATTGTATTAACACTTTATACAGAAAAGAATACAATAAAGAAGATGCCACTTCTTCTCCACCACCTTACAGAGGTTTCCCACACCTCAAGTGAACAGTAATTCTTCTCCCCAAAGCTCTCCCTCTCAGGTCCCAACACCCAACTCAAATACAGAGTTGGTGTTCACCTCCCGTGCTCCATGCACACCACAAGTACTCCACACACTCAAACAAGTACTCCATGTACTTCAAGTAGATCTCCCATGAACCTGCAATAACCTGCAATTCAACAGACCATACTTATGGAAGGAACTCCCTTGCCTTCCTCTTTTCTCTATCCGAGTACACACCTGTACTCTAAGTAGATCCTGCCTGATACTGCTCCCTGTTGTGTTGCTATCTATATGATCCTGCACACCTACAAATCAAACACGGTTCTGCACACCTGTGAACCTTGACCTTGCACACACATACACCTACAGATCAACGATCTTACTTACCATGTAGATCACTCTACACCCTGAAGAACCCTTGTCCTTGCCTCACCAAGTCCTTATGATTCTCCAACCAGTACCAAGCTTGGCACTGATAGGGAACTAGGAAGAACACCCTTACTCACTTCACACACAGAAGGAGAAAACTTTTCTCAACTCAAACTAGAACAACTTTTTCCAATACAACCATGAGTCTATTATATAGATCTCATCCAAACAATAATTAGACATCTAATTACAATAATTAGATCTGCAGCTCTCAGTCTAAAAATAGCTCTCTTCATGCAAACACTTGGTTCGTTAGCTAACTGCCCGTAATAAGCACAGTCCGAACCACACAGGCGACCGATGTCGGTCCCTGTCTGCCTGGGGTCGCCGACGCCGGCCGATACATGACCGATGTCGGTTGCTTCCTTGTCTAATACTGTCGACGTCAGTTGGCCAGACCAAACGCCAGTCTCTGTGACACTTCTGCAACTCTCCTGCAACCTCCTCCATGTTTGCATCAGTGAAGCTTTTAGCTCCACAACCTAACAATCTCCCACTTGGAGATAAACAGCTGCACTGTACCTGTACGTGTACCCCATCTAATCTATTTCCTAGTTTGTATCCCTCTTCAAGCTCAATCCTAAAGACAACCCACCACACAACCTGTGATGTACCACCTGTCATCCGAGTACCCTGCCACATCCGAACCTACAAATACATGTAGTGAAGTCCTGACCCTGCATAGCATGAATCCCTACTGCCGGTCCCTCTCAAGTACCTGAGAACCCACTTCCCCGAATTGGCTCCTAACTCTCTGACAGCTCCCACTGCATGGGAATACTTAGGTCTATACCAGACCTCATGTGATTTCAGACACTGTACCTGTCCAGCCCTTAGTGTGCTCTGGCTCTGCATCTTTAACCTCGCTAACACCTGATTCACATCAGCTCCCACTCGAGACAAAATCAACCTGTGATCTCCATGTCTCCTATGTCAAAGAATTCTGCTGCTCCAAACTCTTCCTGACATGCCACTGAACTAATCTTACCCTTAGCTTAGCAAAACCCTGTATGTACAAAACTAGCTAGCTAGCGTACCATCCACATACAGCAACAAAATGATGTTGCAATCACCATCCCCCTGGTAAGTCAAACCACAGTAGTTACCTGACATTAACTGAAGCCATGCTTCGTCCTCCACCTGTCAAACCCTGTACCACTGTCCTGCAGCTCCACAAGACCATATACCTGGTCTTCTGTCTCATGTATCCATTATCTCTATTCTTTTACTAAGGTATCCATTCATCTCTGTGCTTTCTCACCAGCTGGCAACCTTACCAAAAACACCTGTTTGGTTCTCCTCCAAGGAATCACATCCTCATCCATGCCGAGCTCACACCTATTTCCTGGATCCTTCCTACTCTATAATCAGCAACAAGTATAAAGAAGAGGAACAACGAATTTGAGGGCCTACTTACACCTTCAGTCCTCCATATGGGTGTTTGAGACTCCTTGACAGCGTGTTGTCCACCCAAAATCTGTTACAGTAACCGACCTCGGTCACTCCATAGTCTGCATTCGACTGACATCAGTTCCATGAGTCTGTCCCTGACTACCGACCCTGCGGTGTCCCTACTGCCGACGTTGGTCCTCTGACCGACATCGGTCTTACCTACTGCCGACGTCGGTCCCATGACCGACGTTGGTCTTACCCTGCCCGACATCGCCAGCTTCGGTCTGCACATGACCGACATCGGCACTTGTCTGTTTGATGCCGGTTCCTCCTGACCGACATCGGTAATTGTGTTCACCTGTGAGTGATGACTTTTTACCTGTGAGCTCCTTTGAATCAATACCCATGTCCAAACTGCCCTGCTCAGAAGTATCCAGCCACATCCACTGGGTTCTGTCCACCATCTCCTCCAAAAACACCAAGGCTTTCCAATTCTTAAGCCTGTCAAATATATCTGTCTTCCGCTTAAGAACATGCATCTCCTTCCTGCTCATGTGACCAAGCCTACGAAGCCATGTCTCTGCAACAGAAGAAGAATCAGTAATATAAACAAGTAGACAAAGGGTACCTGTTTTCTTACCACCAGCTAATTCAAGTGCATCCGCTGTGAGAGTTCTTGTGCATCTCTCATCACCCAATCTTTCTGAAGAAATTAGCCATATCTCTAAACCTGGGACCTGCATGACCTTCATCAACACCTGTGTGTTGGCCGCCTGCAATTTCAGCTTCACTTCCCCTTTGCCAGTTCTTTGGCAAGGCTCACCATCTCCTCTACCTGAAACTGCATGGAAAGAGGCAACCAAATCTTTTATCCAAGATTCAACTTTATCCAAGAAACCTCCAAGAACATCCTGTGCAATAACACCTGCAACATCTTCTTCTTCAGTTCCTTCATGCTGATCTGCTACCAACCAACAATAATATTTTACCTGCTCTTTCTTTCCATAGGACCGTGAGTGACTATCTGTGCTTTTCAACTCTTCCATTCTTAGCTTACTTTCATCTGCCATTGCTCTACTCCCACTCGATCAGAAACCCCTGAGAGTGCCCTGTAACCAAACACAAAACCTGCTTCCTGCAACCTTAGCTCTGATACCACGTGTTGGGAGATAAACTGAAAGCACACAATTTGATTACCAAACCAAGCAACTTAATATGCAGAAATAAACTAGATTCACCAAGTAACTAGAATTCAGAATAACACATGATATGAGAGACAATACACAAATTGTATTAACACTTTATACAGAAAAGAATACAATAAAGAAGATGCCACTTCTTCTCCACCACCTTACAGAGGTTTCCCACACCTCAAGTGAACAGTAATTCTTCTCCCCAAAGCTCTCCCTCTCAGGTCCCAACACCCAACTCAAATACAGAGTTGGTGTTCACCTCCCGTGCTCCACGCACACCACAAGTGCTCCACACACTCAAACAAGTACTCCACGTACTTCAAGTAGATCTTCCATGAACCTGCAATAACCTGCAATTCAACAGACCATACTTATGGAAGGAACTCCCTTTCCTTCCTATTTGCTCTATCCGAGTACACACCTGTACTCCAAGTAGATCCTGCCTGATACTGCTCCCTGTTGTGTTGCTGTCTATATGATCCTGCACACCTGCAAATCAAACACGGTTCTGCACACATGTGAACCTTAACCTTGCACACACATACACCTGCAGATCAACGATCTTACTTACCATGTAGATCGCTCTACACCCTGAAGAACCCTTGTCCTTGCCTCACCAAGTCCTTATGATTCTCCAACTAGTACCAAGCTTGGCACTGATAGGGAACTAGGAGGAACACCCTTACTCACTTCACACACAGAAGGAGCAAACTTTGCTCAACTCAAACTAGAACAACTTTTTCCAATACAACCATGAGTCTATTATATAGATCTCATCCAAACAATAATTAGACATCTAATTACAATAATTAGATCTACAGCTCTCAGTCTAAAAATATCTCTCTTCATGCAAACACTTGGTTCGTTAGCTAACTGCCCGTAATAAGCGTAGTCCGAACCACACAGGCAACCGACGTCGGTCCCTGTCTGCCTGGGGTTGCCGACGCCGGCCGATACATGACCGACGTCGGTTGCTTCCTTGTCTAATACTACCGACGTCGGTTGGCCAGACCAAATGCCAGTCTCTGTGACACTTCTGCAACTCTCCTGCAACCTCCTCCATGTCTGCATCAGTGAAGCTTTTAGCTCCACAACCTAACATAATGGATGAAGCCTTGTATTTATAGCCTTCCAAACTAACACTAACTCAAGTGTGGTTAGGTTTAGTTTAACCTCGGTTAGGTTTGGGAGGGAACAAGCCATTAATATTTTAAATTAATAAGCATGGTTCATAAATCCAAATATTTATTTGATATTTTGTGAGTGCTTGACAACTAACAAAATATGATGTCATTATGGTGACATCACTTTAGGTATTTATGTGATGTCATCAATCCAAATTTATGAATTTATAAAAATATAAATTTAATAATGAATTAGCCATGAGATTTTCACATATCCATTTAATTAGGTTTAACCAATTAATCACTCTTGATCGATTTAATTATCATTTCTAAATTTTGACACATTGTCCCTCACACATGGTCAAAAAAAGTTAATTTGTTAGGTCGTAACTTGACTAAAGATGAATAAGAGGAAGATGATAGTTGTTTAAAGTACATTACCCTAGTTAGGGATACATTGATGTGGTTTAGAAGATGTATGTGATGTGCAATGGTGAATCATAGCATTCTAATGATTTTTAGCCTTAACTTACATTGTGTACAAGAAGTCACTCTAGTGTATGTTTAGACATGGAAGTGGACAAAAAGGAATGTTTATAGTTTTCTCCTATTTGATAAGGTGTTGTGAGACACATTCATAGTAACATCATTTCAAATAATTAAAAAGGCATTAAAATGAAAAATAAGATAATGATTCAATAATGATGATCCAAATAGAGTTTGGGAATCATATGATGCCCCCTCAAGGGAGTGGTTGACACCTATGATTAATGGGTAGTCCCTCAAAAAGAAACAAGAAGAATAATGAAATTAACCCATGGGTGAGATTAATCCAATTGAGATAATTATTGAATGTATTGATTTAAAAGTACTAAGTTTCCCTAAGGTAGTTATAATTAGTAATGAAGGTTGAGACACTAATTTGTCTAAAGGTGATTATAAGAAGTGGCACAAGTATGTACCCCATCAGGATGGATAGGTCAAAATCATGATTTTCCTAAAGGTGGTTATAATAATTTTGAAGACCTAGATTGAATAATGAGTTTTTCCCTAGTAGGACATATTTGATCATGATAAATTGGTTATGCCCTAGTAGGGTGAGTTAGAAAGCATAACTCAAGGAGATAAATGATTACACATATTAAATATGAGTGATCATAAATTTAGATATGATGTCATAATGATTGAAGAATCCATAAAAAAAACCAGGCACATGAGGATGCACAAAGTGATGAAAGAAATGATTGGAAGAAAAAAGGTGGCCAAGCTTACCTTAGATACATCATATATCCAAATATTTCCTGCATAGTCCAAAAAGACCTCAGGCCAATGTAGTTCACCCAAAAGCAGGAGAAAATAGAATGATAAATAGAATATAAGAATAAGAATTTATTAATGTGAATATTTCAATTATACCTACTAATGTGAAAATACTCATCCTTATTAGCATTGATATAACTAGAATGGTCAATGGGTTGATTTGATCAAGAAGGGTGGGAGGATTTTCCAAAGTGAATAAGGAGAAGTTTTTGCAGCACCATTTCTTGTAAGCTCCACCGAACTATTTTTTGTTGTATCATGCGATGGGATGCATCATGAATAAAACACCATGATAACCTGGTTGTAATGTGTATAAGGATTGACTCCTGATCTAGTAAACAATTGAAAAAAATGTACCAATGATAAAAACCATGATAAAAATGTTCACAAATGAATATGGATGGACTCAATTATAATGTGAAAATAATCACCCAATCAATGCATATACATTTATTCAAGACACAATAATGAAATCAAACAAATAGGCAAACAAATAACTAAGTAAATAAATAAACAAAAAGCTTGAAAGTAAAAGCAATAAGAAACATATTATCATCAACCAAGTCAAGACCTAGGTGTGAAGGATTAATGGAATGATAAATAGATGGTACCCCCAAGAAAATATTTATATAATGTAACAACATGGGATAATATATCTTGGAATAAGTTGTATGGCTTGGTTTTACCCCAATAAGGCAAAAGTTGTGAGCTTGGCCTAAAAGTGCAAATTGGATGATGCCCCTAAGCAAGGATACATGCAAATGGAAGGTTACATCTCCAATGGAAGTGGAATGGATTGGAACCAAAAATTGATTTTTTCCCCATAGGGTGGATTGATGATGGCTGACTAGGTTCAGACAAGATAAATGTTTTTTGGATTTTGGGATTTATATCTCTCTAGGAGATTGTAAGCTGATTTTCTAATTTTTAGGATTTTGAAATGTTTTAAATATTTTTTAGAATTTTGGGGGTATCTTAACTCAATATATATTGATAAGATATTTCTCACAAAATAGTGAGAGCATGGGAAAGGGGAGATTGAACTGGCCTCAATATAAATTGATCATTACCTACATAGTCTAAATGGACCTCAAGTAACTATAGTTCAAAGGTATGACAAGGTATGAAAGAATGGTAAGGTGAGGTAAAGGGCAAGGCAAGGAAAATGTCAAATGATTCTATTATTCTTATTGATGTGGAGATGCTCATCTTTATCAGCATATGTTATAACCAGAATAGTCAATTATGTATATTGATAACCCACACCCCTTATAAATAGCTCCTCTATCAAGAACCTATTGTTGACTTAGACTACAATAATGTTGTTGTGATTGTCATTGGTCATTGATTTTGTTTCCTCTAAAATTCAAGAATAAGATGTCCTCATGGCCTTTATAAGGAAAGTATTTCCAGGAATAGTAAATAAGGATAAATAGTGGATAAAAGGTTTGATTTGGAAATGGAGATATGAATCATAATGTAATGTGTAATACTTAGGCAACAAATTAAGATCAAGATTTTTAGGCACACACAATGTTTTTGATTCTAGATTTGACATAATTTTGGTTGTGGTAGGGCCAAAACTTCTAAATATGCTCTTGATAGAACCACAATTTTTTTCTATTATTTGGACCTGAGAGTAGTTTCCATTTGATTATAGTTTAAAATGGAAGTTATATTAATGTTATCTTCAATAACATATTCATAGAGTAGTGAAGAATTATTTTTCTTAGAAATTAGTGCCTTCAAGAGGTTTTCACCAATGAATTTGTCTTGATTATCCCATAGTGTCTCTGAGAAGGTTTCACTAAGGAACATTAACTTTTGACTTTGATTATCTTCTAGTGCCTCAAAAAATATTTTTCTAGAATATGTTGAGTTTGGACTTTGATTACCTCCTAGAACCTATGAAAAGGTTTCACTGGGAGATTTTTCTTATTTTGCATGAATGTGGTCTTAGTCCCCCTAATATTCTACAAATGATATGTTTCCATAAAGTTAGATCAACAATGTGTGATTATATGAGTCCCAATCAATGCTTGTGGGAGGTGGAATGTCAATATAATTTCTATGTTGGTTGGTGGTAATGGAATGTAGAATGGTAATGGAATTTGAAGAACTAGTACAATCCTTATAGAAGATACTAAAATAACTTATGTCAATGTTGAAGTAATCATCCTCAAAAATTGTGGAAGGATCACAAATGTATTCAAATTAATCTACAAGACATGTGTAACTAATGTTATAATAACCATGAATGTATTCTAATTTTAAAGTTGAGTCTGACTCAAGGGACTCTAAATTTAATGTTGATACTAATGTTGATTTTGATTTTTATGCTACATCTGATATCAATTTAAGAATAGATCATGACTTGAATGTCGATTCTTCATCTAGTGTTACAACAAAGATGTTATGTTAAATGTTTTATATTGGATAATTAATGTCTTGGGGTTGAACAATGGGCTATTTAAAAATAGGCTCAGTTAAGAAGGACTCCATAGAGACTAGTTTATCAAATTAAGGCTTCTCAATAAAAGGAAAATGATCAATAAGCAACTCCAAAAAAAACTAGATCATCAAAGTGAGGCTCCTTAAAAATAGGGAAAAGGTCAAAATAATGATTTTCCCAAAATTAGTTATAATCATTAGGGGGTGAGTCAATAAAGTTTGTCTTGTCAAAGGGAGACTCCTTAACCAAAGGGAAAGGGTCAATAGGCAACTCCACAAAGATTTGCTCATAAAAGTGAGACTCCTTAAAAATAGGGTAATGGTCAAAGGGTGATTCAACATTGGTTAACTCATAATAAATAGGTGTTTCAAAAAAACATCATGGATTGGTTAGTTCTCTTAGCCTTAGCTTACAATTAGTTACAAAATATCAAATTTGGACACATGTTGGTTTTTAAAAGATGGCTCTTGGGGAGGTAATGATTGGCATTGTTGTGGATCAATGATCATCTTGGATTTTATAAAGTGGGGGAAGTTCATCAATGGATGAAGAATGACTTATGGTTCAATAATGAGCTTTTTTTAAATAGGCTCGTAAAATATGGGCTCAATAATGATTGGTTGTGGGTTTAGGAGGGTAACTATGATGTGTTTAGTCACAATTGTGCAACCTTTTTGGGATAATGAGCTCCCAGATTTGAAAGGGCCTGGAATGGTAATTAATTAGAATTGTAAAGCTTGGTTGTCAAGGTAATCTAAAGGAAGAGGGCCTAGAATGGTAATATTTGGGTGTTTTGGAGCTTTGTTGCTAGAATATACTAAAGTAGGAGGGCTTGGAATGGTACTAAATTGGTGTTGGAAAGCTTGCTTGATAACATAGGCCAAAGGATGAGGGCATTGAATGGTAATTAATGTGCATTGTGAGGGATGGTTGGCAATGCAAGATAAAGGATGAGGACCTAGAATGGTAATCCTTGGGCACTACAGAGCTTGGTTACTAATGCAAGCCAAAGGAGGATTATTGGCATAGGTAGTGGATTGGGTATCATTATCATTGAAAGGGTTAACTTGGTAAATTAATTGGCCCAAAGAAGGGCCATCACAACATATGATAATTGGCATAGCCAAGTTTGGAAATTAACCCAAAGTGGGCAGTCTTAGTCTATGAAAATAGTCTTGAATGTGGTCCATGAAACTTGAAATTCATCTAGGAAAAGTGAAATGAGTCCTGAAAATAAACATGAGTTAGGTGTTTGAAAACAAAATTTGATTAAGGCACATTTAGATCTATGACTAGGTAGCATGCAAAACAAATTTCTAAATTTCACACAACACTTGAAACATGGTATAAAATATTGGTCAATGTTTGAAAATGTTTATAAACTTATTCTAAATGAAAAACTTGGTCAAATTTTTAAAACAATTAAAACTTGGCCTAGAATGGAGCTTTTCTCCAAAATTTTCAATGGTAAGCTTGGTCTCAAATATCTCCAAGGTCTAATTTCTTGCACAAAAATGGTCAAATGAATCATAAATTTGAATCTTGATGTTTGACAAAGTGTTTCAAATAAATCTAATCTAGGTATAAAATTAAAATGATGTTAGGTCTTTGGAAACAAGGCACAGATCTAGACTTGAAAACACACTTGGTCAAAGAAAAAACTTTTCAAGGAAATTAATCTAACTCTAAAATAATTTGAAACACTCAGACTCAATCTATGCACATGGATTCAAAAAAAAATTAACCTTGGTATAAGACATTCACTCTAGGCACATGCCAAAACTAATTAGTAAATTCAATCTTAAGTAATAAAAGATAAGAGTTATGAGTAAAACATTCAAGCCCAAGAGATATACAAGGCTCTAATGTAAACTAATCATGCTTAAAGTTATACTTGAAAAGACAGTTTCAACCTTAGTTTAAGGAAATAAACAAATTTGAGGCACATAAAAGAGACCACTTCCTAAATCTAGGCAAATGAATCTTTAAAGCGATCATGGAATTAGTCTAAGTTGCACAATTCAAAGGTAAGAGGTACACACCCAAGACAAATTTAAGCAAGACATAAGTATAGACTGATCAATTTGAATCTGAACTTTGCAAGATAAATTTCAAATTTGGTTTAAAAAGACTTGGATTATTCAAATGGATAACATCCCAAACCCAAATGGATGGTATAATGATACCAATTGTAGATGAAAGGCATACATGGTTTCAAAATTGATTTAAAACAAGGCAATGGTTTTTAAAATAACACAAGCATCATAATGATTATATTTTGCTCAAAATGTGTAATAATGGTTTTTGTTTCAAAACTCTAAGGCAAATACTTGGGATTAAATGGGAAGTATAACAACGCCCCATTTAAATAAGTGACACACACACACACACAAATGTTTTGACAATGTTTAATGTAAAGTGTGGCATCAAATGGATAGAATAACACATCTTAGGTTAAAGTGGTGTAAAAACATGTGATTGGTTTATGACTCATTTTTACATGATAATACAAATATTTTTAGTCTAAAAACACACATGTAAATCAAATAAAAATAGAAGTAGCATAAATGGCTCATCATATTCCCTATAACTAACATGGGTGTGTGTAGCTTCAACTAAAGTTTCCACCAATATACCAATGCTTGTGAGTAATTAAGTGTTAATCCAAAAATTAAACTATAGGTGTAGGTAGATTTTTACACCCCCTCTATCTCTCAAGCATTGATTCGTGGCATGAAATTAGAGTGAATAACACCTAAATTTTGGCATAAAATTCTATGGTAAGTAGGGTTTTGTCTAAAATCTATAATTTTCACAAGTATGGCTAAAAAAATGAATCTAAATCACTTAGATTACTATGGGTGCAATCATGTCAAAATGAATCTAAGTATGGGTGCAATCATGTCAAATGAATCTAAATCACTTAGATTACTATGCAAGGGTCTATTCTTTTGTATAATGACTCTATTCATGTACTTCTTAGTGGAGTTCAATGTCTGGTTGTTGTATGGCCTAGGTACCTATTGGGATGGTCAGGAAAATCATTCACCACTATCCCATCCAATGGTTTTCCCAATTTTTATACCCTACCATGAAGTAGGGTTGGTATGATGCTATAAAATGAAACCCTAAGTTAATGCATCCCTAAAGAACTCGTTGGGAGGTGATGAAATCTTTCCCATAAGCCAAGTGCATAAAAAGAAATAAATTAAAATGGAAATTCTTTAAATCACCCAAGTCACTGAAAGCTTGGGGAAAGCATACATGACTTTATTTTTAACACACTTTTAAAACAAAGGCAATAAAATAAGTGCTTTTGGTTACCTGAATTCTTTAAAGGGGATGGGGAGAGAGCATACACACTAAAATTTATGTTTTACTAAAATCAAATAATTACTCGAAGCAATTTGAAACTAGTCTAAGTCAAAAACAAAAATTGACAATGCTCTTAATATCTCTAACTAAAGACATTGATTCTTTTTACTAATACCATATTTGAAATGTTTTTGAAATTTTTGGCCCATTGGTTGTGTTTGTACTTGTAAAAGCTTGTAAAATGCTAAAAAAAATTAAATGAATTTTAAAACACCTTAACAAAATGTGAATGAAATTTCAACCTTTGTAAAACTTGGATTGTACAAAAATTAAAATTATTTTAAAAAGTACTCAAAATTGTTCTTCCTTGGTTTAATTCCTTTCAAATAAATTAGGGGATTAATTTATGTTTGAGCCAATATTATCTTCCTGCAAGTTAGCTCAACAAAAACATAAATTTCAACATGGATAATCATTGATGATCAATAGGGATCGTGGTTGATTCCTTTGATCGATGTTGATTCTACAATAACACCAAAAATAATGTGTTTTGATGGGAAAATTCTTGAAAAATAATGTTTTAAATCCAAAAAAAATCACTACCCTATAAGAAGAATGTTAAACATGCATTAAATATATTTTTAAGTACCAAGAAAAGTAAGAAAAACTTGAATTTTACTATATTTATGGCTTTTGGTTCCATTGTGTTTTTGAAATAAGGAATCATTGCTGATCCCTAATGATCAACATCAATCCCACTGATTGACACTAATTTTTTCTTATCATCAGCGATCCTTGTGGCTTGGTCGAGAGTCAAAATTCATATTTTTTGGCAATTAAATCAAAATGTTGACATAAAAATGGTTAATAAAACATCCTAAAAAGTAGCTAGAAGAAATTTTTGGGGTGTATGTCCCATCAAGCATGATATTATATGATCAATAAGAATCCAAGAGAGGAGATTATTATCATTTTATTATGATCAAAACCAAACAAAAACACATTAATAAAGCTAACACCTCTAGCCTAGACACTTAAAGATCAAGAGAACAATACAAGTAACTATTAATAGAAGACAAAATAACCATTATTTACCTTCCTTGAGAGCAAGAGTTGTATGTTAGTCATGGATGGAGGTGCTCAATTATGTGATCAAATAATATTTGGTAATGGTTCTCCTTGCATCATCTCTCTTTATCATCTTGGTTATGTTGGGCTTGGATTTGGCCTTGGACTTGGCTTTGATCTCTCTCAATAAATGAGCATTATAACACTATAAAGATGGTCTTTGAAGGTATTTTAGCATAATAACCTTACACACAAAAATAGTTTTGAAGGGGATTCCTGCATAATAAAATTAAACAAAAAATATTGTTGAGGGAATAATTACATAATAACATTAAATAGAAAATCTTGTTGAGTAAATTCTTGCATAATAAAATTAAATAGAAAAGCTTTGTTGAACATTGGGTGAATCCTTGTATTTATATCCTTCCAAACTAACTCTAACTCAAGTGTGGTTAGTTTTAGTTTAACCATGGTTAGGTTTAGGAGGGAAATAGCCATTAATATTTTTAATTCATAGGCATGGATCACAAATCTAGATATTTGTTTGATATTTTATGAGTTCTTGACAACTCATAAAAGATGATGTCATGATGGTGACATCATTTTATATATTTGTATGATGTCATGATGATCTCATCAATTCAGATTTATGAATTTATAAAAAATAAAAATTCAATAATTAATTATCCATGGGCTTTTCACCTATGCATTTAATTGGGTTTAACCAATTAAGCAATCCTACTCAAGTTAATTGCCATTTCTAAATTTTGACAAGTTTTTCCTCACACATGGTTGAAAAAAGTCAATTTTCTAGGTCATAACTTGATTGGAGATGAATCAGAGGAAGATTATAATTATGTACAATGCATTTCCCTAGTTAGGGATACATTGGCATGTTTTAGAAGATGTATATGATGTGAATTCATGAATCAAAGTATTTCAATGATTTCTAAGCTTAACTCACATTATTTGTAAGAAGTCACTCTTATGTCCATTTAGACATAGAAGTGGACAAAAAGGAGTGTCTATAGGAACAATCTCAAATAAATTCTAAATCATCTCAAATCAATTCAATAGCTAATATTTTCAAGTATCAAATCTAAATTACTAATTGATAGTCAAGGAATATAATTACATAATTATTATATGTGGGAGAACTATGTGTGGTTTGATTTTCTCATCAAAGTATTTGGTTACTTAGATAGTGGTTAATCATCGATAGGGGTGATTAGTGTTATCTAAGCACATTACACTTCCCCTTCTTTTTTACAAGTTTATAGCTCTCACAAGTACACCTATAGTTTCCAAATCAAATAAAATGAAAATATAGGTTTCCATGTGGCACTAACAAAATATAAATATCTTAGCCTACTTAGTAGACATAAACATAGGTGATAGAACAACCACAATTATATCATCTTCATAGAAGATAAGTCCATAGTCAATGAACAGGGTCATCCTACAATATTGTCCAAGAAGCAAAAACCTATACAAACACAGGCATAGATTTTGTTTTTGAACTTGAATAATCATATACTTATGTTGGTGTATTTCATATGATTATATCTAATATCATACCTATGAAATCATAAAATCTAAGCTAATTTCTCTTCTTCCTAGTGTTTTCCAAAGTTATCATTTTACTATATTTATAAAGCTACAATAATTATTATTAATAAATTATATATATTTGTAATTTAATCAACATTTTTATGCTTATCAGGTTCATACAATAAAAAAAATGTAAAACATATTGGTGAACCTATTTGTTGATTGGATATTGTTTTCTTTTTTCAATTTTTGTTAAGGGGTTCTTGCTAAATTCATGATTCCCATACACTAAAGAGAATTATGATCATCCTTTACAGTATTTTATTAAGTGATGATCTAAGATTTCTCATTGACCTATGGGTTTAAAATTGAATCCTTGATTTCCATGCACAAAAACCTTTTCTTAATTTAGCTTTCAATTTATTTTTCTTTCTTTTTTCTTACTTTCAAGAACTATGTTTTAACTATTGTTCAATTCATAGGATTTTTCATTATGGTAAATGTGGTCATCAGTTTTACATGAGTTGTAGTGTGATGGGTACTATTCCAATACTCAAGTCATTATATAAAATTATACATGGGCTTTAGATTGTACATCCTCATTGTATATCATAAATGAATAGGGATTTTTAATTTTAAGTCATAGGAAGCCTTATAAGCATTTGGTTTTATAGTGTACTAGTAAGAAGTAATCCGCAAGAAGTTACTCTCAATGTAAATTAGAGAAGGGATGTTGTAGCTACATGATGATATAATCCTTCATAATCAGTACCCCTTTGGGTCTTATTTACTATTTATGACTAGTATCACAATATATAAGAGCCAACAAATCAAACACACCCTACCTAGTTACATCCCTTATCTTTTATTTTACACATTTTCATGGTTCCTTCTTATGCCCCCCAATCATGTTAGCTCCTTTATTCCTTTAATTTGTAGTCCTTGATTAAATTGAATCCATATAAAGCATATTCATATATTTTTTCTCTATTTGATAATACAAGATTTCAAAGTTATATACAAACAAAAAATGATGTTAATGATGAACATGATAATTAAGATAATGAAACTATGCATGGTAATCAAAATAATTTTGAGGGCTTTAATAAAACTTATCCCAGTGAGCTTAATGGGGTAGATTATGATCAAGTTAAATAATTTTCCTATTTTTCTCAAGAACTTCATCAATGTCCCAAACATGTGGTTACGGTTGTCAAATTGTTGTTAGCATCTAAGACTACACATCAAGCTAATCTCACAACATCTCAAGAACAAAAATAGGAGGTTCCTTTTAGAGTTGTTAATACTTACACTTGAGTTTTTTTTGCTTCTACTATTATTTCTATTCTTATATCAACACCTCCAATTACATATTTGACATCATCCATAGGCATGGGGGCATCACAAAGTTTCCAATAGATTAATATGCCTATTTATACAAAGGTATCACACACACCTCCTTTGATTTTTGTGCATGGTCCATCTCTAACCTCACCTAATACACATTTCCTTGATCAGATTGTTAAAACCCTACATGATAGGGTGTTGTGATTATGTCAAGGTGTCTCTAGAGCTAGTAATTTAATGGATTATCATACTTTGCTTCATAATCCTTTGGCACTTGAGATAGAATCTTTCCTATTACCATTAGGCTTTGTAACTTCTAAGTTTCCTTTCTATGAAGGTAAAGATGGTTGTGAAGAGTATCTTTATTTATTTCATGAAACCTGCTTAGATTATGCATACAATGAAAAATTAATAACCAAATTATATCTGTAAAGCCTCAAATAATATGTTGTGTGATGGTTATGTGATCTTACACTTCACTCAGTTAAAACATTCAGCTCTTTGATAGATTAGTTTCTAACACAATTATCTATTAACATTTGTGAAAAACTATCATATGCATAAATTTTAAAACTCAAATAATGTTCCACTAATTCAATCAATTAATATGTTCTTTGATATAAAACTATGCTCATTAAAAATGATGAATTTTATGATAAATAATGAGTTACAAGATATATTCACATAAAGTTTTCTAGCACCACTTCATGAATCTATCATGTTCAAAAAATTCAAATATTTTGATGAGTTATGCCATATAGTCAAATAATGAGATTTCAAACTCATAGCTTTGAACAAATTTAAGTATGCACCAAATGCTCCATCTAATTCAAATACTAAGTTCAAATCAAACCAAGCTACAAGTCCAAATCTAATGAAAGAAAAAATAAATCAAAAATAACATTCAATGCAATATCACAATCAAGAAATAAGCTTCAATTCTTCATTCCACTAAGGAGGTAATTTTCAACATTATCATCACCTCCTCATATATCATTATCGAAGTTACTTGAGTGAAATATCATATCTCTCCCTCAACCATTAGATATTGATATGAATAAACCTCAACATAAGGGATTCAATAATAATGCATATTGTAACAATCATAGGAGTATTTGACATTCTAAAAATAAGTGTTATATGCTAAGACATAAGATAAAAGATCTTATTGATGATAACACTATTGAATTAAGAACACATGTAGAGGAGGCTACACCACAAAAAAAATAAAATACAAATTTAAAAAAAATCAATAATCCATTTCTAAGCCATGGAATAGCAAAAACTAAGGATAATTTAGAGGTACATCATGCATGCACTACACATCCTGCCTTCAACATATGGGAATCTAATATATGATATTATCAGTGTAATTATAGGTGCATGAGTACCACATCTTATGATCACATTTGATGAAACAAAAATTATTGATGATGATTTAGATAGACTTCACCTAAATTCGAGTTCATATCAACAAATAACCCTTACATAGTGTCATGATAGATAATGGGTCAAGTGAAAATTCATGTTCAATGACACCTCTTCACACTCTTAGGTATACAGAACATTATTTAAAAGATATATTGAAATTAGTTAAAGCATTTGATTGACACAAAAAATAATCATGGGCTTATATTTCTACCTCTTTATGTCATTTCACCAACAATGGATACTCCATTCTTAGTATTATCAAGCATGGGGATATTTGACATACTATGAAGATAACCTTGGATACATAAGCTCTATGAAGTGCCATCCACATTACATCAATGTCTCAAATATATATGGTATAATCATGTGGTCAAAATTTTAGGCATTTGACATGATTACCCTCTACAATTAGTGGTAACCCCTCCGCCTCCCTCACAACCATAATAGTTGGGAATCACACTTACTCAGGTGCATAGTGTAGAGAGATTTATTTTACCTATCCATAATATTTATATGTAGTCAATTCAGAGGAGAGTTATAAACCATCCTAAATAACAAGCTTCACATCAAAAAAAATTTAAAATTTCAAAGAGAACTTCATCTTCTATAGTGCATCTTATGGCTATACCTCTATCAGTTTAGTGTGTTCCACAATGAACATAGGTAGTGAGAACCTCTCCTACTATATAGCAGACTCCACCAAGTCTTGTATCATCTATATTTACACATCTTACAAAATTTTCTATACACAATGATCAAGATAATTACATTATATCACTAAACTCCTTTCAAATTCGGATTCATCTATATGTAACACTTTTCATTCATGAAAATTCACCCTCATATTCTATGATACAATCATGAAATATGGTCCTCCCATTGATATTTCTCAATCAAATACTTCAAAAACACTAAAAAATCAAATATTTCAAAAATACAAAATATTTTCAAAAATAAAAAACTAGGGCTTGAGCATGACATGAGTTGTAATTTTACTTATTTCACTATATTATTTATCACATATTTTGGTAGGTAGAATATTATTTTTCATATATACATGCATTTCATGAGTTATATGAGTGTGATGTAAGAAATACATATTAAATATGGATTCCTAGATGTCAGACTCCCTTCTACCTAGTGCCCATGCCTTCACTTGGGGCATCTTATTCTACAGGTTACATTATCACATGTTATTATTATATAGGACATATATACCACATTGAGATACATATCTTAAAATTAAATTTATAATTACTCATATCTTACATTGTGTTACATGGATATGTTATGTTTCTATGATGTGACATTGATACATATGGATGGTGTAGACTAGTTTTCACTCATTTTTTTCTTCAATATTGCTACTTTTTTGAATGATAGGCTAGACATTTATTTCTTATTTTTTATGTCCACTTGGCCTCATGTGTGTGACATCTTTATTTCCATTACTTACAACATTCCTAATGTCCTTTGCATGTGGCACTTGACATTGCTTAGTGTAACATGTTCATGTCCATTATATGTGGCCCTTGGCCTTATGTGTGACATTGAGTGGCATTGTGTGTTGTGTTTATTGTGATTTTTGAGATTGATTAATGGTTTCATGATCCATATCATGGAGTTTCATTATATCATCTTATTTATAGATGCTTATGTTACTATGTGCCTCATTTCTATATTTGTATAGACATTACACTTGTATGTCTTACACTACATATGTTTCATACATGTTTTGATGACATACATTAAATTATGATAATTTAAACTCCACATGTTAACATGATTATACATGATTATATCTCTATCACATGATACAATTAACTCTTATTTTTTAGATGAATGACTTGCAGGCTACATCCCTCATCTCAAAAGGGGGCATCATAGTGGGATTGTCTTAGAGATTCAATCTTCCATGAGTAGAGGTTTCAAAGATTAAAATAAATTAAAAAATCATATTTTATTATATATTATAGGTTCCAAAGATTCAAATTAATTCATAAATCATAGACATGATAGTTATTGGGACATTGATACATGTTATTGGGGTATATGACTATAGATAGTAAAATCTAATTTTATATGACATACTAGTCTTGTACACTTGAAAAATACCAATCATGTCTCAAAAATTTCATTCATGACCTTTTCACTACTAAAATTCTTGTGTTTACCATCTCATTATGCCTAATTGTTTATCATATAGATTGACCCTAACATTTTGATGACATAGATCACTTGTAGCCTAGAGTTTGCATATAACATGCTTTCTATCCTACATATATAGTTACATATCCTCAACATATTTTTACCCTACATGATATTAGCATATAAATTATGACATTAGTGTCCCAAATATGACACTAGTGTCCTTGAATTCCAAACAATCAAATTAAAAATATTACAACATGTATGGGTTAGGCAATTCTTCTAATGATAAGGTATTGACAAATACTTTTTGTAAGGGTCTTAAGGACTATATTTTATGATGGTTTTTTGATATTCCTTTAGAACTTTTACATGATTTAAATCCTTATCTATATTAATTATTAACACACTTTTCTATAAATATCAGTGATAAGGTCTCCTATTCTCATATTGTAAAACTCAATCAAGGACCTAACAAGCCTATTAGTGACTATGTCCTTCATTATAAGGCTATGCTCACCAAAATGATAAATCCTATAGAAAATAAATAATTTTAAGACATAATTAAAAAAATATTACTTTCTCATATACATGATTCTATTATATATAATTGTTTCCAATCATTTGATGATGTGTCATATGGTCAAAGACCATGAGGTTAAGCTACTTGCTTTGAGCAAATTAATGTATGGGACTAATCCTCCCACATCTTCTAATTCCAAGTTTCAAAGAAAATAAAATTTAAAATATAATGAAAATGATTCTAATAATGAGGCTAATGCAACAATTAGTATAGTTTTTAAACCTACTAATATACATATATTATCAGCTCTTAAAAGGAGGAAATTTACACGGTTATCAAAACCTCCTCACAAGGTCTTACAAAATCTACTCTAGTGAAACATCATGTCTATCCATTTAATTTTTTTCTGATTATATCACACAATAAATTCAATTCTATTTATATGTATAGATTACATATATCTAGCCTCTTTAACTCCTAAAATTATGGAGTCGAAGTTTATGATTACAAATAAGGAATCTCACCTAATTCCTATTTTGTCTCTCCTAAATATCCTTGCATAGAATTATTTATTTGAATAAATTTTATCACACACATATAATATATGTACATACTAATATATCTCCAACATTCCATCCCTTAGTGTGTACATAGGGTGAGGAACCACACCACACAAACTAGAAATAGAAATGTATGTCAATGCATACTCTAAGTATGCACTCATGTTATTCACACTGATTGTTGAATATTTAA
Source organism: Torreya grandis (assembly GCA_037957365.1). Taxonomy (NCBI): domain Eukaryota; kingdom Viridiplantae; phylum Streptophyta; class Pinopsida; order Cupressales; family Taxaceae; genus Torreya; species Torreya grandis. The sequence goes on along the minus strand of JARHVA010001123.1, from coordinate 1,572,344 downwards.
AGTGATACACACATGAAAATTGGATATGATTAAAAACAAAGACATAAAATTTGTATGGATAGACCAGATTATACATTTTAAATGAAATTATTTTGGGTTATGGGTTACACCTTAGATGCACAATATAGTAGATGCATACAAGATGGAACTGGTATGATGTGATACACTTAATGATGTGAATTTTCACTTTCATGAACCATTGCATAAATTAAATGAGAAATAATATTAAACATTTATGGCCAAACACACAAACCTACATATAGAGACTAATCCAAAATACCTTAATAACCACAATAAACACCTCAAAGTATGTTAAAAATGCAATTAAAAACCTCTTCACAAATTATTCTCTCATCCACAAGGATAGAGTATAATACAATTGCCCCATGAGAATTGATCAATTTTTCATCATAGGGATAATAAAATCACTCTGATACTAATTTTTAATATGTTCTAAGTGTATCAAATGAAAAAATCCATTCTATTCATATGTAGAGATTGCATATATGTAAACTCTTTAACTCCTCTAATTGTGAAATCAATGCTTATCACTATAAAGAAGAAGTCTCACCTAATTCCTATTTTCTCTTTTTGTAATATCCTAACATATAATTATTTATTAGAATACATTATTTTTCACACATATAATATATGTATGCACTAATATATCTCCACTAATGGAGTTTGATATGACAAAGGAATAACCCAAGGCGTTCAATATCAATACCTATTATGATTAGCATAGATGCGTAGGACATTTCACTAATATATGTTATTATTTAATGCATAAGATACAATATTTAATTGAGGATAATATTATCAAACTTATTTATGATAATATACCTAAAATTAATTAGTCACACAACCTAACACAAATTTTAAAATATTAATGGATCCTTTTCCCAAACATAGAGCACAAGAAACTAAGACTAATCTTGAGGTGCGTATGAGTACCCTACAAGAAGAATGTTAAACATGTAGTAAACTTATTTTTAAGTACCAAGAAAAGTAATAAAAAAATTAATTTTATCAATGACATGTGGGTGAGTTGGTAAAGTGACTTGGTTGCTACAAGTACCACCCAGATTCAAATCTTAGATGGTATTGGAGGCCGATTGTGGCCAATCATTGGTATTAGACTGGTTGTGGCTATTGATGGTATTCTCTAGCTATCTATGGTCATTCCTTGGTATTATTGGGCTAGTTATGGACATTTTTGGTAATTTTGGTACTTGTGTACTTAGGGATCTGGGCCCATGATTATGTCCCATACTAGTTGAAGCTTTGGTCAAAAGCATATAGGGTAAAGATCCCACCAAAATTATATCTATCCAAAAAAGAAAAACTTGAATTTTTTTATGTTCTAGCTTCTAGTTCCACTAAATTTTTGACATAGAGAATCATTATTGATCCTTTTTTATCAATGTTGATCCCACCAATCAACACTAATTTGTTCTAATCATTGTTGATCCCTGTCGCTTGATCAAGAATCAAACTTCACATATTTGGTGATTAAACTAAAAATTTGGCATAACAATAGTTAGTAAATCATCCTAAAAAGTAGATAGAAGAGATTTTTGGGATGCACGTCCCTTTGGGTGTGCCATTATGTTATCAATAGGAATATAAGATGGGAGATTATTATAGTGTTAGTATGATCAAAACCAAATAAAAACACACCATTAAAACTAACATCTCTAGCTTAGACACTAAAAGAATAAGAGAACAATAAAATTAATTATCAATAGAAGATAAAATAACCATTATTTAACTTCCTTGAGAGCAAGAGTTGTATGTTAGCCATGAATGGATGTCCTTGGTATTGTGATCAAAGAATCTTTGGTAATGGTGCTCCTTGTATTATCTCTCCTTGTCACCTTGGTAATTTTGGGCTTGGTTTTGGCTTTTGCTTGGTGTTCTCTCAACAAATGAGCATTATAACACTAAAAATATGGTATTTGAAGGTATTTTAGCATAATAACCTTACACAAAAAAGTTTTTTGAAGGGAACTCCTACATAATAACATTAAATAGAAAATCTTGTTGAGGTAATTCATGCATAATAACATTAAATAGAAAATTTTATTGAGGAAATTATGAATAATAACATTAAATAGAAAAGCTTTGTTAAATAATGGATGAATCCTTGTATTTATAGCCTTCCAAACTAACTCTAACTCAAGTGTGGTTAGGTTTAGTTTAACCATGGTTAGGTTCGGGAGGGAACAAGCCATTAATATTTTTAATTAATAGGCATGGCTCACAAATCTAGAAATTTTGTTTGACATTTTATGAGTTTTTGACAAATCACAAAATATGATGTCATGATGGTAACATTATTTTAGATATTTATGTGATGTCATGATGATGTCATCAATCTATATTTATGAGTTTATAAAAATATAAATTTAACAATTAATTAGCCATGGGATTTTCACCTATGCATTTAATTGGGTTTAACCAATTAATCAATCTTACTCAAATTAATTACCATTTCTAAATTTTGACAAATTGTCTCTCACACATGGTCAAAAAAGATAAATTTATTACGTCATCACTTGACTAGAGATAAATCAGAGGAAGATGATAATTGCATACAGTGCATTTCCCTAGTTAAGGATACATTGACATGGTTTAGAATATGTATGTGATGTGCAATGATGAATCATAGCATTCTAGTGAATTTTAGCCTTAACTTGCATTGTTTTCAAGAAATCACTCTAGTGTCTATTTAGACATGGAAGTGGACAAAAAGTAATGTCTATAATTTTCTCCTATTTGAGAAGGTTTTGTGAGACACATGCATAGTAATGTCTTTTCAAATAATGAAAAAGGTGTTAAGAATAAAAATAAGATAATGACTGAATAATGATGCTCTAAATAGAGTTTGGGAATCCTATGATTCCCCCTCGAAGGTGTGGTCAACGCCTATGATTAATGGGAAGTCCCTTGAAAATAAATAAAAATAAGAATTAAATTAACCCATGGGTGAGATTAATTCAACTAAGATAATGCTTGAATTTATTGATTTAAAAGTACTGAGTTGCCCCAAGGTAGTTATAATTAGTAATGAAGGTTGAGACACTGATTTGTCCAAAGGCATTTATAATTAGCAACACAAGCATGTGCCCTAGTAAGGTGGATGGGTTGAAATAATGATTTACCTAAAGGCGGTTATAATCATTTTGATAATCTAGATTGAATAATGAGTTTTTCCCCAGTAGGGTAGATTTGATCATGATAAATTGGTTATGCCCTAGTAGGGTGGGTTGGAAAGCATAACTTAAGGAGATAACATGTTACACATATTAAAGATGAGTGATCATAAATGTAGATGTGATGGTCTAATGATTGAAGAAGCCAAAATAATGTGGCACATGAGGATGCACAAAGTGATGAAAGAGATGATTAGAAGAAAAAGGTGGCCAAGCTAACTTAAGATACGTCATATATCCAAGTGTTTCCTACATAGTCCAAATAGAATTCAGGCCAATGTAGTTCACCCAAAAGTGAGAGAAAATGGAATGAGGAATAGAATATAATAATAATAATTGATCAATATGAATAATTATATTGTACCTTCCAATGTGTAGATGTTCATCCTTATTACCATTAATACAATAAGAATGGTCAATGGGTTGATTTGATCAAGGAGGGTGGGAAGATTTGCCAAAGTGAATAAGGAGAATTTTTTGTAGTACCATTACTTGTAAGCTCCATCAAATTAATTTTTGTTGTATAACATGATGGGATGCATCATGATATAAAACACCATGATGTCCTAACCATAATGTGCATAAAGACTGACTCATGATCCTGTAAACAATTTAAAAAATGCACCAATTATAAAAACCATGATGAAAATGTTGATAAATGAATATGGATAGTCTCAATTATAATGTGCAAGGAGTCACCCAATGAACACATATACATTGATTCAAGACACAATAATGAAATCAAATAAATAGGCAAACAAATAAACAACTAAGCATATAAACACACACAAAATTGAAAGTAAAAGTAACAAAAAACATCTTGTCATTAACCAAGTCAATACCTACATGTAAAGGCTTAATGGAATGATAAATATATGGTGACCCCAAGCAAATATTCATACAAGGGAAAAACATGGGATAATATATCTAGGTATAAGTTGCATGCTTTGGTGATACCCCAATAGGGTGAAAGTTGTGAGCTTGGCCTAAAAGTACATTTTGAATGATTCTCCTAAGCAAGGATACATAAAAAGGTAAGGTCACACCTTCAATGGAAGTGGAATGGATTAGAAATAATAATGGATTTTTCCATAGTAGGGTAGATCGAGGATGGCTAACTAGGTTTAGATGAGATAAATGTTTTTGGATTTTGGGCTTTATATCTCTCTATGAGATTGTAAGCCAATTTTTTGATTTTTAGGATTTCTAAATGTTTTAAATATTTTTTAAAATTATGGGGGTATCTTAACTCATTATATATTGACAAGATGTCTCTCACAAAATTGTGAGAGCATTATCTTAGGTTGCTCATAAAATGGTGAGAGCATGTGAAAGAGGTGACTGAGTTGGCATCAATATAAATTGAGTGTTGCTTACATAGTCCAAATGGACCACAAGTCACTATAGTTTGAAGGTATAACAAGGTTAGAAAGGATGGTAAGGTGAGGCAAAGGGAAAGGCAAGGCAAATGGAAAGTGATTCTATTACTTTTAATGATGTTTTGATGTTCATCCTTATCAGCATATGATACAACAAGAATACTCAATTATGTAAATTGATAGCCCATACCCCTTATAAATAGTTACTTTATCAAGAACCTACTATTTATTTGTATTACAATAATTTTATTATGATCTTCATTGGTCATTGATTTTTGTCCTCTAAAATTTGAGACAAGATATATTTATAGCCTCTATAATGGAAAGTGTAGCCAGCGATGATAAATAAGGATAAATAGTGGAAAAAAAGGTCTAATTTTGTAATGGAGATATGGATCATAATGTAATGTATAATGATTGGGAACTAAATAAAGATTAGGATTTTCAAACACACATAATGTTGTTGATTCTAGATTTGACATAATTTTGGTTGTGGTAGGGCCAAAAGCTTATGAATATAGTCTCAATAGGACTACCATATTTTATTTTATTTTGGGATTAAGAGTATATGCCATTTGATTATACTTTAGAATGTAAGTTATATTAATGTTATCTTCAATAATGTCTTCATCAAGTAGTGAAGAATTATTTTGCTCAACGATTAACACCTCGAAGATGTTTTTACCAATGAAGTTGTCTTGATTGTCCCATATCACCTCTAAGAAGGTTTCACTAAAGAATGTTAACTTATGACTTTGATTGTCTTATAGCACCTCAAATAAGGTTTTTCTAGAATATGTTGAGTTTGGACTTTGATTACCCCCTAGCACCTCTAAAAAGGTTTCACTAGGAGATTTTTCTTCTTCTACATGAATGTGGCCTTAATATCCCTGATATTCTACAAATGATATGTTTCCATAGATGCAGATCAATAATGTGCGATTCTATCAGTCCCAATAGACACTTTTGGGAGGTGTAATGTCAATAAAATGTCTATGTTGGTTGGTGGTAATGGCATGTGGAATGATAATGGAATGGGAAGAGCTAGAACAATCTTCGTAGAAGATACTAGGAGAACTTGTGTTGATGTTGAAGTAATCATCCTCAAAAAATGTGGAAGGATCACAAATGTATTCAAATTGATCTATAAAACATGTGTAACTAGTTTTTTAATAGCCATGAATGTATTATGATTCTAAATTTGATTCTAACTCAAGGGACTCTGAATCAGATGTTGAGACGGACATTGATTCTAATTCTAATGCTAAATATGATATTGGTTTAAGAATAGAACCTGACTTGAATGTTGATTCTTCATTTAGTGTTACAACAAAGATGTTATGTTGAATGTTTTATATTTGATAAGTAATGTCTTGGGGTTGAATAATGGGCTCTTCATAAATAGGATCAGCTAAGAAGGACTCCACAGAGTCTAGTTTATCAAAGTGATGATTCTAAATAAAATGAAAATGGTCAATAGGTAGCTCCATAAACACTAGATCATCAAAGTGAGGCTCCTTAAAAATAAGGTAATGGTTGAAATAATGATTTTCCCAAAATTAGACATAATCATTAGTGGGTGACTCAACAAAGTATGGCTTGTCAAATTGAGACTCCTCAACAAAAGGGAAAGGGTCAACATGCAACTCCATAAAGATTGGTTCATCAAAGTGAGGCTCCTTAAAAATAGGGAAATGGTCAAAGGGTGATTCAACACTTGTTAACTCATCATAAATAGGTGTTTCAACAAAAACATCATGGATTGGTTATTTCTCTTTGCCTTGGCTTATTACTAGCTACAAAATATTAGATTTAGACACATGTTGGTTTTTAAAAGATGGCTCTTGTGGAGGTAATGATTGCCTCTATTATGTCTTGATAATTGGCTTGGATTTTCAAAAGTGGGGGAAGTTTTTCAATGTATAAAGAGTGACCTATGGCTCAATAATGAGTTTTTTTTAAAATAGGTTCATCAAATATGGGCTCCACAATGGTTGTTAATGGCTCTATAATGGTAACTATGATGTGTCTAGTCATAATTGTGTAACCTTGTTGGGATAATTAGCTACCATATTTGGAAGGGCCTTGAATCATAATTAATGGGCATTACCAATCTTGGTTGCTGATGTAATCTAAAGGAAGAGGGACTAAAATGGTAATCTTTAGGTGTTGTAGAGCTTGTTTGCTAGCACAAACCAAAGGAGGAGGGCCTAGAATGATAATTAATGGGTGTTGCAGAGATTGGTTTCTAACATAGGCCAAAGTATGAGGTCCTAGAATGTTAATGAATGAGTGTTATAAAGCTTGGTTTCTAATGTGGACTGAAGGATGAGGGCCTAGAATGGTAATCCTTGGGTACTGTATAGCTTCATTGTTAATGCAAGCTAAAGGAGGATTATTGGCATAGGTAGTAGATCAGGTACTTTTATCATTGAAAGGGCAAACTTGCTTCTTTAATTTTCCAAAATAAGGTCCATCACAACATATGATAATTGGCATGGCCAAGTTTAGAAATTATCCCAAAAAGGGTGGTCTTGGTGTATGAAAATAGTCTTGAATGTGGTCCATGGAACTTGGCATTCGTCTAGGCAAAGTGAAATGAGTCTTGAAATTAAACATGATTTAGGCACTTGAAAATAAAACTTGATTAAGGCACGTTTATATCTATGACTAGGTATCATGAAAAACAAAGGTCTAAAGTTCATACAACACTTAAAACATGGACAAAAATATTGGTTAATGCTTTCAAATCTCTAAAAACTTTGTCTATTATTGCAAACAGTTTAAACTTGGCCTAGAATGGAGCTCTTCTCCAAAATTGTCAATGGTAATCTTGGTCTCAAATATCTCTAAGGTCTAATGTCTTGACACAAATGGTCAAATTAATCACAAATTTGAATATTGATATTTGAAAAAGTGTTTTGAACAAATATAATCTATGCCTAAAATGAAAATGATGTTAGGTCTTTGGAAATAAGGCACAAATCTAGACTCAAAAGGTACAAATAAAACCTAAAAACTAAAGCAAATGTTAGGTCTTTGGAAAAAAGGCACAAATATACACTCAAAAGGTACGATTGAAATCTAAAAACTAAGGCAAATGCTGGGTCTTTGAAAACAAGGCACAAATCTAGACTTTAAAACATACTTGGTCAAGGTAAAAACTTTGTAAGGCAATTAATCTAACTCTAAAAAAATTGAAACACTCAGACTCAATCTAGGCACATGGATTAAAAAACAAACTTGACCTTGGTATAAGACATTATTTCTAGGCACATCCCTAAACTAATGGGTAAATTCAATCTCAAGTAAGCAAAGATAAGAGTGATGAGTAAAGCATTCAAGCCCAAGTGATAATCAAGGATCTAATGTAAACTAACCATTCTTAAATTTGTACTTGAAAAGAGAGTTTCAACCTTATTTCAAGGCATTAAACAAATTTGAGTCACATAAAAGAGACCACTTCTTAAATTTAGGCAAAATAATCTTTAAAGTAAGCAAGTAATTAGTCCAAGTTTCACAATTCAAAGGTAATAGGTACACACCTAGGTCAAATTTAAGTAAGACATAGGTGTAAACCAATCAATTTGAATCTAAACTTCACAAAACAACTTTCAAATTTGGTTTAAAAATACTTGGATTATTCAAATGGATAACATCCTAAACCTAAATGGATGGCATAATGACACTAATTGTAGATGAAAGGCATACATGGTTTCAAACTCCATTTAAAACAAGGCAATGGTTTTTGAAATAACACAAACAACATAATGATGTTATCTTGCTTGAAATATATGATAATGGTTTTTGTTTCAAAACTCCAAGTCAAATACTTGGGATGAAATGGGAAACATAATGATGCCCCATTTAAATAAGTGATAGACACACATAAATGTTTTGACAAAGTTTAATTCAAACTATGGTATCAAATGAATAGAATAACACCTTTTAGGCTAAAGTGGTGTAAAAACATGTGATTTGTTTATGACTCATTTGGACATGATAATACAAATAGTTATAGTCTAAAAACACACATTTAAATTAAATAAAAATAGAATTAGCATAAATGACTCATCATATTCCCTATAACTAACATGGGTGTGTGTAGCTTCAGGTTTCCACTGATATACCAATGCTTGTGAGTAATTAAGTGTTAATCCAAAAATTAAATTACATGTGTAGATAGAGTTTTTACACCCCCTCTATCTCTCATGCATTGATACATGACATGAACTTATAATGAAGAGCACCTAAAATTTGGCACAAAATTCTATGGTAAGTAGGGTTTTATCTAAAATCTATAAGTTTCACATGTACAAGATGGTCCCAAGTGTGGTTAACACAAGGGTGGAATCATGTCAAATGAATCTAAACCACCTAGCTTATTATGCAAAGGTCTATTCCTTTGCATAGAAACTCTAATCATGTACTTCTTAGTATATTATGATGTTTGGTTGCCATATGGCTTGGGTATCCATTGGGATGGTCAGGCTAATCATTCACCACTATCCCATCCAATGGTTTTTCTAATTTGTATACCTTTTCATGGATCAGGGTTGGTATGATGTTATAAGATGAAACTCTAGGTCAATGTACCCCTAAAGATCTCATGGGGAGGTGATTAATTCCCACCCATAATTCAAGTGCATAAAAAGAAATAAATTAAAAAGGAAAGACTTTAGAGGTCACTTTTTAATCACCCAAGTCACTCAAATGTTGGGGAGAGCATACACGACTTTATTTTCGACACACTTTTCAAACAAAGGCAATAAACTAAGCACTTTTAGTCACTCAAGTTCCCTAAAGGGAAGGGGGGAGCATACACACTAAAATTTGTGTTTTAACTAAATCAATTAATCTACTCTAAGAAATTTGAAACTAGTCTAAGGAACAAACAAAATTATAAAAAGTTCTTAGTAGCTCTAACTAAAGATGTTGATTTTTTTTACTAACACCAAATTTGAAATGTTCTTGAAATTTTTGGCCCATTAGCCATGTTTGTACTTGTAAAATCTTGTAAAATGATAAAAACAAATTATTTAATTGAATTTTAAAACTCCTTAACAAAATGTGAATATAATTTCACCCTTTGTAAAACTTGGATTGTGCAAAAATGAAAAATTATTTAAAAAATTATTCAAGCTTCTTCTTCTTTGGATTAATTCCCTGCAAACAAATTAGGGGATTAATTTGTATATGAGCCAATATTATCTTGCTATAAGTTAGCTCAAAAAAAACACAAATTGTAACTCTTAAGTTTTCTCAAAATATAAAAACATGGATAATTATTGACGATTAGTGGGGATCATGGTTGATTCCTATGATTGATGTTTATTCTACAACCATACCAAAAATAGCATGTCTTGATGGAAAAATACTTTAAAAACAATGTTTTAAATCCAAAAAAATTCACTACCCTATAAGAATAATGTTAAACATGCATTAAATAGATTTTTAAGTACCAAGAAAAGTAATAAAAACATGAATTTTACTACATTGCTAGCTTTTGGTTCCATTGTGTTTTTAAAATAGAGAATCATTATCAATCCCTGATGGTCCATGTCAATCAAATCGATCGACACCAATTTTTTTTAATCATCACCATTCTTTTTGGCTCGGCTAAGATTCAAACTTCACATTTTTTGGTGATTAAATCAAAAATTTGACATAACAATGGTTAATAAAACATCCTAAAAAGTAGTTATAAGAGCTTTGTGGGGTGTGTGTCCCATCAGACATGCCATTATGTGATCAATATTAATATAAGAGAGGATATTAGTATCATTTTAGTATGATCAAAACCAAATAAAAACACACTAATAAAGCTAACACCTCTAGCCTAGACACTCAAAGAGTAAGACAAAAATACAAGTAACTATCAATAAAAGATAAAATAACCATTATTTACCTTCCTTGAGAGAAAGAGTTTTATGTTGGCCATGGATGGATGTGCTCAATTTTGTGATCAAATAATCTTTAAAAATGGTGTTCCTTGCATTATCTCTCCTTGTCACCTTGGTAATGTTGTGCTTGGATTTGGATTTGGCTTTGGCTTGGATCTCTATCAATAAATGAGCATTATAACACTACAAAGATGGTCTTTGAAGGTATTTTAGCATAATAACCTTACATAAAAAAATCTTTTTTAAGGTAATTCGTACATAATAACATTAAATAGAAAATCTTGTTGAGGGAATTCTTAGATAATAACATTAAACAGAAAAGCTTGTTGAGTAAATTCTTGTATAATAACATTAAATAGATAAGCTTTATTGAAAAATGGGTGAATTATTGTATTTATATCCTTCCAAACTAACTCTAACTCAAGTGTGGTTAGATTTAGTTTAACCATAGTTAAGTTTTGGAGGGAACAAGTCATTAATATTTTTAATTAATAAACATGGCTCACAAATCTAGATATTTGTTTGATATTTTATGAGTGCTTGATAACTCATAAAAGATGATGTCATGATGGTGATATCATTTTATATATTTATGTGATGTCATGATGATGTCATCAATCTAGATTTATGAATTTCTAAAAATAAAAATTCAACAATTAATTAGCCATGGGATTTTCATCGATGCATTTAATTGGGTTTAACTAATTAAGCAATCATACTCCAGTATATTGTCATTTTCTTAATTTTGACAAGTTATCCCTCACACATGGTCAAAAAATTTAATTTTCTAGGTCACAAATTTAATGGAGATGAATTAGAGGAAGATGATAATTGTGTACAGTGCATTTCCCTAGTTTGGGATACATTGATGTGGTTTAGAAGATGTACATAATGTGCACTAATGAATCAGAGTATTCCAGTGATTTCTAGGCTTAACTTGCATTATTTGTAATAAGTCGCTCTAGTGTCCATTTAGACATGAAATTGGTCATAAAGGAGTGTCTATAGGATCGGTCTCAAATCAATTTTAAATCATTTCAAATAAATTCAATAGCTAACATTTGCAAGCATCAAATCTAAATTAATAATTAATAGTCAAGGAACACAATTACATAATTACTCTATGTGGGATAATTTCATGTGGATTGATTCCCTTATCAAAGTATCTTGATGTATAAATAGTGGTTAATCATCAACAGGGGTGATTAGTGTCCACTAAGCTCATTATAGTTCCCCTTCTATTTTACAAGTTTATAACTCTCACAGGTGTACCTATGGCTCCAAATCAAATAAAATGAAAATATAGGTTTCCATGAGGTACTAAAAAAATATAAATATCTTAGATTGTGAAATAGACATAAGCATAGGTGGTAGAATAGTCACATTTTTATCATTTTCACTAAATATCAGTCTATAGTCAATGAACAAGGTCGGCCTGCAATGTTGTCCAAGAAGCAAAAACCTATACAAACATAGGCATAGATTTTCTTTCTAAACTTTAATAATCATATACTTGTGTTGGTGTTTTTCATATGATTATATCTAATATCATACCTACAAAATCATAAAATCTAAGCTAAGTTCTATTCTTCTAAGTGTTTTCCAAAAATAACATATTACTATATTTAACAAGTTACAATGATTATTAATAATAAATTGTATATATTTATAATTTATTCAATATTTTTATGCTTAATAGGTTCCTATAATAAAAAATAAGGTAAAACATATTGGTGAACCTATTTTTTGCTTGAACATTGCTTTCTTTCTTTCTCAATTTTTGCTCTAGATTTCTCGTTGAATTCATGATTCCCATACATTAAAGAGAATTATGATCATTCTTTACAATATTTCATTAAGTGATGATTCATGATTTCTCATTAACCTAGGGGTTTTGAATTGAATTCTTGATTTTCATACACAAAAAATTTTTCTTATTTTAGTTTTCAATTTATTTTTCTTACTTTCGAGAACTATGTTTTAAATATTGTAAAACTCATAGGAGTTGTCGTTATGAGAAATGTGGTCATCAGTTTTACATGAGTTGTGTTGTGATGGGTACTATTCCAATACTTGAGTTATTATATAAAAGTATACATGGACTTCAGATTCCATATCCTCATAGTAAATCATAAACAAATAAGGATTTTTATTTTTAAGTCAAAGGAAGCCTTATAAGCATTTGGTTTTATAGTTCACCATTAATAAGTTATCCAAAAGATTTTAATCTCAATCTACATAAAATAAGGGATGATTTATGTACATGATGATATAATCCTTCAGAGTTAGTACCCCTTTGAGCCTTGTTCACTATTTACGACTAGGATCAGTATATATAAGAGCTAACAAATCAAACACACCATATCTAGTTACATCCATTACCTCTTTTCTTTTACACATTTTCATGGTTCCCTCTTAAGCTCCCCAAGTAGGTTAGCTCCTTTATTCCTTTAAGTTGTAGTCCCTAATTAAATGGAACCCATATAAAGCATATTAAAATATATTTTTACTCAATTTGATAATACAAGATTTCAAATTTATGTACAAATATAAAAAGATGTTGATGATGAACATGATAATAAAGATAATGAAAGTATGCATGGTAATCAAGATAATCTTGAGGGATTTGATAAAACTTATCCCAATGAGATTAATGAGGTAGATTATGATCAAGTCAAATAATTTTCCAATTTTTGTTACCAAAGGACTTCATCAATGTCCCAAACATGTGGTTAGGGTTGTCAAATTTTTGTTACCATCAAAGACTACACATCAAACTAATCTCACAACATCTCAAGAAAAATATGAGGTTACTTTTAGAGTTATTAAGACTTATACTTTAATTTTTACATCTTCTACTATTATTTCTATTCATATATCAACACCTCCAATTGCATATCTGACATCATCTGTAGGCATGGGGGCGTCACAGTGTTTCCAATAGATTAATATGCATATTTATACAAAGTCATCATACACACCTCATTTTATTTGTGTGTATGGTCCATCACCAACCTCACCTAGTGCACATTTCTTTGATAATATTGTTACAACCATACATGCTAAGGTGTTACGATTATGGAAAGGTGTCTCTACAGCTAGTCATTCAATGAATTCTCATACTTTTATTCATAATCCTTTGGCACCTAAGATAACATCTTCCCTATTACCATTAGGCTTTTTAACTCCTAAGTTTCATTTATATGAAGATAAAGATGGTTGTGAATAGTATCTTTGATCATTTCATGAAACATGCTTAGATTATGCATACAATGAAAAATTATTAACCAAATTATTTTTATGAAGCCTCAAAGAATATGTTTTGTGATGGTTATATGATCTTATAATTCACTCAATTAAAACATTCAACTCTTTGGAAGATTAGTTTCTAACATAATTATCTATTAAAATTGGTGAAAAACTATCTTATACATAAATTTTAAAACTCAAACAAGGGTCCACTCAGTCATTCAATGAATATGTTCTTTGATACAAAACTATGCTCATTAAAATGATGAATTATATGATAAATGATGAATTACAAGATATCTTCACACAAATTTTTTTAGCACCACTTCATGAATCTATCATGTTCAAAAAATTCAAATATTTTGATGAGTTATTCCATATAGTCAAATAATGAGAATTCAAACTCATAGCTTTGAACAAATTTAATTATGCACCAAACACTCCATCTACTTCAAATACTAAGTTCAAATCAAACCAAGCTACAATTCCAAATCTAATGAGATAAAGAATAAATAAAAAAATAGCATTCAATGCAATATCAAAATCAATAAATAAGCTTCAATTGACCATTCCACTAAGGAGAAAATTTTGAACATTATCACCAGCTCTTCATATATCATTACCAAAGTTACTTGAGTGCAATCTCATATATCTCCTTCCACCATTAAAGATTGATATGAAAAAACCTCAACATAAGGGATTCGATAGTAATGTATATTGTAACAATCATAGGAGTATTTGACATTTTAAAAATAAGTGTTACAAGCTAAGGCATAAGATACAATATATTATTGATGATAATACTATTGAATTAAGAACACGCATAAAGGAAGCTAAACCACAAAAAAAATAAAATTCAAAGTTGAACATTTTTAATAATCCATTTATAAGCATGGAATAGCAAAAACTAAGCACACTTCAGAGGTACATCATGCATAAACTATGCATCCTCCCCTTCAACATATGGGAATCCAATAGATGCTACTATTAGTGTAATTATAGGTGCATCAGTGCCACATCTTATGATCACATTTGATGGAAGAGAAATTATTGATGATGATTTAGATAGACTTCACTCTTTATTCAAGTTTATATCAATAAATAACCCATACATAGTGTCATGATCGATAATGGGTCAAGTGAAAATGCATGTATAATGACACCTCTTCACACTCTTGGGTACATAGAACATTATTTAAAATATATATTAAAATTATTTAAAGCATTTGATGGACACATACAATAATAATCATGGGCTTATAGTGCTACCTATTTATGTCAATTCACTAAAAATGGATACTCCATTCTTAGTCTTATCAAGAGTGGACATATTTGACATGTTATTAATATACCCTTGGATACAAAAGCTTTATTAAGTACCATCTACATTACATCGATGTCTCAAATATATATATATTGTAATCAGGTGGTCAAAATTTTAGACATTTGATATGAGTAACCTCTATAATTAGTGGTAATTCCTCCTCCCCCATAACCATAGTAGTTAGTAATCACACTTACTCAAATGCATAGTGAAAAAAGAGTTTTTTTACCTATGCATAATCTTTCTATATAGTCAATTTAGAGGATATTAATACACCCTCTTAAATAGAAAGCTTCACATCAAAATTTTATTAAAATTTCAAAGAAAACTTCATCTTCTATAGTGCATCTTATGGTTGTACCTCTATCAGTTCAGTGTGTTCCATAATGAACATAGAAAATGAAACCCTCTCCTACTATATAGTAGACTCTACCAAATCTTATACCATCTAGAGTTACACATCTTACAAAATTTTCTATACATAATGATCAAGATAATTACATTATAGCACCAAACTCCTTTCAAATTTGGATTCATCTACATGTAGCAATTTTATTTTTTCATATTATTTATATATGCTTAATTTAATGTTTGCCTCATTGTTATATTTATATAGACATTACACTTTATGTCTTACTCTACATATGTTTCATATATGCCTTACATTATACTATGATAATGTAAACTCCACATGTTGAAATGATTATACATGATTATATATCTATCCCATGATATAATTAACTCTTGTTGTTTATATGAATGGCTTGCAGGCTACATCCCTCATATCAAAAGTAGGGCATCATAGTGGGATTGTCCTAGAGATTCAAGCTTCCATGAGTATAAAAACCAAAAAATTATGATAAAGTACAGGTTTTAAATATTAAAATAAATTAAAAATCATATTTTATAATATATTATAGGTTTCAAAAATTAAAATTAATTAATAAATCATATACATGATAGTTATTGGCACATTGATACATATTATTGGGGCATATAACTATAAATAGTAAAATCTAATTTTATATGACATACTAGTCTTGTACACTTGACAAATACCAATCATGGTTCAACCCTTTTTCATATAAATTATTTTATATCTTACATATCCTCAACATATTTTTACCCTACATGATACTATCATCCAAATTAGGACACTAGCATTGACACTAGTGTCCCAAATCTGACGTTAGTGTCTCTGCCTTCCAAACAATCAAATTAAAAATATTTCAACATTTATGGCTCAATCTATTTGCCTTATTTAACCCCCACACAAGATAATTTCAAAATGTGTGGTATAAATAAAAATCAAAATTCATTCATTATAAACCAAGCAAGATCTAAGCAAGCACCTCTAAAGCTCACACTACACTATTGAAAATCATTTACACAATTGATCCATGCTATATTATTCTTCCTAATTTCCAAATTAGTCATAAGATTAGTATTATTAAATGTTTGAATCATTCAAAGAGAATCCCATGATCAATATTTGTCAATTTAAAATCTAGATCGTTATATGCACTCGCATGTAGCATATTACACAATTGTTCACACACAAACCCATATAAGGGGGATAACTATGTTGGTCTAAGGCCATTTTCATAGTATATGGACATGTAGGTAGTGGTCATTTAAAAATGGGTCTTAGAGGTCAAAATTGACTTCACTTGATTCCACTAACCCTTTATTTATAAGGTGACATTCCCTAAAAGGAAAACCAAGGGTTTTGGGCAAAAGATTGATTCTGAGAACTCTTGTTGTAACAACCCCACTAGGAGCTAACTAGAAATACATTGAAAAAAATTAAACACATATACTATGACTAGATTACACCATGAGAACCCAACTAGTGATCATATAAGATAATCTAAGTGAGATAACTATAAATAAAGTATACCACGACATATATCTCTGATCACCATCAACATATGAAACACATCATAATACAAACATAGAAAGTAGTTATAATTAGCCAACCACTACTGGTACAATATACATCCACTATTGTCAATCCACAATAATTAGGTAATTATAAGTATCCATGTTAATGTTTCCAATAATAAATACAATATAATGCAATGTACATAAATAAGATGCATGGCTCCCTAAAACATGAGTTCTCTGGACTCTCTAGTATCTATGGCAATCTCAAGAGTTATCTCAAAAGTAGTACTACTATGGGAAGGGAGAACATCATCTGAATGATTTTCCATACCAATCATGGACCAACAATCCCATACACTAATCTTATTATGGAATGGCCCTCCCTTTATGGATGAGTAGATAGTGATGGTGAAGGAATCTAGAGAGATAAGTAAGTATATGTGTGATGTATGATTTCTAAAACTAAACATGTGGTGTATCATAGAAAACTTGTTTTATTGAAAGATATCGCACAAACATGTAAATGATACTCTTAAAATGATAATGTCTCATTAAACATACTTTGGCCAAAGTTTTTAAGAATAAAAAATAATATCGATCTATAGATCAATCAAATTCATACACACCACTTGATCAGATTGCCTTCATCTGACATTGTGATGCTAGTAAGCTAGTGAAGTCTATCTCACTCCTTACTCAGTATCAGTAAAGTGAGATTGGTGAAACATAATTTAACCATAAGATTCATACAATTTATATCCTACTAGCAATCATATCACATAACATGTTAAACATAAAATTAATCAAGCATACATTTATTCTGTCAAACATATGAATGAATATTACATTATTATCTATCCCATACTAGAAATAATGACTATATTTTATACCACCTAGGTAAAATATATATTTAAATACAAACTCTAACTACTATAATTAGTTTCCAAACATACTACACCCTATGATAACCCATATGACCATAGTCTAGTATTCTAAGACATAACTACTAGTTTTTCGCAATCAATCATATAAAGTAGTCTTAAATACATAGAAACATAAGCTTCTATTCAAACAACTAGATATAACAAAGTAAGTCATAGTTTCCATGAAACACATAATATTCTATACTAGCATTCATTACACACTCAAAGGTTGTATTCCCTTATATATAAATTCCTACTAACTGTCACAAAAAATGTTATTTATAGAAATAACTAACATGCATACATTTAATCAGTCAAGCATAGGTGTGGTCTAGACATAATAATTATAGTATGTACCATCTAGGTACATTTATACTATAGTACTCTATGACATCCTATACTATCATAGTTCATTGTTTATGAACACAACTACACAATTACAAATAACCAACCCTGTAATTATAAACATGTATGAGTTTATACAACCCAGATATACCCTATGTTTAAACTGCATACTATTAAAAATTATAAGCACACATCATGATGCACTATTATATGTTATATATGTCTAAACACTTATTTATATTAACACTCTCAATATGTACTCCACATAAGTATTCATTACTATATGTAAACATATTTTAATAACTCAGTCATGTTATTCTCGAAGAGTCAGATAACTCATAACTAATTTATTCCATAATATTTTTATTTTAACAAGTTAATTCCTTTTCTAGGCAACTATTTTTACATAGTTATAGATTCAGTCTCACGGATATCTTATGACTTATTTCAATCATATATTTAATTATAGGTATAATCCGTATATACAAGTACTTGCACATGCTCCATATGTAAGTATTGAAATGATATGTAAATACCATATCAATGTTCACTTATAATTTTTAATGAAAAACTCCCTATAATTTTATAAATCCTTAAAAATTTTCCTACTCACAAAATATATTGACGACCTCTAAAAGATAAAAGATTCTATATTGTAATTCTCCTTTATGTTTAAGGGAGTTGGATAAACATGTAGTTGGTGTCCTAATCTTCTAGATTCCAAGACTTAGTTATAATAATTAATATAAATATAGACATATAACACCATAATCCAATACTTATTATATGTACATTTACATCTGTATAAATTAATCTACCCATAGTAGGCATTGTACACATGTTCTTATAATAATAAATATTGTATAAGAAATCTTATAATTATTTGTAACTCCAATTGATGATTAAAAATCATATAACTTATCTCAAGATAATGAAAACCTACATTGAGCTATAAATATACTTTACTAAGGCTCTTTTATGACTTTTTGTATGCTTTAATTGCATACAAATGCCTACAACCTTATTACAAACAATTTTATCTTGTTACTCTTTTATAAGTTTGTCCACATATATATATATATATACTCAATGAATAAATATATTCTTATTTAATATCAACCAACATTGGGTGATGGTTTAATTATTTTTTATTTGATGAGGTAAAAGCCAAGTTTTACAGGGACCTAGAACCACTAGAGTACAGTACAAAAAATTTAACAAGTCATAAACAGCTGAGAAGCCAAAGAATAAAAAGTTACAGTACTAAAACAAAATCAAAAAATAGGAAACTAGAACATAATTAGGAGGCAAGTCCCTCCTGAGGGTCTTTAGCATCTACAGTGTCCTTCACTTGATTGATCTATTTTTCCTTTAAAACTTTTACCTGAGTGTTGTTTCTGGGTCCTTCAACCACTTCATCGAAGATCATTATGGGGCACTTTTTTCCTTTAACCTACATGGGGGACTACTTAGGGTGGACCCCCTTGGGAGAGCCCTAAGGGGGGGATTTTAAAACCTTTGGTGATTGAAAGGTAGGGGACTGAGTGGGCTGGGTAGAAAGGATAAAAACCTAAACTGTGGCTTTGACCTGTCTATGAAGTGAATTCTAGTCCTGAATGAGTTTGACCAAACCCAAGCCTGCTTGTTGAACCTTCGAGTTAAAGTTATCTAGCTATAGTTTGTTATTTTCCAACTCATCCATCATAATGGCTTTCCCTTTCCAAGTTGTCTTCATAATGGTGATGGTTCAATTATAATGAAGATTACTATATGGCATAATAATAGCCAATGAACCATTTCATTTCCAGATATTTTTATTTTATGCAAAATAATAATGGCTCTATCTTACAAATTCACTTATATATTACCTATAACTACTTAGGACAAATCTTATTTCTATAATAATCTTGGTGGTAACATCTATATCACCAACATTAGCACATATCAATACATCTAATGTGCAGGATATAGGGCATTCAACTTTTAGTATTGATTTTTGGACAAGTTTACATACATGTTATGACATACATAGATCACCATAGTCTTGAAGCAAGTCGACACTTATTAAATTAAGTCACTGATCCATATATGGTAAATTAATTTTCTACTCATAAGTTTTAAATTGTTGTTTATATCCATGCAAGAACATGAATCGCTACATATACTACAAATTATTTTTCCACACAAAATTATATTACCACATAGCTGTACTGATTTATTACCATATTATCATTAGCAATTATAATACAATGCTTTTATACTTATATATTCAGCACTTAATACCTATAAACTCGGTGACATAAATACATATAAACTCAGTTGAAATCATTTTTTAAATTTCCTTGATGTGTCTATTAAAATATAACTATTAAGATGTCATGTCACCATGCAGTCGCCTATATATTTTTTTCATATCTCAATATTCTGCCAGTAACATATATATGGCCTTTATATTAAATTTTTTGTTGCATATAATATCTTATTTATATTATTTCTATAGTGAATTACTCTTATATTATAAATATTTACACTTATCTACAACAACTTACACTTATAAAACATACACTTAGATAAGTCATTGTATATTATTTATATTTTTTTGACTCTATATTAAATTCCTATATAATATATGCAAGGAAATAAATATCTACAATAACTTACATATGCATATTTATAAAATTTACTTTTATATAAGAATACGTAAGTGGTTGCATTCCTTTTAAATGGATCATTGCATTTTAATTGTTCCCATGCACAAACCACCATATAAATCTTGGTTTGTTGTGTGCAAATGTTAAATTTGGTTGGATGTAGAGATCGCTAAACTCTAAGTATCAAATATATTTGTTGTATTATTATCCTAATGATTAATTAAGTACTTATCAATTTTAGTATTAACATAAATATATATTAAATATTGTAATATATGTTGAATATTATCATAATGGTCAAGTAATTAATTACACTCATTGAATATTATTTGTTGAATATTACCACAGATATATGAGCACTCAAATCATGACAATTAATTATTCGATATGAATCTAGTTGCTTTTTATATTCTGCAAATTTATTTAAGTATTTGGTTTACTAATTAATTTTATGACAAACACACACACATACCAAATCATTTAGTTATGCAAACTTTGTCATGTATAGATAAATATATAAATTTAATAACATGGTCTACTTGACAGCTCATAGTTGTTCTCTCTATATTTGTCTTTGTTGCTTCTCCCACCAAATGCCTCTTCTATGAATCATATGTGCTTCACCTTCTCTTTTCTTCAATTACCTTTCCTCTTGTGTTACGCCCCCTTCTTTTTATTTTTATTTTTTACTTATTCTCCCCCTGATCTCTGTTATGATAAGTACGGCATAGTATTTTCTTTTTAAAAATATTTTTCTTTTGTTTTCTTTTGATTTTGTTTTTCTTTCTTTTTTTTATTTAATGTATTTCTTATTTTTGGACTAATTTATTTCTTTTTATTTTTTTAATTTTATTATTCTTTTTCTATTTTTTTCCTCTCAAATGGTAATTTTTAAATTTTATTTCTTTTAACATTAATTACAAAATTTTGTAATTTATTAATTTAATTAGCATACCCAAATGCCATAGAAATTTAATGCTAACCTCATAAATCAATAATCCAAATTTAATCTAAATATGCAAACTATGTTTTTTACAAGCATTTAATGATCAAACATGCTAATCATGTAAAACAAGTTCCATTAACTATTTAGCCTATAGTAGCAAATCATGAAACACAACTATTTCATGCAAGCATAAATAATCACATGTGCAAACCATTTATTATGAATTCTAACATGTGCTAGCTATTATGGTGTGTGTAGGGTTCTAGCTGATTTCTCTATCATCCTTTGACATCTTGATCTACATCACCCTCTTTGATGATGATCTCCCACTATCATGCTCTAAGGAATGAGTTATCTTGCATCAACCTCATAAAAATAAGGTAGATAAACTATTACATCATGATATACATACATCATAAATTATAGCTGAAATAAAAAATCAACATGTTTGTAATCTAAACACATACACTACAGCTAGCTCATAGAAATGCAAACATATAACCTAAGCAATATACTACTATCTCATAACAGCATATATCTCCATGCTTAGTCAAAAAAAAACAAATCTAATATGTCAACTATCAATATCCATGGATAATTAAATAATTTACTTAGCAAGGAATCAAGATGTAACATTTGTGCACAATCTAAATTGATAATCTGCAAGATGGTAGTGAACCCTAACATGTGTAGGTGGCTATTATATATATATATATATATATATATATATATATATATATATATATATATATATATATATATATATATATATATATTTAACTAGATAGAAGCATTAAAACAAGGTTAAAATCATTGACAGTAGTGTCTATATCTCAATAGTAGTGTTCAAATCTGATGAATCAAGGTAGAATGTTAGTCTACCTTCTTTTGCACCTATAGCTATCACATCTACCTACGCATAATTAAATAAGATAAGTATCATTCCTCATTCATGTTAAAACTTTCATAATATTTTTTGGCATTGTACTTTTCTATATTTAGCATATTCTCATATTTAGTATATTTATGAGCTATTGTAAATTTAAATTCATTTAATTGACTTGATTTTAGAATGGATTAATCCAAGTTGATTAAGCTATTCTACCTAACCCTTAACCTATAAAAATGGTTAAATAATGATATGCATTAATTTATGCATATTCATGGGCATATACAAAATAGTTAAAAAAACATGAATTATAAGTTTCACATATAGTTATAGTTGAGTATATAAATGTGGTGTATCGTATATCATTTGGCACAAATTTAGGGGCCATGATTTTGGTTCATGCACATATAGACATTTCTCAAACTCAAAAGGACATGATATTGCTTCATGTGCATATACACTAAAATATATTTTACATATTCAATGGCAAATAGTTGTTATTTCAATTCAAATATATTGGCATTATAGTCATGATGGGGGCATGAATATTATTCATTCTCTTTCAGTCATGAAAATAAAATCTAGATCCATCTACAATTTTGTTATTCATTCTTCTAGAGTAATGTATATTTGAGTCTAGAGACAATCAACAACCTTAGAATTATTTCTAGTGAACCTATTGTATGGCTACACCTTATGTTAAGAGGGATGTACATTCAAATCTAGTGACACTGAATGTCCTTGACATTAATTCTAGTGTACTGATAGTGGTTCCATCTCTCTGTTTTTTGTATTCAAATTGGGTACTTCTCTCCATTCATGAGAATTGGAGCATGCATTTTTCCAACTCAATGGATTCATTAGTTATAAAAATGGTACTTGATCACTCTCAATTTACCAATGGTTTAACATGAGGAGCCATATCTCCAAGTGCTTAGATAATGGGGCACATTTGTCCAATGCTTTATCTTTACTTATAAGTTACAGGTTAACATGGTTTTATCTCTCTACAAGTGTACTTCATTTTGCTCTTTTAAATTTTAAATTTCAAAATTTATATTTTCAAAGTTTCAAATATGGACAATAAAAACTTCATGTGTTATTGCAATGTTTGTTAAAATGAGTGCCCTGCACAATTGGAGTTTCTTATCATAAGAAAATGTGTGTTGTACACACTCAAGGTTTTTCATTCTCCTTTACTCTAACATTTTCATTATCAAAATATAAGGGGGGGAATATGGATACCTAAATCTAATAACATGTACTTGACAATGTTAATTCTTGACACATTCTAAACCACTTGAATTATACTCAAATACATGACTCTTTTTCCCTATTCCTCTAGACATTTATTTATATGTAAGCTCAACCCTCTATTTTTTGTCACTACTACATAATATTTTTTTAGTCAATGCTAAAAGTACCTTATATCACTCTCAAAATATTTTCAACTTCATGAAAATTATCCCTACATTTCTAGGGTAAGTCTATATTAGGAAGAGAGATCTACTATCACAAACCTATCCACCTATTGTAGCATTGTCCTCGTGCTAATTAACAACTAGTTTCTAAAAGTTGAAATATTTATATGGGTCATCCTGCACATTTTGCATGGTCAAATAAAGGAAATTATAAAAAAATATCACTATTTAAGCAAATCAAAATCTCATTTCAAAGGGACAAGATATTTATCTAGCATTAAACAATTATAGTATTGCACATTAAGCATGTATACATAATTATATGGATTTATCACCCTAAAGAGTTATACTTGGACTTGTGCATACACAATTTACTCTTATGAACACTTTTCTCTATCCGTTTAGCTTTTTTTTTCCCTTAGTCAACCCAATTTATCAATAACATATTCAAGATCACCCTAATTAGTGCAAGAATGCTAATTTTTTAGATCATTTCTTTTATTTATTAGGACACTATTGGAAAGAGATGGGTATCCCAGGTTCACGTAAGTGTCTGCCTTTTCTAGTAACATCCAAGAGTTTCCAACATCTACTTTTTAAATTCAAATGTATCCCTTGGGTCATCCTAAACATATTTTACATATACATTTTGGGCAAAAATATCAAAGATTCATCTATAAATACAAACTAATCTTAAATTCATATTCATATGGGCTAACTTAATCACTATTTGGCATATAAATTGAGAAATCCATTTACACCCTCTTGAGATATTACCATAAAAACATGTGCATTAAAAATGCATCAAAGGAACAACCCTATAGCTAAGTTTGAAAATAAAACACAATCAAAGTTGCATGTTGTTGAGAGTTGAAATCCAAATAATTGAATTTCATTCTAATGTATCATAATTGAGCACATGCACACACCTAAGTGGGAAAATTATTTATGATTTAATCCCTCTTTAGAGTATTGGAATGTAAGAAACACTCAATCACTCTATTGGGAATAATTGGGGTTGTCTAACCCATCTTTCTAAGCCCTTTTTCTAAGTCAATCTTATGTCAAAAGTGAATCTAGGGTTTTAAAGCAAATAAAATCAAAATTAAGGATATGCTTTCATGACCCAGGACAAGTAAATAGATAGAAATCATATATCATGATAGATTTTTTGGCAACAATTTAATCTTACTTTTCACCCTGTGAATATTTCAACCTGTATGAGTTGGTAATATATTTTACTATTGGATGGATGACATGATAACAGTATTCCTATAAATAGGCTTGTTGGATTAAAAATGGTGGTTTTAGAGGCTAATAATGTGTAAATGTGGAGCATCTTCATACTCATGCTCAATTTCATTTTTATCAGGTCCTCCCTCTTGGACTAAGATTATGTTCCATTAACATCGATGGATGTTTTTGGTTTTGAATCGACATAGCTTCAAGTTTCTTAACTTCATTAGATCTTGGTGATTCTTATGCCATGGCCGCTCCTAGTCCAACCCTCCCATCCCATTAAAACCTCTTGTTACCCACATTTTTCCATTAGCACATGGTTTTGCTTTCATTATAAGTGGTATTTTTAATAATACAAGTGTGTATTCCCTGGTTTTAGTTTTGAATATGTATAGGTTTATTCATTGATTGGCAGTATTACTCTAGTGTTTTTATCCAGTTAAGTATAATATTATTTATTACTATTTTTTTATTGTTTCATGTTTTTATCAAATTTTTCAGTTTTACAGTATCTAAAATTTTAAATATTTTAAAGTTATTTTCTAATTATTGGTTAGATTTTTTACCTGATTTGGTCTTCCCGGTGGTTTCTTTCTAATCTACTTTATTCATCATGTTTTTTTTCTAACAGGGTCTTGAGTGTTACTATTAGTTTCATGGAGGCTTGTTCAAGTTTATTTTTCTTGACAAACTCATTTAAGTGCTCATAATTGAACTTAATGTGTTGACTTTCACTATAGTTTGATTGGCTTGGTCTTGTATTCTCTTCAAATTTATTTCAATATATCATATATATTAAATATTTTTGATCTAACATTTGGCCCCAAGGAGTGAGTCAGATGAATTTTTATTTTTATTTCCATCCATATCTACTTTTCCATTCCAAATATTTTTCAATTCAAGATTTGGAATAGATAGATGTAGAAGAGTTCAGAGGTCATACATTTAATGTACTAGAAACTCATCAAAGGGAAGATGATCTGGTGGATTATTTAGATAATCCACATGAAGGAATAGTTATTTTTTTGGTGGATAGATGTAAAGTAATTAAAACATATTATTTTATTATCTTCTTCTTTTTGGAGTATTGGAGGGTAACACACATTTCCAAGGAATCCCCCTTTAGAAGTCAGATGATAGGGTTGACATTTAAGGTTTTGAAAGGACTAAATGGGGATCAAATAGGAATACTTATACAAATTTTAGAGAGGTTTGGGATAGGGTTTATAAAAATATAAAAATTCTCATCTAGTGCCTCAAAATAGGGAGTATGTGGATCCATGGTTGAATGGGCCCTCAGTGCACTCAGATGAATGCATAAAATTATCTGATATATTTTTGGTTTAGGGGGAGGAGGAGGCCCAAGGTAATCAAAATAATGGTTCTAGTTTTAAAGGTTTAAGCCAAACTAGGGGTTATGAATGAGGTTTATCAAGGTAGTTACTATATATGATTGTAAATAAGGTTTATATTTCTAAAAATATGAATGAGAAGATATTGATTTCATCGAAGTCTACTTAGGGAAGGAAAGATAGAAGGTGTGTGAATCTTAGGGGGAAAAAAGTTAAACTTGTTATGGGTAAGGATGTCAAGATGGATAAAGTATTGGATTTGGTGGACACTATGTTGATAGGTTTTTTTTTTGGGAGAAGAAACTCATAAAAGAATTTAGAATATTGGTTGGCTCAATTATAGAAGTTAGTGCTATGACACACTCCAAAATTCCATGTCTTGATAAGGGGAAGGATAACATTCATTTTTTAATTTATATAAAATGTTAAAAACCTAAGGTACTAAATGTTTTTTGGGGTCTATCCCCTTAATTTTAAATACGTGGTCACCAAGTTTTGATCCTTGAGTGGAGAAGTCATTAAAAAAACCTATTTGGCTTAATCTTTTGAGTTTGTCATTGGAGTTTTGGATTGCATAGGTATCTAATGACATTGGGGACAACATAGGTCATTTTCTTGAGGTGGATGTTAGTTATTTGAATATGTCCTCTATGATAGTAGATAAAATTCTAGTTGAATTAGATTTGAAGAAGGGGCTAGAAGAGGAAATTGAATTGGAATATGGTAGATGGAAACATACACAATCCTTAGACTATGAGGGCATTCCCTTTAGGTGTGATAGATTTTATATTTATGAACACTTATACAATTATTAAAATATTCAATTCACATGTAGAGAATGGAAGAGGAAGTCATTTTCATATATTAGGATTGGGGGGGAGAATAAGGTAATTAGTGAAAATCCATTTGGCTATTAGATAGAGGTAGACAACAAGGATTCAAGATTAGTGGAAAGGGTGATTTAAAATTACATGGAAAATAATATGACAAATGGTGGGATCTAAAAATAAGGTGATAGGGGGGAGGAAGACAATATGTTGTAGTCTATTTTATACTTTCCTGTATAAAATATGAAGCACTCATTGAATGTTGATGTCCAAGATGTGATGTTTTTGGATCCTAATCTCACTCAACATATTCATCTAATAGATAAGAGATTGAACTCTACAAAAAAATTAGTGATGGGGGAGGCTAGACTTATTTAATATTCTTCTGATTGGAGGCCAAAGAGAGATATACAAGGAAGGCTTAGGGAAAAAGACTATAAAATATAAAATAGGTGATGGAAATACTTATTTGAAGTAAGTGATAACTAAAGAAGATATGGAGGCCATTTGGTAGAAGATGGAGAGATAAAAACCATGATTATTCTAGAATCTTTGGTTAGGTCATAAGTGGGATTATTAGATATAGAGTCAACTAAACTTTTAGTCTCATAATATCAACTAAGATGTAACTTATATTATCGATAAGTAGTGGTATTTGTGTATTATGGTAGCATTGAAGGAGGCATAAGAAATGAGATGATGGAAAATATATCTCATTCAGGCAGAGGTCAAATCTCTATATATTATCAATCATATTCCAAATTAGTAAGGTAAATTATTCAAGGAAAACTAAAACAATTTTAGGGTCTCTTAGAGCAGGGCAAGCCAAAGATAGGTGTAACCCATGATCATTATGTCCCTTAGCATTATAGGAATAGAAAATCCATCAAAAAAGACTACCCTTAAGATATTTTTAAACCCATCAAAAAATATTACTTGTAATATATTGGTAGATCTGCATAAGCCAAACATGTTTTGATTCAAGAGACAAAGGGGGATGGGACAAAGTTTATTGTGCATTTATCAAAACTTATAAAATATTGGGACATTTTGGCAATGGATTCAACTCAGAGATCTATAGGATTGGTCTCAAGAAGGAAGGAAATATACTTTAAGGTTGGTAAGATATGAATTTTTTGTTTCTATTATTGATTGTAAGTTTACTTCTTAGAGTTAGGGAAATATTTTGTAGTGGCAAATATTTATGGGGCTTATGAGGAGAGACTGGTTTATTGGGAGGACCTTTTTGCTCAAAAAGTTTTTGGAGGTGATCATACCATTATCATAAGAGATTTAAATTTGACCACTAAAAGAGTTGTAGTGTGGAGGAATGCTATTATAACAAACCCATTGGTTAAATAAGTTTTACATAAATTTGAGGAGGCTTGGTTGATGGATTTGGAACCTATTAATCTACCTCCCACTTTGAGGAATATTAGCTTTGGTATTGATAAAGTGGCCAAACATTTAGATATTTTTTAATCAATAATTATTTATTGAGTGTCTCTGAGAGGATTAGATCTTGGGTGTCAATGGGTAGAGATTTTGATCATCTTTCCATGTTATTTCATATTAATAAGGAAGACCATAAGCCTCTGAGTCCATTTAAATTTAATTCTTTGTGATTTAAGGAGGATTAATTCATTAGTTTCTAAAGATAAGTGGCTATCCTTTGATGCCATTTCCAAGAAGTCAGTTAGTCTCAAATTTGGATAAAAGATGAGTGAAAATGAGTATTAGAGTAAAATACATTGGAACAATGAATTAAACTCAAAATCCCTACTTTAAACCCATTCAAAACCACCACTAATTGAGTTTAAGTAACAATAGATTCACATAAAATTTTAAAATGAAATATAAAAAACAATTATACCTCAAATTATAATTAAGTCTTCCTCCTTGACAAGTTTGGATGTGCTCAAAATGACTTGGACATGCTTGAAGCTTGAAAATGGATGTTTGATTGCTCTTGTAATGCTTAATATTATAACACCATGAGAGTAATAAATACTTTATTGTTGATGATAAAGATAAGGTGATGGAATTATTTTTTAGGGATGCAAAGATCTGACATTCAAGGCTCTTTGATTTGCATGGGGGTATAACTCTATTTATAGGAGGTTGATGAGATAATGGAGGGCTATATTTCATCCATGGAGGATTAAAGATAAATGGTTGAGATACTTCTTAGGAATTAAAAATTCCTAGATAATTTTAGAGAAAGCTTAATGAGGGGCTCTAAGAAGCTTAGAGCTTTTTAAAAGTCATTAGAGTTAATAAATGATACTTAGAGTGTGATTAAGAATGTGATTTGTAGGAGTGTTAGTAGGGGTAGGTGAGGGTAAGTGGTGAGGAAATTTAAGAATTATGGAAACTTTATTAGTGGGTAAATTACATGATAAGAGGATAATTAATTGATATGAGTGATGTTTTAAGGTTAGTGTGATGTGGGAGATGTAATAAAAGTAGTAGAGTAATGTTAGGATAATGTTAGTATGATGTTAATGTGTGATGATGCTAATAATGATATAATTAATATAAGTAGATGATTTTAGGTGTATATATTTATCCCCTCTTTGAAATGGCATTGTAACTGAATGAAGTAATGGATTTTCAAAGATGAGAAAGGTAGTACAACTTAGTAAATGATGAAGGTTAGGATGGGTGATTCCCCATTAAGGGGTCATGCATGAGGAACGAGACATATAACCACTCAAAATAAATGAGGATGGGATGTTAGGATATAATAAAAAGGGGTTATGATGGATGTGATTGATGTAATAAATGTTAGGATATGATGGATGGGGCTAGTTTGACTTAATGTTTGTAATCGATGAGCTAAAATTTGATTGTAATTGATGAGGCCACTAGTAAAGACATATGAGATGGAGTAAAAGATGATAATTTTATGACCTTGGATGTGCCCCAATTAATAACATATAAAATGGGGAATTCATAAACCATGGATGAGTGAATAAGGAAAACCAAAATCTTTGGACATATCCAAAGCAAGGACGCATGTCAAGGAGAGGTATAGGATTGGATTTATTTCTTTCTTTATGTTGTAATATTTAGATTTATTTTAGACAAGGACACATGCCAGGTAGAGCTATGATCATTTATTGGATTGATCGATTGGCTGATGATTGATGGAGAAAATGTGGATGTCATGATTTTTTAGTCCCAATAAACATGTGTGGGAGATTTATAGAAAGATCAATGAAATGATTGAGTGGATGGTTGTTTTGAAAATAATTGATTTATTATTTGATTATTTGTATCTCAAATATTTATTTGATTTAAAAATGATTAGGGATAATGATGTGATTACAGAGAGCATGGATGATCATGGGAGTGACATGATTGTGGGTAAGGTGATAAAAGTGTATTTGAGCTGACCTTAAACACCCCACATGACTAAGTGTCACCTACATAGTCTATGTGGACCTCAAGTTGATGTAATTATCTTGATGATGGAGTTACATGATGATATATTATAGGAGAAATTAGATGATGGTTATGTCCCAAGGATGCCTCAAGGAGACTAGTTAAGACTGGTGAATGATGGATGTTAGTATAAATTTTTTATTAGTGATGATTGTGATTATTAAATATGATTAGAGGAAGGATAGATTCATGAACTTGGATTTTTGATTTGATGATTTGATTTAATTGATTTGGGATTCAAATGTTGATGATTAATTTGGAAAATATTGATAATTAGATGTTGAATAGATTTGAGTCATTTGGATAGGGTTGATGGATTATTTGACTTGGATTTGATAATGAATAAGATGGTAGATATAGTTGGTTTGATGATTTGATTTGGATGATTGATCTAGATAGGATAAATGATTTGTTGATGATATGAAGTTGATGATTGTAGGTTTGTGTTGTCATGGTCCTGAGCCATTTTATTTTGTGCAATCATGTTTGATGTAGCATTAGGCACTATACACAATGATATGTGTAACCATGATGAAATTTTACCATAATGTATGTTGAATTGATGCAAAAGATACAAAGACTAAAAACAAAGTGTACAAGTAGCACATAGTATAATTGATTGTTGGTATAAGGAACCAAGATGACATGTTTATTATATGTTATTACATAAATGATAAAATATAAAGGGATGTGATAAAATATGTATAAATATATTCACAAAATACCTAATCAAATACACTTAAATGAGTAGATGCAGATAAGCAGATAAACATAGACAATTAGATAAAGATATATACATGATAATCAAACAAGTTAGACATCATCAAAGATCATAAAAGTAAAGTACACATATAAGTATTTACATGTAGATTATGGGATACATTGATTTTGATATGATTAGTGTCTTATATTTTGTCTTTTTAAAATTATGTGGGATGAGTGATTGATTCATGATTCAATTTGTCTTATTTGATTTTTCCCCTAGGCAATGATAATATTGTGAGGTCATTGTTCACATGCACTATTCAGGGTGATGTGGCCTGGTGGTAAGTGGATGGTTAGTGATGTGACTAGGTGATAAATTGGCATAACCCATGGTGGGTGGTAGTACCCATAGAGCATCTTTTAAGGTGAAAAGAAGAGGAGAAATAATTAGGGCACATGTCTCCATTAAGTAACATGGGTTGGCTTGTGAAAATCATGTGAGGATATAATGATAATAGATCACATGTTTTTAGTTAGGCTTATTCTTGTAGAGCATAGATTTGTCAATGAGCTCCTATTGGGTGTGGTTAAAAGTGGGAATCTTTTGACTCACACATGTGTGCACATGGGAAAGTGGGAGACAAGTATCACTATGCTAGATTGAGGTCACATGTAGAGTGGGGCATAGCACATGGGTGTGCACATGGAGTGTTCAAGTGGGCATGATGATATGGCATTCAAAGGTTTGACCTTGTACATTAGGGGACATGATTCTATATTCATTAATAGTGAACCCACATGGAGTATGGCATAATTTTCTCCCCTATATCTATTTTATCTCTATGTTGTAAATGTTATTCATAAGCATGATCACACCTTCATAATTCATCCTGTTAGTGGACCCATGCAAGCCTTTGGCTTGCATGCTTGGAGGTTGGATCCTATAGGCTAGTTTAGCTTGGTTCATAACCTGAATACTTTAGGTATAAGCATGGAGTGCTTTGTTTATAAGCACTGAAAGAGTTGTTATGGAGGAGATGTTGTAGAAGAGAGTGATGTTGAGTTTATTAATGAATTTTGGAAGATACCATTTTTCCCATGGTTTTCCCTTTCATAATTTGAGGTTTATATGTAATCTCTATGTAATGTGTCCTCTTGCTGATTTATTCTTTGTGTATCTTTTTTTTCGCATTAATTTAATTTCATGGTATAATATAGTTCATTGATCTTACATATAGTATTAGGTCTTTATTCATAACATCTAGTATCAAAGCCATGGTGAAAAACTCCATGTGTGTGAGTGTTTTCTATTTGTGGTTGTTATGTACAAGGTGAAACTATTGTGATAGGAGGAGAGACCAAGTGAAGATTAAAGAAGAAAAAAATAGGTTTTATTTTTGTCAAGTATCTCTGTGTGGAGCAAGGTGTATGATCTCTTGGTGAAGATCATGTTCTCTTCATGTTGCTATGGAGAATCCCACAAGAGATTTGAAGGAGAAAGTTTAAAAATCTTTGCCATGCAATTCAATAGCCTACATAGTGTTCCTATTGATGGAGAAGCAACTCTATAACTTAAAGAGCAATCTGGACTCCTTTGTAAGAGGTGAAGAACAAGGCATGGCCTTGTGGTTCTTAGCAACAAATAGAAGGGGTTTATGATGTGGTATCATATTGACAACATATTGTTAGCCAAGATGTTTTATAAGAAGAAAAATCTATGCAAAGGAAGGAGGTACAGACAAAACTAAATATATACATGTTTTGAAGTAGTTAAGGAAGAGGAAGATTAAGTTTTAGATGATTAAGTGAGACCTAGTGTTCCCAAAAGGAGAAGGCTAGTGTTGACCATATGAATTAGGGTGATAGAGTGTTATGTATAGGGTTGTGTCATTATCTAGGTATACTGATGCATGGAGTAACACTAGAATCACATGAGTTGGTGTTTTGGCAACATTTAGTAGAGTAGGGTGCATTTTGGATGTTGGCTTAGAAATTTAGTAGGTTTAGAGATGCATTGAGTAGTGTGATGACTTCCCTAGAGATATGAGTGGTACACTTATATCATGTGATATCTTTGAAATCTATGTTGAAAATTTTGGTTTTGACTTTTGTGAGATCTTCTCTCCTCACTACTATAAAAAGTGTTATGTGCACTAGTTGTTGTTCAAAAAGCTAGAGCAATGTGATTCCTACACGGTAATATCTCTTAGGGAGAGACAGACATATAAAGATGAGGTAAAAAGTTATTAGTTTGCATTGAATTCACTATAGGGGTTTTCATTAGATGTGTTGAGGGAGTACAAGATATTTGGCACCTTCATGGAGAGCCTATGTATATTGTGACATGTTAGATGTAGGCACCAATATGATCATTATTTTTATAGCTCAGTGATAAGGATGAGATAAAGGTGGTATATGGATCAAACCAAGGATAGATATGCATAAGGATAGTAAAGCATAGAAGTACCCCACTTATTACATTGTTAAGTTATCTTCCCAAGAGCATCCTATAAAAGTGAATAAGACATGTTGGTGTCATGTGAATTGGATTCATCAAGAGTAGGAAGCCTCATAATGCCATGGTAGATTGTATACTCCAAAGCAGTGAGATTTGTGAGTAGTTAATGGTAGAATCCCAATTAAAGGATTGGTCTATGTGTGGAGAAGTGATTTTCCACTTTAGTGTTAAAATCTGCTATGGAGCAAATATTGACAAAGCTAGTCAGGGAAAATAAGTTTTAGTAGTGTAAGAAAATTTCTAATGGGTTTGTGTTAAGGTAGTAAAGGGCATTGGATGAGTATCTAGTTGTAGAATACATAGGTGTGGTAAAATCTTATGTATATTGACTTCAAGTGGGAGAATGTTAGTATGTGAAGTCACTATTCATAGTCACTTTTCATGAATCACTATTCATGGTGATGTGGATGGTTAGTGTTGTGGCTAGGTGATGACTTGGCATGACCCACAATGGGTGGTATGGCCCATGGATCATCTTTGAAGGTGAAAAAAGGAAAAGAGAGAAATGGGGTGGATTTATCCACTAATTCACATGGGTTGGCTTATGAAAAGCATATGTACATAATGATAATGGATCACATGTTTATACTTAGGCATGTGCTTGTGGGGCATAGTTGTTTATGGGCTCTTACTAGGTGTGATCAAAAGTGGGAATATTTTGGCTCACACATGTGTACACATGGGAAAGTGGGAGACAAGGATCACTATGCTATATTGAGGTCACATGTGGAGTTATCCATAGCACATGGGTGAGCACATGGGTGTGAACATGAAGTGTTCAAGTGGGCATGATGATATGTCATTCAAAGGCTTAACCTTTCACATGGGGGGACATGATTCCCTATTCATGAATAGTTCACCCACATGGAGTATGGAAAAGTTTTCTCCCCTCTCTCTATTTTATCTCTATGTTGTAAATGCTATTTATTAGCATGAGATCTCATTTATAATTCATCATGTTAGAGGATCCATGTAAGCCTTGTTCTTGCATGCTTGGAGGTTGAATCATGTAAGCTAGTTTAGCTTGGTTCATAATCTACATGATTTAGGTGTAAGCATTGAGTTCTTTATTTTTAAACACTAAAGGAGTTTATATGGAGGATATATTGTAGAAGAGAGCTATGTTGAGTTTATTAATGAAGTCTAGAAGCTACCATTTTGCCCATGGTTTTTCCTTGCCCATTACAAGGTTTCCATGTAATCTCTATGTAATGTGTCCTCTTTCTTGTTTGTTCTTTATGTAGCTTATTTTTTTCATTAATTTATTTATACAATAGGATATATATCATTGATCTAACATGTAGTATCAGGGATTTATTACTAACAATATTTGGCTTGGCTTAGGGGATAGGGTTTGTAGGATAGGGTTCCCTTTGTTAGTGTGATGGGGGACGTCATGATATAGACTATAGCTAGAGATAAAAGGTTTGATTATGATGGGCTATTATTGATGCTAGGAGTATATTGATGTTAATTTTTAAGGCCTTTATGACTCTCACTTATAATGGAACTAGTATTTATGGGATCAAAGTCTACTGAAATTCAGGCCCCCATTTCTAAGAGATATAAAAGGACATCATCCTTATTTGCAAAGACATAATATTTGATTTGGTCAATATTAAAATCTATTTGGGAGGCCATGGGCCATTATGGGAGAAAGGATAGATGATATTATTCATCATCCATAATTGATAGGTGTGGTGGATTGAACAAAGAATATTAAGAGACAAAAGTGGGATGTTTGGATGAAGTGGAACAAATTTGGGATTTGGACCATTTTATAAAGGTTTCCTTTAGTTTTATCTCAAGTTTGAATTTGGATTAATTTTATATGAGATGTTTGATGGGATGTGATAAGTGTTAAGTGGATGAGCTTGATAAAATTTGATTTGGACATGAGCTAAGCTAAACTCTTGATGATTTGACTTCATTAGGG
The DNA here is from genome assembly GCA_037957365.1 of Torreya grandis. Classification (NCBI taxonomy): domain Eukaryota; kingdom Viridiplantae; phylum Streptophyta; class Pinopsida; order Cupressales; family Taxaceae; genus Torreya; species Torreya grandis. The sequence continues at coordinate 1,536,188 of JARHVA010001123.1, read as the reverse complement.
TATAATAACCATTGATGTTGATTTGACATTTAGAATTGATGATGAACTAAGAAAAGATATTATATTTGGCTAAGACAAGGGGGATAAGTTTAAGTAGCTAAAAAGACATGACTATGTTATAATTGACCTTTGATAATGTTGACTTGATTTGATTTGATTTAGACTAGCTCAAGTTATAAACTTATTTACTCAAATTGGATTTGATGACTTGGATTATTTGGATTGAGTGGATGATTTGATTTGATTGATTTTATGATTCAAACTTGACTAGGTTTGGATGCAAAAAATCTTATGATGTTGGTTGTGATATGTGATGGGGTTGTTTCTTATGTATATTAGGGCAAGTGTATGATTAATATATGGGTTGGATATAATTGGAGATGATTGTAGACTTGGTGAAATTGGGGTGGTTGGATAATAATTATGGATATGGGTAAACTTAAACTATAGGTGATGATATGAGGTATCGATTAGATTGGCAAGGTAATGATGGTATTGGAATTTGTTTAGGATGTTGACTTGTTGGGGCTTGGATAAAGGAATGTTGGTCAATGTATGTTTGGACTAAGTGACATTGTGTGGAGTAGGTGTTTATACTATAATTTTTTTGGGCTTTAGATTATGAATTATTAGAATGATAGGGGATGATCTAGGTCTTGGTTTGATTTATATTGTTGATTTTTTATGTGTTTCTTGTTTGCTGTGAGGGTTGAAAAATAACATGAGTCTCGACAACACAAAAAAAATATCATACAATATGACAAGCCTATGCTAGTAAATTAAGTGTGTGCAACACAACAACCAGTCCACCGATCTACTCATGTAAAGTGGTGACTAGGTTGGTCTCCCAACCCTCACCTATGTCTACATGTGGTGAGTAATCATTAATAATGTTGTTTTCCCTACACTATAATTTATTTATGGATGAAAGTTCTTATTCTAGGTTGTGCAAGGCTCACTAAGTGATTCACCTAAATACCTAGTGGTATGTGGGGATAGTATCCATATAAGGATGATGTATAATGCCTGAGTATTAAAGTCTAACCTCATCAAAAACTTTATAGGTAAATATATTTAGCTTTATGATAACTCTCCTTGATATTTATACTCTACTGGAACATGGATTTTGGATTAGTGTGTGGTGATGAAATCCATGTCACAACCAACCTAATGACTATGATAAGTTTGTGGGGATTAGATCCACATCACATTTCCCCTAGAAAATAAAATATGGAAAGAGGTTTATCAACTATTTTTTATCCCCAACGTCACTATATGGGTATGAGGGGAAAGCATACACAACCTTAGCCTCAAGTATAATAAGCAAGTAACACAAAAATTATGCTAATATGACAAAATTTGAACACACACACAAAAAGAGTTAATTAATTAGATATGATTAGAAAATATTTTTTTAACATGTTTGATTTGTTATTTCTTTGATGGGAGGACCTTTAAAACATGAATTAGTAGTTTAAATTCAGATCTTGAGGGATGACTTGCAAAAACATAGTTAGAAATCAAAATCACATTTAAAAATAGCAAAACCACTATTAATTAGGATGAAGTTGCTTTTGCACATGATAAAATCACTACACAAAAATGGTTAGCTAAATAAATAAGTCACATATACATAGGTCTAAGCTGCTAATTGCAAAATAAATTCACTACTATATAGGATGAAGCAGCTAAAATAGACAGGTTAGTCAAAAAGCATAAAACTAGTAAGAATCAAAGTTGTGTCTATAAACAATAGAGCCATGAATGTAGAGAAAAGTTATTAATCTTGAAAACACACTATAAAATAGATAATATCAAATCCATTACAGGATATAATGAATTCACTTATTATAGAATGAAGTAATTAATAACCTGACTAAAGCTACGTAAACACATAAATACAAAAAATAGTATACCTCAAAACCACATATGGACCTATCAAAGCCATGTCTACATAGTGTGAATCCATTGGTGTTGAAATTAAACCCACGTGTATATAGTATCAAATTTGAAACATGCACACAAACAAAAAATAGCAAGATGCAAAACATCTAAAAGGTATCACAAAATCATTAGTGCCTAATCAAAAGCCTAATACAATAAAGTGGTTTCGAACAAAATAGTTATAAAATTCAAATGGTTAAATAGACTATGAAGATCAAGTTTAAAATTTAATTACTAAATCACTAGTTGTTAGAATGAATTCATGTTTCTACATAGTGAATTCACCCCATCACTAAAGCCAATAGTAACCTAGAAGTGTTTATTTCACATAATTTTGGAGTTTTAGTCACCAAATATTCTTATCAAGGAACCTGCATGCTTGTTGGGATACGCCAAAATATTCACAAGCAAAATTTAAAATATTATCCCATTGTGGTCACTAAATATGTGATGTGAAAATGAGTTTTAGATTAAAAATCAATGTAAAAATAAAATAAACTCAAAATTCCTACTCTAAACTCACTCACAAGCACCTTTGATTAAGCTAAAGGAATAAGAGATTCACATGTAAGTTTAAAATTAAATAAAAACAAAAATTATACTTAAAATTAAAATGAATTATTCCTCCTTAACAAGGTTGGATGTGCTCAAAATGATTTAGACATCCTTGAAGTTTTATAATGGATGTTTGATTTCTCTTGCAATGTTTAAGATTGTACCATCATGAGAGTAACAGATGCTTAATTGTTGATGGTAAATACAAGGTGAGGGAATTTTTTTTAGAAAGGATGTAAATCTTTTACATTTGAGGCTCTTGTATTTTCAAGGGAGTGTAGCTCCATTTATAGGATGTTGATGAAAGAATTGAGGGTTAGATTTCATCCATGGAGGATGATTGATCAATTGTTGAGAGATTCCTTTGGAATTAAAAATTCCTAGAGAATTATTAAGGAAGATTGGTGAGGGACTCTAGGAATCATAGAGATTTTTATAACTCATTTGAGTTAATATATGATTCTTAGAGTGTGATTAAGAATGTGATATTTACGAGTGTTAGTGGAGGTAGGTGAGGATAGCTAGTGAGGAAATTTAAGAATTATGGAAGCTTAATTACTAGGTAAATGACATGATAAGAGGATGATTAATTGATATGAGGGATGTTATAAGGCTATTATAATGTGGGAGATGTGATAAGAGTGTTAGAGTGATGTTAGGATAATGTTAGTATTTTTAATGTGTGATGATGCTAATAATGAAAGAATTAGTAGAAATGGATGATTTTAGGTGTATACAATTTCCATAAGGGTTAAGAGGCTTTTTTATTAGACTTTTTCTAATGAGAAGCTTGGGTTTTTTCATGGGAGATAGATCTATGATGCTATAGTGGTGGATTAAGTGGGAATCCACTCCATTAAAACTAGGAAGTTACTAGTGGTTGTTATGAATTTTGATTTATCCAAGGCATATGATAGAGAAAATTGGCATTATTTGAGATTAGTGTTGATCCATATTAGGTTTTGTTTGTAGATGGTGAATTGGGTTATGGGGTGCCCCAACTCTATATATTTTTCCTTTTTAATTAATGGCTTAGCATCAATTTTGTAGACCCATACATGATTTGAGGTGGGTATGTGCACTTTTTCCATTGCTCTTCTTATTAGTTGACCATCCTAAAATCCAAGAGGTCTACTACTATCAAGGTATTAAGGTTAGAAAGACTAATTCTATTTTTTTAATTACATACTACTATTTTTTTATGGATCTCGAAGGGACATCACATCTTTAAAGGAGTCCCTAGATATCTCTAGTGTGGTTATGGGGATGAAATTAAATTTACATAAGTCTTACATCTCTTTCAATTGTTTGGAGGTATAGTAAATTAATTGAGTTCTAGGTATTTTTCCCTTTTAAATAATTGACCTACAAGCTAGTTTCAAGTATCTAGGTTTTTATTTAATCCAAATGATTACATTAAAAATGATTAGAATTATTTGATCAAAATATTGGAAAAGAGAATAAATTGTTGGTGTAATAGATGGCTCTCTCTTAGGGGTAGAATTACTCTTATGGATTCAATATTGGAGGATATTACTATCTATTGGCTATCAATAGCACATATTCCAAAAGGTTTCTTAAAGAAGGTCCATAAAAAATGTTTCAGATTTTTATGGACTAGTAGAAAGGAAAAAGAAGGTATTTCATTGGTCAAATGGCAGTCCCTTACTATGCCTAAGGAGGTTAGAGGATGGGGCCTCAAAATTTTGGTGAGGAATTGGCTGTTAAAATCCTATGGAAGTTTATTTTGAAGTTAGCATTATGGAATAAAATCATTACTCAAAAATATGTTGCACATATCAGTGTTGAAGATTAAACCAGAAGCACAGTTAAACATGATCACATTATGTGGAAAACTAGTGTTCAATCCTTTCTGCATATTGGTGACCATTTGATCTAGAATGTGGGGAATGGATCCAAAATAAAAGTGGGTAATAAACCATGGGTTGGATGTGGTGGGGATTATATCCAATACTCTAGAGGGCTTAGTTTTTTAAAATTTGGCACATATAGCATATCAAAACTCTAGAAATTTTTGGATGTAAGGGTCAAAAAGTGCAAATATGATTATTTTGGCTAGAGAGGATAGAGTTAGGTGGGATGAATATGTGAAAATATTTAAATGGATCCATGTCATATTAATTGAAGAGAGGGAAAAGTTAGATTGGTCTAAGAACCCATTTTTGGGTGAATACATTATGAGGTCAGGATATAAGATGAATTTCACAAATGTGGTTATTAGAGAGGGATCTTTGTGGTGGCATAAACTATGGAAAATTAAAGGCCTATTCAAGACAAAAAAATATTTCTGTTTGGAAATAAGAAACAAGTCTCTCAACTAGGAGGTATTGTGAAAAAAAGGATGGCATGGACTGAGTCATTGTAAATTATACTTTCAAGAGTCAGGAATAATGAACCCTATTCTCATCACATGTCCTTATATAGTCAAATTATGGGTATATGGATGGATTGATAGGGGTGATAAGCATATGGTAAGGTGTAATTGTGGAATATTAGTTTGAGAGGTAGTATAAGAGGCCAGAGCTAAAATTGTTCAAGGCATTACCTCTAGTGGTGTCATGGTGAATTGGATTACTAGGAATTTTAGCATCTTCCAAGGTAAAAATATCCTTACATTCCAATTCCTTTCCCAAATCATATCTATTTTTTGGCATTTCAAATGTATCCCTAAGATAAATGGCTGATGCTACATCCTCCCAATGATAAATTTAGAGCATGGGGTTATTTTGATGGTACTTGTTAAGGCACTCATATTGTATGTGACACCAATGGAATTCTCTTTTTAAATTATAATTATTACATTCATTTTAGGGTAGGTATAAGAAGGGGTACAAATAATTTTTTAGAGCTTATGGATTTTATTTACTTTTCATTTTAGTGGTGGACACAAGGGTAAAAAAAATTCAAGTATTCGTGGACTTTGAGATTGTCATCAACTAAATAAAGGGGTTATATAAAATGGAAAATTTGGGCCTTCAACCTTTTTTCATCTAAATAAATAAAATGTTGTGCACTCAATGACATATATTTCATGCATGTTTATAGGGAGTTAAATATGGTGGTTGGTTTTTTATCTGAGGGTTTTCCTTTATTGGTATACCTATGGGTCATAAATGTATGTAGATGGGGAATGTGTGAAAGAAACAAAAAAATTTGTGATGGGGGATTAATGTGGTCTTATTTGTAGGGAGTTTTATGTTTTTTTTTCATTATATTTTTTTATTGTTATTTATATCATTAAATCTAGTAATGTAGGAACTTGGGTAGCCTATCATGGATTGTTACTCATAACCACCATGAACATGATGATGGTAGATCATTTTTATATATTTCTAACACTTGAATGGTATTTCAACTTATGGATGTGTGGTTAATAAGGGACTTGTGTGCCTTTATTTCTTGGTGGTTACAAATATTTTTGTATTCTCTTTAGTTTGGAGAGTGGGCAGTGGTTTTGGCTTGGTCTCAGGCTCTAGTGATTATTGTTTTTATTTTGGTATTATTTCTTTGTTGTTGTTTTTTCCTTTGGAATGTTCTGGTAGCATCTGTGAATTCTAATTTCTTATTTTCATTAATATTAAGCTACAATTTTTTATTTTTTATTTTCATGGAGGGGGGGAAGATAGGTGTTGTGATCTGAGGTGATAAAAACAAATAACATCTAAAGGAATAGTACTGGTAGAAATTGGATAATGTTGGTCACATTACATATATAATCTTTGTAAACAATCTCAGCACACTTTTTGAGGTCTTGCTTCCTAATCTAAGTAGTCACAAATATAATACAAAATATTAACATAGACTATGATGCAAGTAGTGGTAAATTTAAATAATAAAATCATTTACGTACATTTCTCTCTCCCTTGTATTATGAACTCTATAAATAGTAAGTTCAATATCAATCTCTCTTTAGCATTTATATTTATATGGTTAATGCCCTTTCTTATAAAATATGATTTTAAATAGTTTTATCTTATTTATATCACCATAAATATAAAATAGTTAATATATATATGTACAAAAATGTTTGTTCTTTTAAGATGTTGGTTTATGTAAAAAAAATTACATGTATGTCACATGGTTGATAAATCAAGGAGTGCATTTGAAAATGGAACTGAAAGACATAATATGGTATGTTTTCTAATGTATCTTACTTTATATGTTGAATGCTTTATAGTGTAGCTCTTGATTTATTATTAGTGATATATTTGTTAAGGAAAACTTATTTTAGGCCACATACTATATACAAATATCCACTAACTAAAGACTTATATCAATCTAATGCTTCACCTACTAATGTTCTAGAAAATAAATGAATTATGACCAATGAAATATTTGTATATAGATATGTAAAAAAATGAAGGTGGGCTTGAGGATATCTATAAACATCAAATAGGTTGAACTTCAGAATAAATAAGTCATGAGGAAAAGGTATATCTAATATGTCCTTTTTAACAAAATTAGAATGCACATAATTATTCTTAATGTTTGTTTCATATGAGTTTTGATAAAGTGATAGATTAATCAAAATCCTTAGTAAGTCTCATATAGTATGCATCATGTTAATTTATTGTATATATCAATGGTTGTGTTCTTAATAGTTTCATTCAAAGGTTAAACCTTACCGTTGATATGGGTTCAAGTATATTAATTTGCATAGGTGTATGAGTCAAACATTTAGCACAAATCACAAATATTTCAATGTTACAAGCATATTCCATAGGGGTTTTATTATGAAAGGTGCTTGAATTCATGATTTATTTAGTTTTTCCTAAAAACTCATGCATAAAATCAAGATTTTCAAGAATTCTTTCTCTAAAATCTTGATTAGCATGAACATAAATCTTTTATTTTCTAAGAAAATGGGGCATTTTATAATTTAGCATCTATGAAAAATGTAACACCATCTATTTCCAAAATTTTCAGCATGATTAACGTCAATTAATGAAAACAAAAATATATGTAGGTAAAACTATGAAAATTAGTTTTGAAATGATTTTGAAAACCCTTAGTAGAAGAGGGTTTGTAAAAATAAAGATTGAATGTAAGCAACAAATCAAACCCTAAGTGAGATTGGGATAATATAAGCACCTAAATAATAATTAGGGTTTTGGAAATGAGTACGCATAGAAATAATTCAAATTATAAGTAATCCATGAATGTGTAGAAAAAGAGGGTTTAGAATAAACACTAGGTTGAATGTTCTAAACAGACAAGTTTCATAATTTTTGTTAACCCTAATATTGGTTTTAACATAAAATAGGAATATACAGATTGCAATTGAGAAGAAGTAAACATAGATAATTAAAATTAAAAAATTAGGTTTACTTAAGAGGTTAAATAACAAAAGCATGCATAAGTGTTGAAACAAAATTTAAATCAACTTAATGAATTGATAGGGAGGTTAAGAAATGAATTCTAACCAGGTTGACTATGTTTATCATGATCCTAAATTTATAGACCTGAACTATGCTCTAATACAAGACTATAACTATATGATCTTATCTTATACATGAATGTGTATAATAATCTCAATGTGTTGATCTTATAACTATGGTGATTATATTTTATCTATGTATCATTTTTTGTGTATATTCCTATTTCAAATTATGATTTTTTTAGTTTTTGTTCTTGAATCTTCATGACTATGATTATACCTTCATTTTGAAATATGCAGGGAAAAATCTTTTATATGACCAAAACTTCACTTTGGTCTAGCTTTCACACTCAAAAATAAAAAAATAATGATCAAATCAAGAAACCACTAAAGAAGCATTTCAAACTATGTATCTTGCATGCTTAGAAATAGAACTCCATGTATGTTATATGGTTTGTAAATGAAACAACATGAGTAAGGGTTTAAACCTCATCTTCCCTATAAGTTATCAATGTAACTACTAAATTTTAATAACCCTCCTTTAGCATAAGGGAATATGTAGACAAACCAAAATGAATAAATGTCTCAAGTGTGTAATATTATGAATCACAATTTGAATGGAGAAGCGCGGCTCTAGGGTTAACCCTTGGTCAAAGTGTTAACGGTTATTCTCCTCTCTATTGATTATTCTTCAACCCTTTATCTTTTGAATTATTACTTGTCTAATGTCTTGGCAAGATTTTATATTAATAAGATGATCTAGGATGAATCATGTGTGCTAGTTGACTTTTGAAAAATGCAAAGGGAAAAGGTTAAATCACAAGTTAAGGGACAATAGGTAGATGACCCAAAAAGATAAAAGGTACAATATCTTAGGGTATGTGCTTGTCCAAGATGATCTTGTACAGTTTTGGACTTGTTTGGGAGATAGGTAAAACTCAATTTTTAAGACATGGTTGGATAACAAGTGATAATTAGTTCAAATGTACTAGTGGATACCTTCTAGATAAGTATTGAGGTGTTTTTAGGCTCAATAGTGATGGATCATTCTATAAATAGGTTTAAATGTGAAAGTTTTCCAAATAAGCTAAATTGGGAATAAAATAAGAAAATAAGGGTTTTGTGTCAAATTTGGGTGTCTACATAATGCCCCTACTTTGACATGGGTATCTGAGTGAAATGTATATGTGTCAAAGTATATATTTAAATTATTTCAAACACACACATTTACTTACATAGGTACAAGTAGAGAGTTTTGATTTTCATTTTATAAGTTTCCATCCACACTTGATTAGCTAATTTATTTGAAACAAGTGCTAAATGTTATAGGTTGTTAAATTACTCATGATATACATGAAATTATTTGAAAATTTTGAAAAAATTTGTAAATTGAAATTTTAAATTTTATATTTTATATTTAAATTGAAAATAAACATATGAAATAATACATGTGTTATATTTCCCCCAAATTTCACCATAATTTTTCCATCACTCAACCTTCAATAGGTATTAAAAACATAGCCTGACACTTTTTTGCATGAGTCACTAGTGCCTAACACACACATCCTCTACTTTCAAAAAATATTTGAAACATATCCAAGACATGTTAGGTTGTGGAGTTAAAGTCTTCACTGATGCAGACATGGAGGAGGTCATTGGAAGAGGTTGTTGAGTGTCATAGACATCGACGTCGGTCAGGCCAACCAACGTCAACAGGATTAGACAGGAAGAGCAACCGACATCGGTCAGGGATCGGCTGGCATTGGTCACCTCCAGGCAGATAGGGACCGACGTCGATCGATTGTGTGGTTCAAAACTGCGAGTGTTACGGATAGTTTGTTAACGAACTGAGTGTTTGCATGTTGGGGGCTAATTTTAGACTCAAAGTTGCAGATCTAATTATTGTAATTAGATGTCTTATTATTGTTTGCATGAGATCTATACAAGAGACTCATAGGCTGTATTGTAAAGTGTTCTAGTTTGAGTTGACCAAAGTTAGCTCCTTCTGTGTGTGAGGTGAGCAAGGGTGTTCCTCCTAGTTCCACAGCAGTGCCAAGTGTGGGTGTTGGTTTTGGAGAATCAGAAGGGTTCTTCAGTTGTGTAGGATCTTGGTCAGCAGGTGTGCATGGCTACATTTGGAGATCTACATGGGTAAGTAAGATCATTGATATATAGGTGTATGTGTGTGCATGATCCAGGTTTGTAGGTGTGCAGAACTAGATTGATTTATAGGTGTGCAAGATCAGGGAGGACAGCAACACAATAGGGAGCAGTATCAGGAAGGATCTACTTGGAGTACGGTGTGTACTCAGTCTAGAGTAAAGAGGAAGGCAAGGTAGTTCCTTCCATAAGTAAGATCATTGAGTTGCAGGTTGTTACAGTTTAGGGGAGATCTACTTGAAGTACATTGTGTACTTGGAGTGTGTGGAGCACTTGTGGAGTGCGTGGAGCACTGGTGTACTGGCAGTAGTGGATACTAACTGGTTGGAGGTGAACACCAACTCTGTGTTTGAGTTGTGTGTTGGGACCGTAAGAGAGAGAGCTTTGAGGAGAGAATTACTGTTCACTTGAGGTGTGGGAAGCCTCTGAGAGGTGGTGAAGAAGAAGTGGCATCTTCTTTATTGTATTCTTTTCTAGATGAGTATTAATACAAGTTGTGTATTGTCTCTCATATTCTGTGTTGTTTCTAGTTTCTAGTTACTTGTTACTTCTGGTTAATTCCGCATCTTAAGTTGATTGTATATTGTAATAAATTGTGTGCTTCCTCAGGTTCCTAACAGTTGGTATTAGAGCCAAGGTTGTAGGGATCAAGTTTTGTGTTTGATTATAGGTCACTCTCAAGGGTTTCTGATTGAGTGGGAGTAGAGCAATGGTAGAAGAAAGTAAGCTAAGAATGGAAGAATTGAAAAGCATGAATGGTCAATTACGGTCCTATGGAAAGAAAGAGCAGGGAAAAGAAAATTGTTGGTTTGTGGAAGATCAGCATGAAGGAATTAAAGAAGCAGATGTTGCAGGTGTTGTTGTATAGGATGCTCTGGGATGTTTCTTGGATAAAGTTGAATCTTGGTTAATAGATTATGTTGCCTCTTTCCATGCAGCCCCAAGGAGAGGAGCTGGTGAGCCTTGTCAAAGAATTGGCAAAGGGGAAGTGAAGTTGAAATTATAGGCGGCCAACACATGGGTGTTGAAGGAGGTCATGCAAGTCCTAGGCTTGGAGATGTGGCTAATTTCTTCAGGAAAGTTGGGTGATGAGAGATGCACAAGAACTCTCACAACGGATACACTTGAATTAGCTGGTGGTAAGAAAGCAGGTACTCTTTATCTACTTGTTTATATTACTAATTCTTCTTCTGTTGCAAGGACGTGTCTTTATAGGCTTGGTCACATGAGCAAGAAGGAGATGCATGTTCTTAAGTAGAAGATAGATGTGTTTGACAGACTTAAGAACTAGAAAGCCTTGGTGTTCTTGGAGGAGATGATGGACATAGTTTAGTGGATGGGGCTGGATACTTCTGAGAAGGGCAGTTTGGACATGGGTTTTGATTCAAAGGAGCTCACGGGTAAAAATTCATCACTCACAGGTGAACATAGGTACCAGCATCAGTTAGGAGGAACTGGCATTGAACAGACAGGTGTCGATGTCGGTCATGTGCAGACTGAAGCCAGTGATGTCAGGTAGGGTAAGACCGATGTCGGTCAGAAGGACCGACATCGGAAATAGGTAAGACTGATGTCAATTAGGAGGACCAACATCGGCAATAAGAGACACCAATGTCGGTAGGGTCGGTAGTCAGGACAGGTGCATGGAACTGACGTCGGTCAGATAGAGACTGTGTGGTGACCGAGGTCGGTCATTGTAACAGATTTTGGGTAGACAGCAAGCTATCAAGGAGTCTCAAATGCCCATGGGGAGGACTAAAATTGCAAGTAAGCCTCAAATTCATTGTTCCTCTTCTTTATACTAGTTACTGACTACAGAGCAGGAAGGATCCAGGAAACAGTGGGAGCATGGCATGAACAGGGTGCAGGACCAAACGAGAGATTTGGTAGGGTTGCCAATCGGTATGAAAGCACTGAGATGAATGGATACCTTGGTTAAAGAATAGAGAGAATGGACACATGAGATGGAAGGCTAGGTCATATGGTCTTGAGGAAGGTGTAGGATAGTGGTACAGGGTTTGACAGGTGGATGACAAAGTAGGGCTTTAGTCAATGTTAGTGTAACCATTGTGTTTGTCTTACCAGGTGGATGATGGTCATGACATTATCCTGTTACTATATGTGGATGGTATGCTAGCTAGTAGGTTTGTACATACAGGGTTTTTTTTGAGCTAAGGGTAAGCTTAGTTCAGTGGTTTGCCATGAAGGATTTGGAGCAGTGAAATTCTTTGGCATGGGAGACATGGAGATCACAGGTTGATTTTGTCTCCAGTGAGAGCTGATGTGAATCAGGTGTTGGCAAGGTTCATTACATAGGATGCAGAATTGGAGCACACCAAGGGCTGGACAGTTCAGTGTCTGAAATCACATGAGGTCTGGTATAGACCTAAGTTTGCCCAAGCAGTGGGTGATGTCAGAGAGTTAGGAGCCAATTCGGGGAAGTAGGTTCTCAGGTATTTGAGAGGGACCAGCAGCAAGATTCATGCTATGTAGGGTCAAGACTTCACTACATGGGTTTGTAGGTTTGGATGTGGCATGTTACTCAGATGACAGGAGGTGTACCATAGGTTGTGTGGTGGGTGGTCTTCAGGGTTGAGCTTGAAGAGGGATACAAGCCAGGAAATAGATTAGATGGGGGACAAGTATAGGTACAGTGTAGCTATTTATCTCCAAGTGGGAGATTGTTAGGTTGTGCAGCTAAAAGCTTCACTGATGCAGACATGGAGGAGGTCATTGGAAGAGGTTTTTGAGTGTCACAGACACTAGCATCGGTCAGGCCAACCGACATCGGTAGGATTAGATAGGAAGAGCAACCGACGTCAGTCAGAGATCAGCTGGCGTCAATCACCTCCAGGTAGATAGGGACCGATGTTGGTTGACTGTGTGGTTTAGAATTGCAAGTGTTACAGACAGTTTGTTAACGAATCGAGTGTTTGCATGTTGAGGGCTAATTTTAGACTCAAATCTGTGGATCTAATTATTGTAATTAGATGTCTAATTATTGTTTGCATGAGATCTAAATAAGAGACTCATAGGCTGTATTGTAAAGTGTTCTAGTTTGAGTTGAGAAAAGTTAGCTCCTTCTGTGTGTGAGGTGAGCAAGGGTGTTCCTCCTAGTTCCACAGTAGTGCCAAGTGTGGGTGTTGGTTTTGGAGAATCTGAAGGGTTCTTCAATTGTGTAGGATCTTGGTCAGCAGGTGTGCATGGCTACATTTGGAGATCTACATGGGTAAGTAAGATCATTGATCTATAGGTGTATGTGTGTGCATGATCCAGGTTTGCAGGTGTGCAAAACTAGATTGATTTGCAAGTGTGCAAGATCAGGGAGGACAGCAACACAACAGAGAGTAGTGTCAGGTAGGATCTACTTGGAGTATGGTGTGTACTCAGTCTAGAGCAAAGAGGAAGGCAAGGTAGTTCCTTCCATAAGTAAGATCATTGGGTTGCAGGTTGTTGTAGTTTAGGGGAGATCTACTTGAAGTACATTGTGTACTTGGAGTGCATGGAGCACTTGTGGAGTGCGTGGAGCACTGGTGTACTGGCAGTAGTGGATACTGACTGGTTGGAGGTGAACACCAACTCTGTGTTTGAGTTGTGTGTTAGGACCATAAGAGAGAGAGATTTGAGGAGAGAATTACTATTCACTTGAGGTGTGGGAAGCCTCTAAGAGGTGGTGAAGAAGAAGTGGCATCTTCTTTATGTATTCTTTTCTGGATGAGTATTAATACAAGTTGTGTATTGTCTCTCATATTCTGTGTTGTTTCTAGTTTCTAGTTACTTGTTACTTCTGGTTAATTCCGCATCTTAAGTTGCTTGTATATGGTAATCAATTGTGTGCTTCCTTGGGTTCCTAACAAGACACTTTTTAAGGAGTCACCAACATCCCATTCACTTCTTGATTAAGGAAATATATAATTAACTCATCTTTGATCATAACAGACACATTTTGAATTTTAAAAACTCTTTACAAAGGCCCCCTTTTGAGATGAGGAATGAAGACCATGTTGTTCCAATCACTCATCTCAAAAGGAGACATTAAAATTACCATACACAAGGAAAAATAATTTAGTCGCCATGTGTTGTTATCCAAAACATATGTAATTGAAAAATTGTCGTTATATGCTGAAAAATAATGTAGCATGTTATTTTCTACACGTGAAATTTGAATTTTGATTTTAAATTTTAAAATTTGAACTTTGAATTTTTAAATAAATTAACATCAATTCATGATATAATAGATCATGAAAAAAAAATTCCAATGAAAACAACTAGTATACCCATACAACAAATCCATCCCAAATATAGGCCTAGATAAAACAATGAAAAAGTAATAAAAAAAATATGCTCCCATAGATGCATGGTAACCACCATGGCATAGGCATCCAAAAAATACCACACAATGTTAATTACCACACCTAATTTAGTGACAGGACTCACAACACAACTCACAAAAAAATATAATAAGAGAGTGCTCTAAGAACAAGGACACACATACAAGAAAACTCATGCACACACAAGCAAGCATTCGTGCACAAATATTCATTGTAATAGTATATCAATCACAATATAAAATACCCATGTGATAAAATATGAATAATATACTAGTAAAAAATTTAGTAACTAATGTAAAATATAAAATTTAGTAACTAGTAAAATATAAAATATGACATGTTGCATATTAAATTTACCCATCCAAGATGTGGGTACACCATGATAAATTTAGTATTATGTAACCTATGAATCTACATATCACCCATTCATGAAATATCATGAAAAACGTATATGTATAAACAATGGATAATGAAAAACCATGTAACATGTATAAAACAATGTTTTTGATTTTTACTTTTTTTATGTTTTTGAATTTTAAAATTCTACCAATGTTTTTGAATTTTTGCATTTCACCAAAGTTTTTTAATATTTAATTTTTTTCAAATTTTATATGTTTCCACCCCTTGATAGGAAATATATGAGATAATTAGTCATCAAGCATGATAACCATAGAGTTATAAAGTGCATGAATATTGTGTTGAGTATCAGTTCATGTAAGCCATATATGGAATATGGGTCCCAAAGTGTAGTTTAAAATCAAGATGTCATGACATATGATAAGGCCAACTAGAAAGTGAATTGTAAGTTAAAAATATTGATGTCATATGGATGACCTCTTTCCCATCAATATGAAAATGGCCAAAGAAATCTAGATATAATAATGATAACCATCAAATGTCAATCGTATAATTTGAAGTTAAGAATATGTAGTGCCAATTATATATATAAAATATGTGTGTGTACAATGCCCCCCATATGAAAATATGTGTCATGTACAAATGTGAAAGATATATTTAAGTGAATAATAATGACAATCAAATAATTTCAAGATGTAAATGGCGCTAAGGATATGAAATCCCAAACTAATGAAATAAGGAAGGCATTCAAGTAATATTTCCTGCTAAAATGATACATGTATAATCAATATAATGTGTCGAATTGAATCAAAATTTCATGCCCCCATGGGTAGATTATTATAAATTCATGCTTGAAGAAACTCATAATGTGTCAAAGAGAAACATGCAAGGGCACAATGCACCCTAAAAGAAAAGATATATACATAGATGAAGTCAATAAAGATCATGCTTGGCTATAATGCCCCTATGGGAAAATATATATGATCTTGTATTAAAGAATGTTTTTTATTTATTTTTATTTATATGTGTAGAATAAATAGAAACTAACACAAGAAAGCATGAGGCTACATAGGAAATAAAAGGAGCAAGGCTCACACGCTAGAAGAATGGGATGACAAGGATTCTAAGCATCTATAAGCTTCCCTCAAAACTCAATGTATACTATGACAAAATGTCATAATAAGTATGTTTTTATCATCAGGAGGACTAGTGTAAGTGCTAAAAATGAGACCAATAGTCAAATGGTTAAGGCCAATTAAATAGAACAAGAAACAAGTGGATAGAAGAATATTAATACAAATATAAGGCAAGTGTCATGTGAAATATAGAGATAAAAGAATGAAATCACACCAAAGATGATTCATAAATAAAATTCATATACTTTAGTATGATTATGTATAAAATATACTCTTCTAATGTAATAATTTGATAAAAATAGCATGAACATATCCATGTACCCAATTAAGATAAGTACACCTTATAGAATTAATTAGTAAGAAACAAGATGCATGTGAAGGTAGATCTATATTTTAAAAATGTGATAATTTATCAAAGTAATCAATGTCCCTCCCTAGGAGAGCCATAAATGTAGTCATATGCATATCTAGTCAGATTATCTTGCCTCTCACCTATGTAATGTATATTTTTTTTAAACATGTGTGAAACATAGGTGTGTAAACTTTTTAGTGATAAGTATGATGTGGATATGATGAGTAAGATAAAGGGAAAAAACATGTATTTTTGTATTTTATGAATGATTTTGATTTTTTTAATTTTGAAAAAGTGAACACTAGGAAGAAATCACATGCAAGGCACAACATATAGAATAAATAATCTATGTATAAGACTATGGTACAATGAATATGCATTAATTATGATCACCAAATCACTTTTATATTTGTATATAATATCAATGTTTTTTTTATTTTAGAATATAATTAAAAGAACACATGAAGCGTGTAGCAAGATAAGTGAGTAGAATGTATAGTACAAGTGGGGTTCAAAAGATGTATGTGTGGAAACCCTCAGTGCCCAAAAAGGCATTAATGTTTATTTTGATGGGGGTGGTAAGTATCCACTAAATGTGTGAAATCATAAAATAAGTGATAATACTCATTCAAATCTTAATTATTGGATTTGATCACACATGTTAACATTTTTGGTATCCTTAAAAAGTTATTTTTCTTTGTAAACAATGCCCTTTCCAAGGGATGTTTGGTGAGATATAATGCTTTTTTTATTTATCAATTAGCTCTTTAATTTTGCCCTCAAAAAAATGCACCTATTTTTTTAATTCCATTTTGTTACAAGATACGTGCAAAAGAAGATATCATTATTAGATGTTAGTGTATACCTGGAAATTATGTTTGGCATATGTAGAAATGTGATCATGCCTTTGTTTAACAAATATTTTAGTATATCGTATTGATTCTTTAAAAATTATTTAGATAGATTTAAAATGTGTTTTAGGTCTAATAGTGTTGATTTTTTGACCATAGGAGTATGTGAATATGTAGTTGGTTCATTAGTTTTAAGTTTGGTGAATGCCTTATTAGATGGTATTGTTTTATGATTCATCAATTTAGCATTTTGTTGATGCGAATGTCAATATGAACATTGTTTAACTTAAATGTATGACATAATTAGTTGTCTTTAAATAAATAGCCTTATGTTTATGATGATTAAAATCCTATATGTTGTTCCCAGTAATTTTATTTTGATAGACTCTATGAGACTATTGATGTAGATACATTGTTTTTTTCTAAATCACATGGTTCATATACCATTGAATATATATAAAAAAGGAATAGTGCATGTTTTTACTAGGATATTGCTTTAAATTTTGAATACTTTTAAATGTAATTCTTAGTCCATTATTAGTAACATACTTGTCAAGGAAGGCTTTTTGTAAACATCCCATGGAATCCAATGAACCATAGGCAAATAATAGAACCAATGGAAATAAATTTAATGTCATCAATGTATGCTCCTCACAAACATGTATAGAAGTTAAGGTTGTGTAAAGGTGCCTTTGGGGATCCTCATGAGCATTGAATAAATGAAATCTCAAAATGACCACGTCATGAGAAAAAATCTTATCTAAAATGGTTATTTGAATAATATGCCTTTTCTCTATGTTATTATTAATGTTATTCATGAAGATTTATAGTTCCAATCGTAAAGTGCATAGTTACCTTTGTAGCTCACCTATAATATGTGTCATGGTGTCTAACACTAGCATAGGAATTCAAATTTGGCCAAGCAAACATAATTACTATGTATTTTGTAGATCTTATATTTAGAAGATTTTTATGTCAAATCAAACTCATTTTCATGTGTGTCACCTTAGCCTTTTATATATTTTATCACTCTTTCATGTTTATAACTCTCTCTTCTCATAGTCTCAATTTTTCCATGTCAGTCCTTCATAGAGTCACAGGTGTCCTTGGTCATTATTATGTGTCATTCTTCTATTTTCTTGATTTTGGACAAGAGAATTTCATTGGATAAGATTGCATCACTCTATTACCCTTCCAAACATTATTGTCTAATACATGTTTTAGAGAGTTTTTAAGGTCCTTTTTTATTTTGGATCTCTTCTTATGATCATTTTAACTTTATTTGAGTTGGTCAATGTGTGAATAAGTTTTTCAAATTCAAAATTAGAAGTATTATATTTAAAGGGGTTTCTAAGTCATTTTACATCTAGCAATTACCTTTTATCACTAGTCAATGAAATAATATCAATACACAACAAGCACAATCTCTACAAATTTTTGACACATTTACATACCACACCTATATTTCATGCTTGGACCAAGAGGAGGGCCTAGGTGAAAAACATTTTAGATATGCATCATGTTTAGTTGATTATGTGTATTTACTAAGGGAGAACTACATCATCATAAGGTCCCTATCATTGGGGCTATGTAGACAACACTTGGGATAATATGGGTTCTTAGGATAGCTTCACCATATCCCACCTTCCCCTAAATTTTACCCCATTTTACATTAGATCTTTATGGGATTATTGTGTGTAGGAATCCATTAGGTTTTTGGAGATAAGAATGTAAAATACAGTTCTAATATTGCTAACACATATCTATGATAGAAAATCCCACATCTACATAAGGTTTTATTTAACTTATAGATCTCAATACAATCTCAAAATACCAAAGGATAAGAGCATTGGGAAGGATAGGAGTGCACCATTCTAGTGTCCAAATTCAAAACCATAATCTTAAAACCAGATCCATAGCGGGGTAGTCATCCTATAAGTCAAACACAATCAAATACACCTCATAAAATATAGAAAATATAAGTTTATCATCCCATTAAATGATCTTATCTCAAACCCTAGTTGTTCAGTATCATTATATATACAAGTGAAATGTATGGTTCAATGTTGATTTAGTTATCCATTTCACTTTACTCAGTTTTTTATTTAATTAGGGTTAATTTCATTTAATCATAAAATAAATAAAACCTATTGGTGAACCCATTTTATATTTCAAATATTGATTCAAACCCTAGATTACCACTAGGCCATACCATACTTGATCCTAATCAAACATATCTTAGATTTATTTGATTTAAAATTTAAATTTTTAGCTAACAACTCTCAAAACCCTAGCTTCCATCCCTAAGGTCATCATTCCAAAAATTTAGCCCCCTTGAGTTTCAAACTAACTTTTGATTTTTATATTACATAGGGATACATGTTAGCCTAAATTTAATTTATTATTTCATGTTTGATTATATTTTTCCACCTATTCCTTATCCTTATCTCCCCATCCAAGAAAAATAACTTAACAATATTATCCCAAAAGAACCTCTCATTGGCGATGCATTATTTGACAGTACTCCTAGCTTGTCAACAACCTTTCCTACATATCTATTCAAAATTGCACAATATAAGTCAAGTAGAGTAAAAATGGCATTGCATGATACAAGTAATTATGTTTCATCTAAACAAGTGTTAGGGTGTGGAGCTAAAAGCTTCACCTTGTTGCAAACATGGAGGATGTTGAGTATGCAGTCGCCGGTGTCGGTAGGATCACCGACGTCAGTCAGTGGACAGTGCAGAAGGAAACCAACCTCGGCAGTAGTTGGCAGACGTCGGTCACCTCCAATCAGACAGGGACCGATGTTGATCGCCTATGCGGTTCTAGAACTGTTGTTGATGAATAGTCAGTTAAGTGAATGGCTTGTTTGCATGTTAAAGACTAGTTCGAGTCTTTGAGCTGCTTGTCTAATTATTGTATGCATGAGATCTATATAATAGACTCATGGGCTATATTTTAAATTGTAGAACTTGGAGAGTTATTCCCATGGTAGAATCAAGTAGGATTCTTCATGTATGTAAGATCAAGGTTTGGTCTGCAGGGTGTTGCAGGATCATGGAGGAGATCTACATGTGATAAGTAAGATCAGGGTGGTCTGCAGGGGTGTGTGTATGCAAGGGTCAAAATGAGATCGACGGGTGAGAAAGATCCAAGGTGAAATTAATACATCAAGGAGCAAGATCATGGTGAGATCTAATTGGAGTACCAGTTCATACTCGATTGTACTGACAATACAATGAGGTGAACAACAGTTTGTGTTAGCTGTGTGTTGTGACCTATATTGAGAGAAGATTACTGGGAGCCCTTGAGGAGTGGGAAGCCTCACAGAGGTGGAATAAGAGTGTGATATCTTTATTGTAATTTCCTTCTGTAATGAGTTGAATACAATTGTGTGTTGCCTCTCATATTCTTTACTATTTATCATTGATAGTTATTTGTTCTTCTGGTATAATTTCTGCATGTTTAGTTACTTATACAATGGTAATGATGTGTGCTCTTAAATCTGACAAGTTGTGTCAGAGCTTTGGGGAACCTTAGGTCCTATAAAATGGTATCAGAGTGAGGTTGGATGTTCTCAGAGTGAGTTTGACTAACAGGTGGTTCAGATCTATTAAGTGTTTGTTGATTACAGGTTACTCATAGGGGTTACTGTTTGAGTGGGAGTATAGCAAGGCAGAAGAAGGTACACTGAGAATGGAGAAATTTAGGCATAGGATTAACACCATAGGGTGTGTGGTGGGTTGTCTTCAAGTTAGAGCTTGAAGAGGAATACAAGCCAGGATGTAGATTAGACAAAGTACTGGTATAGGTACAGGTGCAATTGTTTATCTCTAAGTGGGAGATTGTTAGGGTGTGGAGCTAAAAGCTTCACCTTGTTGCAAACATGGAGGATGCTGAGTATGCAGTCGCTGGCATCGGTAGGATCACCGATGTCAGTCAGTGGATAGTGCAGAAGGAAACTGACCTCGGCAGCAGTCGACTGACGTCGGTCACCTCCAGTTAGATAGGGACCGATGTCGGTCGCCTGTACAGTTCCAGAACTGCTGTTGATGAATAGTCAGTTAAGTGAATGGGTTGTTTTCATGTTAAAGACTATTTCGAGTCTTTGATCCGCTTGTCTAATTATTGTATGCATGAGATCTATATAATATACTAATGGGCTATATTGTAAAGTGTAGAACTTGGAGAGTTCTTCCCATGGTAGAATCAAGTAGGATTCTTCATGTATGTAAGATCAGGGTTTGGTCTACAGGGTGTTGCAGGATCATGGAGGAGATCTACATGTGATAAGTAAGATCAGGTTGGTCTGCAAGGGTGTGTGTATGCGAGGGTCAAAAGGAGATCAGTGGGGGAGCAAGATCCAAGGTGACAGTAATACATCGAGGAGCAAGATCATGGTGAGATCTACTTGGAGTACCAGTTCGTACTCGGTTGTACTGACAGTACAATGAGGTGAACAATAGCTTGTGTTAGCTGTGTGTTGTGACCTATATTGAGAGAAGATTACTCTTGAGGGAAGATTATTGGGAGCCCTTGAGGAGTGGGAAGCCTCACAGAGGTGGAAGAAGAGTGTGATCTCTTTATTGTAATTTCCTTTTATAATAAGTTGAATACAATTGTGTGTTGCCTCTCATATTCTGTGTTATTTCTCATTGATAGTTATTTGTTCTTTTGGTATAATTTCTGCATGTTTAGTTGCTTATACAATGGTAATCATGTGTGCTCTTAAATTTGACAAGTTGTGTCAGAGCTTTGGGGAACCTCGGTCCTATCAACAAGTGTATCCAACTTATAATAGTGTTCCTTTTTCATACACTAATGATGTTTCTCATGTAGAAAATGATAATGCATATTTTACCCCTTTCTCATTTCAATTCAAAAATACATGTGAACTTGATATTATTCCTTCATTTTGTGATGTATAAAAAAAAGAAAAAGATATTCCTCTTTATCATTTATTCACTTAGTCATATCAAAATAATGATACAATGAAAATTATAAATAATTCAAATCAATGAAGCATTCTTATTCCGGCTGAAAATGTGACTATTACTTCTTCTCCCCTTACTCCAATCATATATGATGAAGATAAACCTTTAATTTTACTTACATGTAATGATACTTTTCATAGTAGTAAAAAATTGAACTCTTCACTTACTCCTTCTAGTGAGCATGAAAGTGTAATTACTTCAACTCTTGATTCTACAACTGAAAATGATGTTGATTTTGATGAAACTTGGAAGGATAATGATTATTATGTATATAGTGATGAAGAAAATAAGTCTAACCCATATATCCCTATCTCTTTTTTACACACTCTTAAGTTCAATAATGGTTGCATATCAAATGATACATCAAATGATAATGTTCCTAGTAAAAACCATACTCAAACATATAATGATGTTACTATTTTTATTTGGAAAAGTAAAGTAGGTGCATATGTTAATTCAAATCATAAGCATGATAATTTTATTCTTTCTAGTTCATTAGAATGTGATATCTCTTTGAAAACTAACAATACAATAAACACCAATGAATCTCCCAATCCTACCCTTACTAAAGTAGAGCCCACTCCTCATCGTAACCTTCATGAGGGTGAAATCTACTTTCCCTCTAACCAAGTCCATGCTATCACTTCTCCAAGGGGTAAGATGACCCAAACCATCATGCCTGACAAAGTTAAGTGAAATAGTGTATTAATGGCTAAGATTAATGAAAAAATTAATTCCCTTAATTATTTAAATATTCCTTCATAAGAAGTTATTTCTTTGATGCATTCCATAGGTGATTTACAACATAGATTACAATGATTACTTTAAAAAGTAAGGCTTATTATTCTTGGGTTGATTCGAATGTTATTCATGGTAACCCCGTCATACATAATATCTTCCATCCACCATTACTGAAGAAGTTTTAGATACCAACATTGCCTAATTTTAATATACATAGAGATCTTTGCATATCAAATCTTATATGAGATCTATGGATGAGTGCAATGGCAATTGGATACTATTGCAGTTATTTCCTAGGAGCTTAGAGGATGAAGCATTAACTTGGTTTCATTATTCACTCACTAATGGCTCATTACATACATATGATGAGTTATAAGGGGTCTTTATTATGCATTTAATTCATAACAAAGGACCTAAAGTCACATATGAGAGGCTACCTTCATTACACTAGGGCCAGTCAAATCTAGTAAGTGATTACATACTATCATTTCAGTTATGTATGTAATAGTTAATATATCAACTGACATATTTCAAAATATAATACATATTCTCTAGAGGCCTCATATTTGCTCTTAAGTAAAAATTTTTATATCAAACAAGTCATTTCAACATCTTTGTAACACAATTATTACATTAGAGAATAAATTTGGACTAGACAAGGTCAATATAGAGATAAATTTCAATCTAAAGTCATTACCACTAAATTCATCGAATTTGTCTTAAGCACTTGATCCACCTCTTCAAAAATAAAAATTAAAACAAAATTTAAAAGTAAAATTACTCAACAAAGGGAAAGAATCAATTTACAAACTAACCCTTATAGCGAGTAGAGCATAATATACCAAGAGAGAGCCTAAACAATTTGATCCATCCAAGATATGACTCATGATGTTTTATTGACACTATTAGATAGGAGGATGATTACACTCCCTCCTAATCATTATCATCCATCATACCATATGTATAGAGATAGAAATTAACCATAATGCAACTATCATTGTATCAATGATCATTGTGCACTTAGATATCAAACCTATTAGTATGTTGATAGAGGCATTATCACATTTACAAAGGGTGTATCTAAGTATCCTCCTCCCCATTATTTGATATCCCATTCTTTCATAATTGAGTTATCCTAGGAAATTCTTGTGAACAAGGATTACAATATAGGGGAGGTTAGTCTTGTGTTAGTCTCATAAAATAAATGAAATGAACACACAAAAATACTAACACCTCTAGCCTAGACACTAGGGAGAGCTTAGGTAATAAAACTAAATGAAATCACAATAAAAACATAAAATAAACAACTCTTTTACCTTCCTTGGAGATCTAAATGGCTTATTGAATGGCTTGTTCAGCTTATGCATTAAGAAGTATTTTACAATGAAGCTTGTTTGGCTCCTTCTCTCCTTGGCACCTTGGATTTTATGTTACTTGGCTTAAGATTTGGGCCCGATAACATTACTTGTATGAGGCTTATGGAGGAAATCTTGCATAATACCTCTAAAATATCTAAGATTTTTTATTCAAGGGGTATGGCCTTGTATTTATAGCCTTAGGAATTAACTCTCACCCAAGGTGAGTTTAGGCTTGAAATGGGTTCAAACTAAACCTGGGTGAGTTAAAACTAACTCCAGTTGAGTTAATAGTTGTCATGTAGTTATTATTTTTAATTACTAGACATGGATCTCAAATTAGATATTTTTGGATATTTTCAACAAGCTTAACAACTCAGAAAGGCAATGATGAAAGGCTTTGATATTTTAATTTTTGGAATTTCCATTTTTAGATATTCATTAATTTTAAATAGATAATTCAACTAGGCATCTAATCTTTTTTATCTTGTTAATTTATTCTGATTAGCATTTTTTCTCTTTCAAGATTTGATCAAGTGTGTAAGTACCTCACTTAATGGGTTTATAGGCCAAATTGATAATTTTCATGTCACAAGGTGATTAGGGATGAATCCATGAGAGGTTATTATTGCATATGAGCTATTATCCCAAATAGGGATGCCTCAACATGATTTTGAGCTTTAATGAATGATTCATAAGTAAATTTAGGATGTTCAGTGATTCTTAGGCTTAATTTTTTATGGTTGATAGGAATAAATTTGAATGTCAGTTAGAAGCCAGTTGTGACTAGTTTTAAGTGGATACAGTTTGCCCATGTTTGGGAAGGCATTATAAACTATAGGCATAATAACATCTTCTCAAATAATAAAAATTTCATGTGTGCCTACTAATGTAATGATAATGGATGAGTTGTGGATGCCCCCTAGAGGGATAGATAAGCAAATATGGTTGATGATTGGTCCCTTGAAAGAAGGAAACAATAGGACCAAAAAGGTAAAAAGGGGTGGAAAATATTGATTTGCCCACATGCGGTTATAATCAGTGGCACAATGAACTACCCTAGTTGGGTAGATAAATAGGATGATTTGCCCATACATTAAAAAAGGATAAGGATAACAAGAGAATGATTTTCCCAAAGGTGGTTATAATCATTAAAAGGAAAAATAATGATTTGCCCATCGGAAGTTATAATCATTGGTAGGATAAAAACATGCCCCAGTTGGGCAGTTAAAAATAATGGTTTGCCCAAAGTTGGTTATAGTCATTATCACAATGAAAACATGCCCTAGTTGGATAGAAAAATATAATGATTTTCCCAAAGATAGTTGTAATCACTAACCTTTAGATAGATCGAGACATAATGAGTTGACCATAGGTGGTTATAATCATTGGTTCTACAGGTGGGATGATACACAATGATTTACCCAAAGATGATACACAATGATTTACCCAAAGGTAGTTATGATCATTGGTATACTTATGGGAGTAATATGGAAAAGTGGAATAAGGGGATTACATACTAAATATGTACTCATGGAGTAAGAGTAAGATGGTGCAGAGGAGAAAGATGAATTTGGGAAACTTGATAGTATGGAGATGCATGTCCAAACAAGCAAGGATTAAAATCCATTCATGATTTAATTAATCTATACTTTGGAAATGATTGGGATAGATTGGGAATTTTTTAGGTGCCAAGGAGAAGTATTGTAGCCGCATTGCATGTAAGAATTCCCAAGCTGATTTTTGTTATATCATGTGATGGTATGGCATCATGATATAAAACACCATGATAAATTACCTAAAATATACATAGGTACTGATATGCAATCTAATAAATAATAATAAATAATGCACCAATGATAAAATCCATGATGATAATGGTGATGTATGAATATGGATGAAATTAAGTATAGTGTGCAAGGAGTCACCCAATGGATGTAGATATACTAAGTCAAGTCACAACAAGAAAGTAAAAAAACATGGAAATAAACAAACAAATAGAAAGATAAATCACTAAAAAATAAAAGGCATAAAATAAAACAAATTAAACAAGAATAAAAGGAAACAAACACAAATAATAGTTAATCATAATGTTACTGCAAGCAGAAGACAAACAAGATGACAAACATTTTCCCTAGGCTATAGGAGACAACTAAACAAAAAAACAAGGTGTAATAGATGAAAGTAAGGGGTAGTCGAGCTGACTCCAGATGCACTAGGCAAGTAGACACTTCCTACATAGTTCCATGGATGCAAGGTCTAACATAAACTTCAATCCAAATGTAGTTCTCTCAGGATATGGGATAGAAGAAAAATTATGATAAGAAGAATATGATGGATTTTATAGAGGAATATGTGAATGGGATTTAAAAATAATGAGAGTGTGAGACGTGAGACTAGTAAGGATGGGAAAACTAAATGACAAGTAGTTTCTTGTGAACTAGTGAGGGTTCCTAGAATCCTTAAGGCAAATAAGTGGTGGTTTTGGTGATTTTTTAGATTTTTTAGATAATTTTCAAATATTTTTAGAATTTTATAATCATCTAAAATTGATCAAGAATGATGAGATACTAAACAGTCCAACTCGCAAAATGGTGATAGCATTTAAACTTTGAAAGTGCTTGCAAAATGATGAGAGCGTGTAAACTAAAAAATTACTCTCAAAATGGTGAGAGTGTTACAAAGGGTGACTGAGATGACCTAAATGTGAATCAAGCATTGCCTACATAGTCCCATTAGGACCTCAAGTCACTATAGTTCCTCTCTATAGTAGAGGAATCTGACTAGGTATCAGCAAGTTCTCAAATTAGGCAAATGACACATTATGGTATAGGAATGGAAAGGTGGGACTTCAAAGCATGATAAAGGTTTTTTTCTTAATTTTTACATAGGTATTTATCTTTAGGAAACAACAACATAGGTCAAGGATACTAATTTTCCTAAATGTGGTTATAATTAGTTACATAAAGTGAAATACTAATTTGTCCTAAGGTTGTTATAATCAAGAATCCTCAAAATGAAATGAACCAAGAAATGAAGGATAAAACTATCAAATAGGATAATAATTTGCCTAAATGTGGTAATAATTAGTTACATAGAGTGAAAAACTAATTTATATTAAGGTAGTTATAATGAGGAATCCTCATAATGAAATGAACCAAGAAATGAAGGATGAAATTTTCAAATTACTATCACACTGGTCTAAAATACTACCTATATCTAGAATATTGAATCAACTACTAAAACTTGATCTAAATCCTCTCACTAAAGGTTCTCAAAGAACTAATGGAATGGAATTAATGTCAAAGGGTTGGGTAAGGAAGTTAAAAACAACCATGGTTAAAAGTAAAAGGTATGGTATAATGGTACATGTTATGGTACAAAGAAGAATGACAATATTATGATTTAATAGAAACATGGCTCATAGACAATACTTTAGGTCTTTTAAGTGAAGTAATGCTTGAAGTGTAAGATGTTCATCAACTCATCAAGTTCATCCCCATCTGGTGTAGAGATCCTATATGCTCTAGAGACATAATTTTTAACAATGATATAAGGGCTTATCCAATTGGGTTTGAACTTTCCCTTCTTCTTCTTCTTCTTCTCGACTGTGGTATTTGTTGACCAAATTTGACTTTTAGGTCAAATTTGAACCCCTATAGGTAAAAAAAACTTGTTTTTTTAGATTTTTAGGGTTTAAATACTTTAGAATAGGCCATATTATACTTCATCTAATGTTATCTAATGTATTTTTAGCCTTAAATAAGTTTATTTATCATTTTGGGTCATTTAGTGGGATTTTATGGGTCATAAATGAAAGTGGCACAATTACCAAGGTGTTTAGGTGTCCTATTTTCCTTTCAAATGTCCAATAATCTATATTTCAATTTATCTAACTAAAGATCAAGTAATCAACTAAAAAGGGTGAGTTTGACACTTGTAGGGCCCATGGAGGAAGGTGACACATGGTAAAAGGTCATGTAACACCTCTTCATCTTCCTCACATGAATCTCAACATTTGACATGCTTTGTAATTTCCATTTTTAATCCAAAACCATTTTGTTACTTCTTTGCCTTTCTAGACATATAGAAGTGACCAACAGGTTTGTGCTTAGTATGGATAGCTCAAGAGGTTTCAGGTAAAATGATTTTGAGAGGTGATATTAAACTCAAATAAATTAATTTCCATATAAATATTACAATTATTTATCAACTATACTTTAGGAATCATCCTTTACAAGTTGACTATGTTTTTATGCTCACTATTTCCTGCACCCTATAGGTTTTGCTCCATTTTGGGTAAGTCTGTACAAACCAATTGGTGATGTTAAATTAAAAAGATTTTTGATACCTTATTAGATTCTCTCCATGCTTATTTTTATGTTTTATGATGTTTTTATGGGCAAGTTGTCTCATGTTGTTGAAAGGTGTCATCATGTGAAGTCTCAGTCAAGTTTTCCACTTGTAGAAGGTTAAAAGCCCTACAAGGGCTTTTATGTGAGTAATATATGGTGATTTACATGTATATATTTCATATTTATAACCTCCTTTAATTCTTAATTTTATAACACCATGCTTTGATCAAGCTTTCACCCTTGCCATCCACACAGTCAACTCTTTGCCTTTTTCACTTATTGCAATATTGGATCACGTGTGAGGAACCTATCTAGTGTGTTCGTAAAAGTGTATTAATTATATCCAAATATTTAACATGTCTTATTATTATGAAAAAAAATTATTAATCTCTAAATAACTTATATAGGTTGTTATAGTCATATATAATACTTCCATACAATATGCCCTTGAGATGGTCGCCTACAGGTGCCCTCATAGAAAACAACCATGTTGAAAAAGAGTGTTGAGATTAATAAGGTCTTTTAAGTTTGAGAAATTAATTTGGAGGTATTTTAATAAACCTATATTCCATTTAATTTCAAATCAATACACATTGTTCATGTTTGTAAACACTACTTGCATACAACCCATATGCATCTACAAGAGCCTTTAATGGTAATGTCATGTTGAGAGGTGAAATTTGGTATGTGTTTCAATATTTTAAGATTGAATAATGAATTGATACATTTTTGGTAATCATGGTAATGATCATAAACCTATTCATCTCTCATACTTGCCAAGATTCCATGCTCATTGTGTGTGTATGTTAATGCCCACCTACAAGTGATACTTCAGAGTTTTGAAGGTCTTTGAATGGGGAAATTTGGAGCATAGTAGAGTATTTTTCAAATATTAGCATGAGATTTGATCATTACAAACCTTATTTATGTTTATAATGTTATAATGGAAAGGTAAACACCTAGGAGGAGACAAGGACTAAATTCTAGGATCATAATCCCTAAAATAATGAAATAGAGGTCCAGGGGCATGTTGGGAATATCTTATAACATGTTTGAAAATAGTTATAAAGAATATAAATAGATAAATCCTATATTATATAACATGTATAAGAGATATTCCAAAGATGGGAGTCATAAAGTAAGTGGAAAGTGGTTGTTTGGGGTCCTAAAGATGTTCTTAAAAACACTAAAATCATGCATTCATATCTACAGGGGTGTAAGTTTGAGTGACTTTTGATATCCTAAGGAGAAAAAAAAAGACATTATCATGTTATCATAATCCTATTTATTGAAGGTTGTATAAAATTGCATAATTATCATAATTATGGTGTTTATTATGGTATTCCAAGCTCCATATACACCTACAGGGGTCCCTCTAATGGAAAATGAGTACCTACAACAGAACAAATAGATAGTGGGCTAGTAGGTGGTGTTTAAGTGATGTTCAGGAATTTTAAGTTGAGTTAAAGTCAAAAAACATACTTTTTAACCTTATGGGATTAAAATAATTCCTCTAAACATCAAGACCAAGTTTCAAATAGGTAATGCATACCTATAGGAATCAAAAAGGCAGAGTTCATAGTCATGTCAAGGATAACACAGTTTAGTGAATTCAACAGGAATATAATGGATAAAAGTGAATTTAAAATGATTAAATACTATTAAAAATACCTTATATCCATGATTACCTTAATTAACTCTTTTCATGATGAAACAAACCTACACATACCTCCTAAAGCCCTATATGCACCTACAGCTGAAGGTGCAGTCTTGAGCATGAATTAAGGGTAAAGAGGTGAACTTGACTAGGAAGAAGGAGAGGGTTTGATATCAAATTTATATTATTAATGATACATTAATTATTTTTTTTCATATACTCCATGACCCCCTTCAATATGATCACCCACTATTCTTATTGGCCAAAGGTAGCAGTCTGTATAGTGAGCTAGGAAACCCATGTTGCTCAATGGGTAAGAATGAATAATCCAAGGGAGAGGAGTGTTTTTGGGTGAATATAAAGATTATTTATCATTAATTTATTTTTTATAACATTTTTAATAATCCTAATCATTTTGGATTTAGCATATAGAGGTCATTCTTAGGTGAAAGGAAAGAATGCAGGAAATAGTCCTTTTTGGAGGCCTATTTTGGGTATTTTGAGTTGGTTAGGTGCCTAAATGAGTGAATCCAGATAAAAAATTTGGTAAAAAGTCTCATTATGACCTTTAAAAACTATTAAAATCTTAAATTTTCCTTGGGAAAGAGGGATATACCTCACTATTTTATCTTAGAGGTCAGCCAGTCAAGAAAAATCAAGGTTTGGCAAAACAAGCTAATGAAATTAAAATGGGACAAGGGCTTGATAAGAAGTTTTTAAAACCATATGAAACATATTTTTAGGTGTATTTATGGTAAATATATTATATTAATCACTAAATCATGCTTATAATTCTCAAAATGATCAAAACACCCTTGCACATAGTCCAACTAAACAAGCTCTTATTAGGCCTAGTTAGTGATTGAGAGGAAGAAATGAAAAAGAGTGTTTGGGAGGTTATGTGATGGTTTTTAAAGATTTAATGAATCCTAAAAAATCATTATGCACCATTCCAACCATGATAAATCGGTCTAAATAGCTAAAACTAGCAGGGTGCATGCTAAGCCTATTAGGCCTTAAAGTGACCTGGAGCCAATTGGGGGTCCAACTTCACTTTTAGCTCCTAGTGAGTGTTATAATAGGTTGTACCATGTTTATGAGATTTATTTACACATTTATTATAT
Organism: Torreya grandis; assembly: GCA_037957365.1. Taxonomy (NCBI): domain Eukaryota; kingdom Viridiplantae; phylum Streptophyta; class Pinopsida; order Cupressales; family Taxaceae; genus Torreya; species Torreya grandis. The sequence continues at coordinate 1,504,875 of JARHVA010001123.1, read as the reverse complement.
TTTTTTATGAAAAAAACTTAAATGAAAGCTAATTTTAGCTCAAAGATAGTCCAAACATGCAATAAAGGTGGAAACAAGCTTGATAGGGTGATTTCAAGTGCTCATATCTCCTCTGAGACTATGCATGGATGCCAAATTATTTTTTGGAGGTTATTAGGGGCATTAAATATCATTTTTTTTAAATTTATTGGTAGTTACAACATCATACCTTTATTAACAAATATTAATAAAGTAAACTACCTAAAACCCTTGCAAACCCTCAATCAAGACTCGATGAAGAAAATGAAGTTGGATAGTTGATATAATTACATATTTTAATCATGAAAGTGGTTTTAACTTTCAAATTACTATATTAGGATCCTCCCCACCCTTTTTAGTTGTATAAAATAGTACATATAGGGTGTAAAATAGGGAACTTTTGATGGTTATATGTGTTTTGTAGGTTCTATAAGGGGTCTAAATATGAAATAAAGTTAAGAAGGAATATATTAATTTAATATAACTCCATATGGCCATATTATTCTTTAAAAAAACTTATCAGTGTTTAAAAAATAGTTCTCATCTCAGCTAGTCAAAACTGGCATGGTGAACATAATGGTGAGAAGGGTGAAAACTCCAAGTGTGAGCCTTTTTAAGGTATACCTGAGTATTATAAGGCCATAAAGAGTATTTCCAAGTGTCATCCACTCTCTCCCATGTATTTTCATGGAAAAATTAATCCAATTTTGAGTTCAAGTGTGAGGGTTGACTGAAAAGGGAGTTTTTTAATTATAGGCAGTGATGGCTTACTTCCAAGAGATTCCTAATGAGTATGAATGAAACTAATGAATGGAAAGGCATGTATAAAATCCTTTCCTATCATTCCAATCATTATACCTATCCCTATTTACTTTTTGGATGTTCAAATAGGTCCAAATCATGCAGGTAATTTTCTAAGCCAAGACAAGGAGGTTCATGCCACTTTTCATAAGTTCCATGACTTGTATGGACACTTGGACTTCTTGACATTACATGGTTAATTTCACATATATTTATCATGCATATTTAACCTCTTTTATCAGCTTGATAGGAGTCCAATTGACCTTTGTACTTCCCTTGTCTCACCTCTCTCCCAAATGTTGTAAATATTGACCTTTTTGGCTCTTTGGAGCAACCTCCATTGGTTGATGGGGAAACCCTGGCCAATTTTATACTTTAATGTCTCATAAATAAATAAAATAAGTGAATTTTCCTACTTACATTTTGTATAATTGATTTTTTTTACAATCTTTTTGGTCTTGTCTAGTAGAAGATGATATTTTCTAGCATGTTATCCTTGATTGTTCACCAAGTGTGCCGAAGAGTAATTTTTAAAGGTATTTATTAGTATTATATTTTAGTGTATAGGTGTTTCAAAAGTTTTCCATGATTGTATTCTCATAATTAATCATTCATTACCATCCTAAGCATCAAAATACCTCTTGAACTTAACATATGAAACATTGATGTAATAATATGTCTTGTGTTGTGAGTTTTGTGTGAAGAAAGCTTTATTTTGCTCTAAATAGTATAATTTCAGTCAATAGGAGGAAATTAAATATTATTGAATCACCTTTTAGTTTTATTAGTTTGTCTTCCTAACCCTTTTCATGCCAATTTGATAAATAGGAGAGTGTTTCAAAGAGTGCATCAAGAGAACTAGCCCTTCTAGAGATTCATCTCACCAAATTGTTTAACTATAGCAAGTGAGACGTTTCCATTGTGCCACTTGGATGAGGAGAGATAGGAATCTCGTCAAGGGGTGAAAATCCAAGTGACAATAATATTATTTTGGTTTTGTTTGAAAATAAGATCACCTAGCTCAAATTCTCTATGTTTGACCCATTAGATATAGTGTCCATGGAGTTTGTTTTGGTATGCTTGAAGGCTATTGACAATAGCCATGCATTTATCATCAAGTAACTCTAACACTTACAAGCAAGCTACTTGGTAATCTTCATCATCCAAGACATGTTTTAATGAGATGAATAGAGAATTTAACTTGACCTCAATGGGAAGAATGGCCTTAGTTCCATAAAGTAGGGAATATTGAGTGGCTCATGTTGGGGTATGGTAATTAGTGCAAGATTACAAAAGGGCATGGAATATTTGGAGGTGAAAATCATAGCCAGCATCATTGACAATATTTTTAAGGATATTAATAATAGTTTTGTTGGATGCTTTTGCTTAGCCATTACCTTATGGGTAATATGTGATAGAAAAATGTTGAGTGATGTTGTACTCGACACATAGTGTTTTGACATCCTTATTTTTAAATGATCTACCATTATCAGATATAATGTTAGATGGGATACCATAATGGTAGATGAGATGGTTAAAGATGAATTTGTAAATTTGTTTTCCAATTATGTAAGTGATGGGTATAGCTTTAACCCACTTAGTTAAATATTTGGTATTGATAAGGATGTGTTTATGTCCAGTAGATGAGGTAAGATTAATCTTCCCACTGAGATCAAGGCCCCATGTAATGAATGGCCATGGTGTAAGCATTAGTTTTAGCTTTTTGTCCAGGGTGTGAATCAAATTGGTGTCTCATTAACATTTATCACACATTTTAACATACATAGTTACATTTGTATCCATAGTTGGCCAATAATACCTAGTACGTAGGAGATTTTTGGTTAGGATGGCCCCATTTGTATGGGATCCACATAATCTTTCATGAACTTCCTATAATACTAATTTTGATTCTACTAAGGTTAAATAATGAATCAAAGTTATATCAAATCTTTAGTGATAAAGGGTTGGTCTAAGTAAGGTATATCATGCAGCTTGGTGGGTAAAAGACATGATTTGTTTATGGGATAGGTATGGTGGCATAATGTGGTGATGAAGGTATGTGAAAAGGTATGAATACCATATAAAATTGGGACCAACAATATCATAGACCCTTATGATATTTTAAGGTTCATGAGATGGTGCTAGAATATTTTCAACAAGGAATTGATATTCTTTTGCTTTATTGGTATGATGAATCAAAGAGTCAATAGTGTTCATGGCATCTATTGCCCTATTACTGGCCATTAGTAAATGTTCAAACTATACATCAATAATATATTGTTTTAGAGTGTCAATCATGGCCTTGTATGGTATGATCTCATCATCTTTGGTCTAAAAGTGGTCTATAACTTGATTGATGATTAATTAATAATCACCATAAACTTTGAGATGTTGAATATTCCATTATACTACTTGTCAAAGCCCTGTAATGAGTGCTTCATATTCAACCATGTTTTTTGTACAAGGAAAGTTGATATGGAATGATTTATGGATAATATCCCCCTATGGTGTAATAAATAATAAGCCTACCCCTGATCCATGTGATGTGAATGATCCATCAAAATTTAGCTTCTAGTGTTACTCCTCGAGAGTCGTGTCAATGATGGTCATGATGGACTCATCTAAGAATTGAAATATTAGTGGTTTGGTATCTATAAGGGGAGATTCAGTGGGTTGATCTATAAGAACTTGTCCCTTTATATCCTTATGATTGACATATTCTATCTCAAACTTGCTCAAAGCCATGATCTATTTAGCCATGTGGCCTTGTAAGTCTATTTTGGATAGTTGATACTTGAGTGGATATACTTTGGAAATAACCATGGTTTTTTTGTTAAGCATGTAATGTCATAACTTTAGAGCTATAAATACCATAGCTAAATAATATTTTTCAATAGGTGTATAGCAGTTTTTATATGCAACTAGTGTATGGCTTAGATAACACATGGCATGTTTTTTTCCATTATCATCATGTTGAGCTAGAAGTTCCCTCAGGGATTTATTTATGGCTGATAGGTATAATAAGAATGGCTTTCCTAGTATAGATGGTAAAAAAATAGGTGGATTGGTGATATAGTCCTTCAGATGTTGAAAAGCTTTATGGAATTCTTGATCCCAATGAAATGTGACAGCCTTCTTCAATAAGTGTGTAAATGGATGGCATTTATCTACCAACTAATAAATGAAGTGTTTGATAGACTAAATCTTGCCCTATAAACTATGGAGTTGCTTCAAATTAGAAGGTGGTGGCATTTTATTAATGGCTTATTATTTGGAAGGATCAACTTTAATGCCTCTATAAGACACAAAGAAGCCTAAAACTTTTCTTGAAGTAACACTAAAAACACACTTCTTTGGATTGAGTCTAACTTTGTATTCCTGAAGCCTCTCAAATATTCAATGTAGTGTGGCTAGATGATCGACATAGGTCTTTGATTTACCCAATATGTCATTGACATAGTATTCAACAATGTCATGCATCATATCATAAAATATTATAGTCTTGGACCTTTGGTATGATACCCTAGCATTATTTAGACCAAATGGCATACCCTAATAATAAAACACTCCCCATGGAGTGTTGAATGTTGTCTTATGTTGGTCTTCTGGTGTAATATGGATCTTTTTATAATCTAAAAATCTATCCATTAGTGAAAGCATTTGTACCCCATCATGGAGTCAACTATCATGTCAATGTTTGGTAGAGTAAAGTCATCCTTGGGTTGTTTATATCTCTAAAATTAGTGTATATTTTGATTCCTTCTGGCTTCTTATTGACTGGCATAATATTCGATATCCACTCTGAGTAGTCGATCAATCGAATACATCTTGCTTCTGATATTTTTTCCAACTCTTTATTTACTAATAAATCAATGTAAGCATGCATTTTACATCATTTATGTTTCACTAGTTTGGCATTAAGATGTACAATAAGGTGGTATACAACCAAGGCAGTCCAAACCTGGCATGTCTGAATAGGCCCAAGCAAAGAAGTCAACAAATTCCCTCAAAAGGGATATAAATATTTTACATTCCTCCTCAATAAGGGATGCACCTAATCTGATTCATTTCAGGTCATCTAGAGTCCCAATGTTGATTTCTATAGTGTCTTCTATGAGGAGAGTCAAACCATCTTCCCAAATGGTTCGCAATTATTCAAATTGGCCTATAATGGCAAAGTCCTCTATTTGGACTAGCTCTTCAAGTTTTCCTAGACAAGATGAATCAAAATCTCACAATGATAGGGATGGCCAAGTAACAAACACTGTTGGAAACTCTTGGATGATTCAATCAAAGGCATGTTGTTCTTCACAACTAAACTCAGACCCATAAGCAAGTTCATTATTGGTGGTCTCCTAAGCTACATTTGAGGAAAGGTGAACACCCCCATCTAAAGGTGCCTGAAACAAGTTTTCACTAGAATATTGGCCTTTCCCTTTACTTTTAACTTGGTCCAAAAGTGCCTCAAAGAGGTTTTCACTTTGGGACCTCAATGTTTTATCTAATTGTTTATGGCTAAGGGTGTTCACTCATTCTCCAAAATAGGTTGTAGGATCCAATTTGATTGAGAACCATTGTTTGTGGTCTCCCAATGGAACATTATCTCTTATGCTTAGAAAATCACAAAAGGCCTCATCATTATGAAACTCATCTATAGGCATATGAATCCTTGTTGGTCCTAGGCTATAATTTGAGGATGATAAATAGGAAATAGGTTGTTACGAATAACTAGGCTAAGGGTAAAAATGGCATTAGGGTCAAATGGATTAGTATTGGTAAGGTCTTCATAAATTTTATGATCAGACTCTACTTCATTGTCAGCATCATCATCACTAGGCATTATAGTTAGAATGTGAATAAGATACGTGGGGTCACCCCTAGGCATTTTGAATTTGAAACCATAAGTTCCTTTATATTGAGTTACAAAAATTAGCTAAAGTGTTCCCTGTTGATTTGTCCTAAGGCCTCCTCTTTCATAGGATTAATCCTCCATGATCCTATTAGGAATGGGATACTTGGCATTTTTGTAATAGTCAACCAATTTGTCACAGTATAACCAAGATTCATCATTTTCAAGTGGGTCCTATTCTTGGCCAGTGGTTGGTGTGAAAATGATAGGACTTGGACTAAGTAGTTTTCCTTTTCCTTTCTATTCCCATTCTATGCAAGGTGGTTTGGCTTTAAGTCTTCCATAGGACTTTGGGTTTTTTGGAATCTTGGCAATGTGAAATGTATCATGCGTAAAATATTCTTTTGAGATATTAGCTATGATAGTAAAATGATTATAAAAATAAGGAGGTGGCATATGGGAAGATGAATCAAGGTTGTTAAGGTCTATGCAATTAGCCTTTAGTAAATCCATAAGTATTTCCTTGCCTTTATTCCTTTTGGGAACTAGATCTAGGCCAAAGTGGTAATTATAGCTTTCATACTTAGCCTTAAAATATTTGTAATGCTCATAGGGTTGTGAATTTCCATTGATAGTGACCTTCATACCTATGTGAGAGAAATTGAGACATTGGTTCAATGTTGATGAGATTGCATGAATCTCATATATCCAAGGTCTACCCAAAATCAAATTATATGATAAGTTGAGGTCTAACACATGGTAAAGTTTATCATAGGTCAAGGACCCAATGATAATTGACAAGTTGATGGTGCCTTATGACTCTCGATCTTAATTGTCATAGGCCTTGATAGTGATCACTTATGACTATAGATCAGTTGTTGTATATCCAAGATGTTTGATGAGATTTAGAGACATAATATTTAGGATTGATCCATTATCTATGAGGACATGCTTTACTTTGTGCCATGTTATGACAAATTCAATGTTTAGTAGATTATTATGGAGAGGGCCAAGGTATGACATATCACTTTGGTTAAAGGTCAATTATTGGATTGGGGCTAGATGTCTGACCAAAGCTTGGAATTTGTCTGGGACTATGTCGTTTAGAACTTGAGATTGGCCTAGGAACTCCATTAAGATGTTTTTATGGAAGGTACACATATGTAACAAATCTAAAATGTATATTTGTATAGGATTATTCTAAATTTATTCCAAAATATCGAACATTTTTTCCTTTATAATAATATATGGTTTGTTCCTAGTTAGATCGGTGGGTTGGATGGGTTCAGTGGCAGGTGATTATGATCCATCTCTAGGTTATGATTGCATAATCAGGATTAGATACAGGGCCATTATTTTTAGAAAATGATAGTTGAGGGTAGTTAGATAGGATAAGTGTCATTTGTCAGTGCACTTGTATATGGTCATGAGACAATGATGATTTATCAGTATAATGTCCAAAATTAGTAACCCCTACTTGCTAGTATGCCTATTTTTGATCCCAGGTTAAGGAAGGATCACTGGCATAGGTTGGTTAATTGGAAATATTTATAAATGGTCCTATTTGATTAGTAATTGGTCTCAGATTGATGGTGATGGTATAAATGTGACCTCCCATAATATGACCTATAACTTTGTTGTATTCATGTATAACTACATGGTAAGTCTATTGGTTGGTGGGATCATTCTGGCCTTAGTTCCATCCATTCGATTTATGTTGTTATTATTGTTGTTGGAATTTTTATTGTCTTGACTATTGATATTATTGTTGTTGCTATCCTATCCATTCTTTTTATCGTTGGTAATTTTCAAAAAATGGTTTTGATAGATGCCCAAGATCTGATTGGATGTATAGGCTCTATTATCTAATGTAATCTCCCCATTTTTCAACATATTTTCAATGAGGTGCTTGATTTTCACACAATATCATAAAGTATTCCCATGAACATGATGGTATTCATAACAATCATTCTCCCTGTACCAATCTAGATATGAAATACCCTCAGGATAGTGTTTTGGTATTAGCCAACTAATCATATTAACAATGGTTAACTTGAAAAACATAGCTTCTATAGGCTCTCCAAAGCCACTAAAAATTCAGCAAGTAGGCACATTTATTTATAAAGGAGGGGTTTATAAAGGTAATGGTTACTGTAATTCTTGAGCTAGTCTAAGATACTATGAAGGTTGCACTTATTGAATGGGTTGGTGGTGAGGAGTAATTTGCATTTGTAGTGTTTGTTGAGCAAATGGTGTTTGCACCATTTAGAAATGATTGGTTACTCCATTTCCAACAAAATTCTTATTGCAATTAAATTGCTTGGACTTTTCATAGTTACTGGCCTAGGTTAGTGCTAACACTTGAACTTAGACTTGGTTTTGGTTCTAATTTTGGCCATTTCCCTAGTTTTGGTTCTAATTTTGATTTGATGAGGTGAGCTTGATAATCCCTTTGTTAATAAGGGATTTTTCAATTAGCAAACCTTTTTCAATGATCTCCTTAAAGGTGTGTTCACGTTATAGTTCCAGATGATAGAATATCTCATTGTGAAAATTTTTGGTAAACATAACAGCCAATTGTTTATTTGGTAAGCTATGGGTGAAATAACTAGAAAGTGTTCTCCATCACTGTAGATATCTTGAAAAACTTTCACTGACTTTCAATTTTATTTGAGTCAAATCTACCAATGAAATCTCATGTTTGATATTTTATGAGAAATGGTACACAAATTTTTCCAAAAGGTCATCAAAATCAAATATTGAATTCTTTGGTAATTTCATAAACCACTCCAAAGCTTGTCCTGCTAGACTCTAAGGAAATAAAATTAAGAGGTATATGTCATTGTAATCCACTGGCTAGAAAGCAACAAAGAATTTGGTTAAATGGGCCTTAGAGTCTGCTTTACCCTCATATTTATCAAACTTTGGTGGTTTGTATCCTAGATAAAATAGTATTTATAGATACTCCATGTTGAATCAGTAGAAATATGCGTCATCCAACTTAAACTTCTTGGTTTATTTCCCTACTTAGATGGTGGCAATTTCATTCTTCATTTGTTGCATTTCTTGTGTCAATAAATTAGATGGAATATTGGCCGGGGGTGGAGGATGGGTGATCAAAGTTGGATTACCTTGACCAGGGTATAATGGAAGCATGGTTCATTGTGGAATGTTGGTTTGGTTAGGGATCCAACTAAGAATTTGCATCCATAGATTGGGGTAAATTGCTAAAACTGCACATGTTATGGTATGATATTCAAGTTTGGATTTCGTATATAATCTTGGTTTTGAGGGAATTATGGACAGGATGGAAGGATATAGCTTTGAGTGAATTACTATTCCTTCTATGGTTGATTAGGGACTTATTGTCAACTAGTCAAACCTAGCTAAATAAGGGGAACTTATTATGAAACAAGGCCTTGTCATTGGATTTATGAAATGTTTAGAATGAAAGTAATTGTTACCTAATTAGTGATTTTTGGATAGTAGTACCTCTTGGTTATGTGAACACTTATTGTGGAGAAGATGCTTGTAAAGTATTCAACATTTGTCACTAACCAATGGATATATGTTATTGGTTAGACAATGTTTATGATAGTGAAGGCATGTTGGTTTGTGACTGTTCAGGTACATTTGTCACTACTTGGTGAGGTAGAACATTATTTTCCCCCTATTGAGTTGGAAAAATGTTTTGCCTCTATTACATTAGTATATTAGACTATACATGTTGTTGTGGAATTTTAATTATCACTTGTTGGGGTGGAGTAACATTCATCATGTTTTATTGAGACAAAGCACTAGTTTACATTTAAATACTTAATCATTGTGGTTGTGTGCTTGATGAAGTAACTAGTTGAGGATTAGAGGTATATTATTGTGGTTGGGATGTATGAGTTTTTACCCCCAGCTGTTGGGAACCACTCATCATTTTTACTAAAGGTACTTGTTGTGGACTATTTATTGATGTATTTAAACTACTTTGGCCTAGATTGGATGGCACTTGTGTGTTATCCACTATGTTTGGCACATTATTCTATATATAAGTTGTAGACACTTATTCAATAGTTGGGATGTTAAACATGTCACCAACTAAAGTTCTTTGTGTGAATGGGTCTATGCTCAAATTATATTGGACTATCAATTTAGTTACTACTCCTATTGAGGGAGCTAGCTCGATGATAGGATCATTTGACATGGTTATGTTATTAAAATTATGTGCTAAGTTTAAATAGGAATGATATGTTGCCTATATTTGTATAAAATGGTCCTCTATGAGGCCCTTTCTTGTGACAAGCATATTGGGGTGTTGATATGACATCGACATTAATGATTTAGGATTGATAGAAGAGGCATATTAAATGGTTTGGTTATAAGGGATAGTTGAAGGCACTCTAACTAGACTAGGCAAATTTTCATGGGGGAAGTCTACTAGAAACTTAGCCCATATCTCTATGGATCTGATTAAAATTTCATACTTATTTTCAATCAAGTGATGATCAAAGAAATAGGGGTCATATGTTGATGGCATAATAACATAGTACGGTTGTTGTTGAACTTGGTCCATAACTGATGGTATACTAGCAAGGTACTACACCATTTATTCTCAGTCCTGCTTTGATTATGAAGGTGTGTTAACCAAATAGTGGGTTAGAGGATCTTGGATTTGTTCCTTGGATTGAGTATTGTAAAGAGGATAAGGATCCATCTCAGAAAGTATGTCATCACCTTAAGGGTTTTGAAAAAATTCATCTTGTGTGACCAGATTATCATATCTTGGATTTTACATGGCTCTGTTATGAGTGTAACAAGACATATCCAAAACAATGATGAATGTTTTGTGAAAAAGTCTTAGAGTTCTACAAACTCTTAAAAATAATGTCCAAAGGACAAATGGTTTGAACTTGGTCTAAAATTGGAGTTGTATCTCCAAAAGGTCTATGCTAAAACTTGGTCTAAAATAGTCTAACATCAAATGTCTAATGTAAAATGTCTTACACAAAAAGGTCAAGTGGATGAAATAAAACTATAATGCCAAACTTAGGTACAAAGTGTTTCAAACAAGTCTAATCTAAAGAAAACAAAAGTTACTAGGTATTTTAGAAACAAGGCACAAAAGCTAGGCCCAAAACAAGTATTGCTAGGTCTTTTGGAAAAAGCACAAAAGCTAGACTTTAAACAAACTAAGGTATAAAAGGTATGAATTTTAATCTAAAAAATTTGAAATACTTTGACATAAACTAGGCATTCAGATTTTAAACATAAACTTGGTCATTTATCAAAAGACATGAAATAATAGGCATATAAAAGATAGACTACTTCCCCAAATCTAGACACAAAAATTATTTTCAAATTGAATAAACAATTAACATAAGTTACACAACCCAAAAGTGAAAGGTCAATATCTAGGCCAAAATTACACAATAGCATAAGCATAAATCAATCAATGTTTGTATTTGAACTTGTCAAGGCTAGTTTCGAAATCAACTTACAAAACTAAGATTCTTAAAAACAAATAGTAGGCTAGACAAGAATAAATGGCATGAAGGCACTAGGTATATATCCAAAGGGAACACATGATTTTGAATTTTGAAATTGGAATTTGGACACAAGGTAACAAGTCTTTGAAATAATTCAAGTAACTTAATAATGTTTTCATGCTCTAAAGATGTGACAAATAGTTTGTTTTAAGACTCCAAGGCACAAAGATTTGAAAATGAATTGGTCAACGTAACAACACCCTTTTCAATCAAATGACACACACAAACAAGTTTTAACAAAATACTAAGGCAAAGGTGTGATGTCAAATGGATGGCGTAACGCATCTTCAAACAAAGGAGTGATGTATAAATAAGACTCATTTTTGACATGGTATGATAAACAAATAGTTTAGACTCAATACCATGAAAGTAAAAAGGACAATATGATAAAACACTTAAGTGTAACGTCCTAAATCTTAAAATTGATAAAATTGCATAGTACTATCAAATTCCATCAATATACTTGCTCTTTAGAGGATTTTAATTATTAATCCAAAAAGTAAAAAGTGCATGAAAAGTAGGGTTTTTAGGCCCTCTATTCTCTCAAGAGTTTGTACTACAACATGAAACTTTGAGATACTTTCTCTACATCAACAATATGTCTGTAGCAAGCGGGGTTGTTATTACATCTTGATTTTCTCACTAGGCAAACCTACTTAATTATTTGTGGATATTTATAGTTGATAAATTTGGATTTGGTTATTTTTAACTAAGTTTTGAGATATATGTTATTATGGGACAATAGTATATTACTTAGATTACATTATTACATTGCTATGAGTTAGTTTAAAGGTATATGTTTACATTATGAACATGTTGATTTGTTATTTCAGCTATATTTTATGATGAATGTATATCATGTTGTTATGGTCTAACTACCTAATTATTGTGAGGTTGACATAGGAGAACTCATCCCTTAGAGTGTGATGGAAGTAGAGCATCATCAGAGAGGGTGGCATAGATGGAGATGTCAAAGGATGACAGAGAAACCAGTGAGAACCCTACACATACCACAACAGAAAGTACATGTTAAATGCATAGTCTAGATGGTTAGCATTAGCACATTTCTTATGTTATATGTATTTAGGTAAATGTATATATGTACATGTTAGTCCAGATTTATGCTTATGAGATGTAATATTATGTGATTGTGTTTTTGTGTGAATTTATGATGCATCATTGTATTCTTGATTTAATTAATGTCACCTTAGAATAAAAATAAAAATAAAAATATATGAAATAAAAGTAAATAAAATAAATCAAGGATTCTTACTTGTGTGCCAAGGCAAGTTTTAAATTAAAACCCATGATTTATGTAAAAGATATTAAAAAAATAATGGAAAGTTATTATTTAGAATAAAGTAAAAATAAAAACGCCTTATCCTTTAGAAAGGAAACAATTCTTAAAAGCAAAGCTAAGCTTTCTCATAAAAAAAGATAAGATAAATAAAAGGGGAGAGAAAAAAAAGAAAAGGGGAGATGAGGCTAAGGATGGAAGGAGGCAATGCTTCAAACAAGGAAGTAAGAGGAAAATAAAGGAATTTTGTCAAAGTGAGCTCTTTCAACACATGGGACAAGTAGGCATGTTTTTTTAAATTCAATAGATGAGTATGTGGAAATATGTGAATGTTTATAAAAAAAATAGAATGATCTAATATATTTAGATGGTCTTATAAATCTACATCTAAATTAAGACAATTATCAAATTGAGAAGGAAAACATTGAACTTTATATGAATTATATACATATATATCTATTGAGTATATATATCTAATTGCAAGTATAACTATCTATTTACATTGGGTTATAGCGAACCATGATTAGGTGCAGTGAATCTATTCCAAATTGGATATAATTAATTTCCTAAACTTTATTTTACTGTGGATTTTCTTTTATACAAGTGGGTCTTGTAAAAGAGACTGGAACAAAGTTTATATACTCAGTATCAGCTTGCTCAATACATATTGGTATATAATATATTTGTTGTATTATGCAGTAGTGATTTATAAACATCTATTATTTATATATTATGATTAAAAAAAATCTATATCTTAAAATAATGATACCACCTTAACTGTGTGTGTGTGTGTGTGTGTGTGTGTGTGTGTGTGTGTGTGTGTGTGTGTGTGTGTGTGTGTGTGTGTGTGTGTGTGTATTAAGGATAAATTAGTATGTATATATTAACAATACTTTCACCTTGAATTATCACAGATCAGATTAATCACTAATATAGTATTGTTATTCATACCATAAATAGTATATGACACTAAAATTTTATCGGCAGTTACAAGGAAGATTACCAAGAGTTACAATACTGTTAGGTGAGTGCAGTGATTTAGAGTCTAAGTACAGTGACCCATAGGATAAGTGCAGCAATTCAGAGTTTAAATGTAGCATAAGATGAGTGCAGTGATTCATAAAGTAAATTCAGTGACTCATATTAAAATGTCATGACTTATTATAATTATGGAGTAAGTTAATGAGATGTTTGGTGTGTAAAAAAAATACTCAGTAGAGCAATTTGGAATATAAATTAAGTATGAGTTTATGATATATTTAATAAGAAAAATTGACTTATAAATACATATAAAAAAGTATTTGCATTAGTAAAACATATAAGTAAGTTTTAAACCAAGTCAATGGAAAGTAGAGCGATTCATGTTATAAAAAAGGAAAATAACGATGTAATTTGTTAAATCAGTAAATAGTCGACTATATTAGATTAACATGAAATTATATTGAAATTGAGCAATGATCTATTTGATTGAGTTGGAAAACTTGGAATTATATTGGGTACAGTGAACTTAATATTAACATAATAAGATATCTATAATAATAATGTATTAATATGTGTGTATTCACATGTATGTGAGGATACAATGATTTAAATTGATTTTATAGCAATTATTTGCATGTGCAGTGTTTTATCTACATGCACATCAACTCATTTGCATGAGCAACAGTTTATACTAGTGGGTATATATATAATCATCCTTTATTATATTAAACTTTCTTTGTATTCTCATATTGCATGTATTAAATATCACTATGTACTAAGACTTATATGATATTTATTATCATAGAAAGCTAATTCCCTATGTATTATTCTGGCCTATATTTTTCTTCCCCTCAGTATTTAGGTAAAAGGGTGAACATCATGGTGTGTGAATAGAAATCAAATTTTAAGCTATTGAGTGTGGTGCAATGGTATTTATTAATCCTATTATTGAATACTATAATGTATGGTAGTACATTGGTAATTCATGTTGACTTGTTATAGAAATTACCTAGGTCATTGCTAGCTGCCATTGCTATACATAAGTATAAAGGTTAAAAACAAATCAGTGTGCTTGTAATGCTATAAGTATATGTGAAGGTTTGTATCTATTTTAATAAGTATAACGATATGTATAATTCATAGTGATTTATATAAACATACATATGTAGGGCATCCTACAAGCTATTTATAATGAAGAATAAATAGCAGAATATATAATTGAACTTGTTAAGTCTAATCAGAAGTTGAATGCTTTCACCACTGTTAACATTTATTATACTGAATATTTATAAGGGTTTGAATATGTGGATTGTACCTATCTCATAGATTGTTCTATGATACTCGTATCATTATCATTATTCTTTGAGGTATCAGGATTAAGTATCATCATATTACTACTTAGTATATTATTTCAGCTTTAGTGATATATATATATATATATATATATATATATATATATATATATATATATATATATATATATATATATATATATATATATGAAATCATGTATTACTGAATACCTATGAAAGATAGTGTATACAGAGTTAAATATCAGGGTGAAAATATATTTTGACAAGGATAAAACTATGGGGAAGTATTACCTTGATTGAAACCCTTATCTTACTAAATACCATCGATGTATCTTGTGAATGATAAATGTATATAAATCACTAAAATCATGAGTCATTTTATAGAACTGTAGATGACATTTACATTATTTATGTATTGATTGGTTATTTATTTGAATATAGCCTCCTAGAATGTAAATAGATTATGGTATAATTTGGTTATAAGTTATCTAAATCTTGAGAATAGCATAACTAAATTGTTGATATATATATTCACATACAATAATGAAAAATTATGTGTAGTACATATTGAGGGTATATTAGTATGTACAAGTGTTGAAACATATATAGCATATAATAGTGCATATTGATGTGTGCCTATAAGTTATAGTAATATACAATTTAAATAGATTTTACCTCGGTGGTATAATCCCATACTTGCTTGATTATTATTATAAGTGTGGGTCATTTAATTCTTAAAATCATAAGTTTGTTTATGTGTAATTATGTAGTTGTGAACTATGATATTATGGGATGTCTTAGAGTAATACAATATAAATATATATTATACCTAAGTGGCACAAACTATAATTATTATACCTAAAACTCACTCATACATTTGATGGATTAGATGTATGCATGTTGGTTATTTCTATGAATAGCATGTTTTATGATAGTTAGTAAGACTGTGTGTATGCCTGCATGCAACCCCTAAGAATATAGCAAATGCTACAATGAAATGTTATATGGTTCATGAAACTAAGACTTGTGTTATATCTAATTGCTTGAATAGAATCTTATGTTTCTATTTTAGATAATTTCAACTTATATTCCAAGAAATTAAGAAGAAAGAAACTATATATGGGTATGGTTTAAAAACTTGTTTAGTTATGCGTGCATTAAATTAGATAATTATAGAGAACTCATCTTTGGCTTGGGAAGAATGACCTACAAATAAGATAGAACTGAAGCAAATGGTTTGTTAGATAGATAGCTGGGTGGATTTCCTAGTACTAACTAGATCCTAGAAGCAAGATCTTCCTTTGGGCCTATCAATCCATGCTTTTTAAACAATTAAGTTTAGAAATCAAAAGATAAAGTACTTGCATAAATCATATAAGATACTAAAATTAAGTACAATAAGTGATTGATAAATAAATTAATTAAATTGAATAATTATAGTAATAAGCAAGTTAATACTAATGCTAAACATGTTAGGTTTGGTTCATAAAAAAATATGGGGCTCTATGAATAGGAAAAGACACAGAAAGTTGGATTTAGTTGAGGTCTGGTGAGTGAAAATAGCTTATTATTTTGTGCCATAGTGATCATTGGTGGTTGAGGTAATCATCGATGGTTAGGGTAACCATTGGTGGTTAAGTCAATTGTTAGTGGTTGAGTCAACCATCAATGGTTGGGACAGACCATAAACGGTCAAGGTAACCATCAATGATTACTATGGGTTGGGTCTAGGTAATGAAAAGTTGTTTGGATAGGGTTACAAAATGGGATTCTAAGAGATTATCTTAGGTTAAGTTGATTATAAAATACAAATAAAGTGACTGAATAATTAAAAATAGATACTTAGCTTGTTGGTGGTTGATCAGATGAATGGATGATGAGGATTGTTGATAGACTCATTGATGGAGTCTAGCACAATTTTGATAAAGTAACGATACTTGGATATTGGCTAATGGATGGTAGAACTTTGACTCTCTATAATGATGGTTGGATCACTATATTATTGGAAGAACACCTACAAAAGAAACTCTGGATACAAAATCTCTTAATAGTTTTGGATGATTGACTGATTCAGGATCCCTATACACCTTTTTCTCTTCTCTTCTTATAGGCCAAGAAGGAGAGGTGCAACAAGATGTCAACAAGAGGTCTAAGTTGATATCTAATTTTAACTTGTGCATACATTGTCTTGCACATGAATTAGATGATCTAATTATATAAAATCAAATTAGAGTTGAAGTTGGTGTTTAGTGGTTCAAATGATGGAACCTGACCATCGGTGGTCAGGGTGATCGTCGATGATTGAAGTGACCATCGAGGGTCAAAGGTAAGTTAGGTTAAAAAGGTGGGTTTACACATTATATCAAGCTGACTAAAGTTACCTCTAGTTGTTGGTTGAATAGGTCAAGTTTGGGCCCAAGGGGGTCTTGAGGTGTTCTAAGGGTGTTATGACATTTAGAATCATCATGTGTGGATTTATGATGTCTACATTTTGCCCCTTTTTGTTATGTAGTTTGTATCAACAAATGGAAAAATAAAAACAAATTATAGGTCAAAGGTTGTTTGCCTCAAGGATGAGAGGAGGTGATCCCCCTTAAATTAAGAGTTGATGGGTTGACATAGAATTGGTGTTGGGTTTGAATAGTGGTGAAGGTGATGAGAGAGGTGGGTGATAAGTTGGGCATAGAAGCACAAACATGCACACAAAGTGCAACAAATGTATAATAGCCAAGATCATGTATGGACTAGGTTACCATAGTTGGTTAAAATTAAGGTTGATGCTAGAAGGATAACTGAGAAGTGGACCACATGACCACATTTAGGTGTGGTATTTGGGACTACTCATAAACACAAGTATCCTAAACAAGGTCTATGTTTTTGTGGGTATCCAAGGTAGGAAGTGCTCCTAAAGAAAACACAAATTTGTTTCATATAGTTGCAGGTATTTCAGGTAAGAAGTGTTCTCAAGAAGAAAAAAATTGGTTGGGTGTACACAAGGTAGTGCAAGTTCAAAAAAGTTCATCATGGCAATTATTGTTGGTGCGATCAAAAAGACCAAGGCAAGGTCATCTCAAAGAGCATGCTAGTTTGGTCCAAAATGGCCAATAGAAAAGTTATGTGGTTAGTGGTTAAGGTGGGTAGAGAAGGTAATCTCAATGGGTGGTAACTAGAATTATTGTGCCAAAAGGTAGTGGTTTAAGGTAAAAGCAAAAAAAATGACCTCCTGATCATCAACGGTCAGGGTTCTTGAATTTGACCATCAAGGGTCAGGTTTAAACCCCTAAAAAGGTGAAGTTAAAAGTGCATCCATGAGTCATTTATACTCATTAACTACTGACAGTGAGAGCTTTGGTATTTTTTGCAAAGATTCTAATAGTGTTTACTAAGTATTCAAGTGGTTGATTTAGATTGTGTTGATTCAGTTAGGATGTATGGTGGGTGAGGACATGGCTGGGTAGTGGGTCCTAGGATTCCTCTTTGATAATGGTTGAGAAATGAGGTATGAGTTGTATTAAATTGATAGCATAGGTTTTGAGTTTGTAAATACATTACAAGTTGAATTTAGTTATTTTTTCATTGTTTGGTGGGTGGGTTGTGGGGTTTGACCTAGTTGTAGGGTTAACTAATTTTGTTGGTGAAATTGGCAAGTGAATTTTTAAATTGGTTAGGGTAAGTTAGGGGAGGGTAGGGGTAGGATTAGGTAGAAATTAGTTATTTTATTTTGGTTTTTTGCTAGGTATTTGGGTGGATAGGGATTAGGTATTCCACTGGTGGTCACACATAGTGACCATTAATGGTTATACTTGATCATCAATGATTAATACCGACCATTGATGGTTGATAACCGATGGGAGTAGGTTGCCTAACCATCAACGGTTGATAGAGGTGTAAAAAAAAAATTGAATGTTTTTAAAGTGTTTTATAGTTTTGAAAGTGTGTGGTAGTTTGTTGAGGGTTGAGTTAAATGTTTTTAAGGGTAAGGGTTAAGTGTTAGAGGCAAAAGTGTTATTGATTAGGGTAAAAGTAAGATAGGTTAGAGGTAAGCCATGGGGGTAAGTCATAGGTATAGGTAGAGGTTAGAGGTAAGTCATAGGTATCAAACTTTATAGGCAAAATTGGGTGCCTTAAATCTTCATTAAGATTCACCAAGGTATGACTGCTAATGATTAGGGCCACATAGAGGAGGTAGGGCTATGTGTGATGCTACATTACCAACATGTGTTATGGTATGCAGTGATGATAATGGCCCTCATCAAGAGATGGGATCCAGCCACTAACACCTTCATACTACCCATTGGTGAGATGATGATCTTACCTAAGGACATGCATAAGATTACACAGCTACCCATTTAGGTGAGATAATTATCACATTGAGAGGGAGGATAGAGATGAGTTGATGGAGTCATTATATGATGATGACCACAATTTTAATAGGTGATATGCTAGAGGTTTTAGCTACACTTTGTTATATCAAAGGGCCAAAGATAATAGGAGACTGATGACCATGATTATGATGGCAGTCTCATGCTTTTCCATACCAAATTTGAGTAGTGGGAGGTTTCCCTATCTATTGTTGGGGGTTTTGGTGGAGATGTTAATAGGTTGCATAGTATTCTATTGGGTAATTTTGCTTCTAGTCTAGATATATAGGGAGCTATGGGGTTTTAGAGATCAGAAGAGATATGTCATTAGAATTGAATTCATTCTACACTACTGGGCATATGATTACATCTGAGTGCTTAGGTTGATGGGGTTGCCATGGGAGGGGTATGCACAGATGGAGTTCAGAGTTGGCTTTATGAGGTGGAGAAATGATTATACCCTTTTAGGACCAGGTGGAGGGGTTCATGATGTTAACTAGTTCAAAGAGGCATTGAATGCCTTAGTTGTTGGAGACATGATCTGGAGACCCTATATCAGGTTCCTAGATTGGGTTGGATATAGGAGACATACACTATCTCTATAGAGTTATAGGTAGATCTTTGTTAGTAGGGAGGGTGAGATAGAGATCATTCCTTTTAATAAGATTCAATGATAGTTTAGCCTAGTCTAGGGTATCCTAGGTCTATTCTCAATTTATAGGTGATAGGATGCAGAGCTTCTACTTCCTGAGCCACATCTCATACATGTTTTTATTTATCATAATGATCTACTGACTAGGGTTGAGATAGATTATGTAGGCTTTATAGATGGGTATCTAGCATGATACCAGGCACTATATGTAATAGTTTATTTTGGGAGTGATGATGGTGGTAGGCAACTAATGGATGTTGACCTAGTTGGTAGAGGTTAATGGGTATACATATAGGGGGCTGCCCCAAATGTATAAGGAGTGACTACAAAAAGATCAAGCTCAAGTGGCACTAACCATGGCACAAGCTATCATGGTAGCACTATAGGGTTAGTTGACAGTGGCACAGGGTCACATGGATATAGTTATAGGTGAGAGGGACCACGATAGAGTGACTAGCCTTGGTTACCTAGGAGAAAGACTATTTGAGATAGGCTAGAGGAGGATCCATAGCATCTATAGGACCACTAGGCACTATCCCCATAGCATAGTATCTAGCCATAGTGGATGAGCTCCACTATTATGAGGTGATAGTTTTGAGATGTTGTCTTGATGAGCCCCAATGGAGTGAGTACAGAGCTAGTTTGGTAGGTGGTGCTATCATAGTGACACTAGGTCAGTGGGTTTCTTTTATAGGTGGATAGATAGGTAATTTGGGAGGATAGGCACTAGGAGGTAGCAGTGCTCCCAAAGATAGTGGTGCCCATGAGCATAGTTATTATATAGTTATGAGATATTATATTTTAGTTATCTATCATTTTGATAATGATCTATGAGTCGATGTGGTGAGATGTACATTTTGAGAGAGATACATGTACATTTGTTGTATACACACTGATTATGTGGTTATTTATGATTATAGACTCATGATATTTGCTTATTGTTCATTTATTCATTGTGTTGATGATTCATGGTTATCATGTTCATGTTAATCATTGATGATGTTTATGGATTATGGTTATGATATGGGTATGGATGTTGATATGGACTCACCTAGCTTAGGTGTGCGATGGCTTTTTATTTATGCTGGTGATGATGCTTATGAGATTTATGGTTCTGATGATGTTTGTTCATGCTAAAATTTAATGAGTGTATGCTTCCTTATTTAGATTTAGACATGTAGTGAAAATGGTTGATTGTTTGATTTTTCATGGATGCTATGATGTTAATATGATGTTGATGGTTATGATTATGTTTATGGACATGGTTTATGCAATGATGTATGTTTTTGCTCATGGTATATGATGTTATGTGGTTATGATTATGGTCATTGTGCTTAAGTTAAAACACATAAAGTAAGTTGAATAACAACATTAAATGTAAGAAAGAGAAGATAACCAAGAGACAAATGTCCAAGTGAATATATCAACCTGTTATGAGAAGATAAGAAGAGGCCATGATGTTTCTTCTTTGGCAAGGATGAATATAAACTGAAGTGGGATTGGCTTAAATAACATATGCCCCTTGAATGCTTTACATTAGCATTCATTAGTTAGTTTTTAAAAAGGTGTCTTGATCACGTAATGTCAAGTGAGCTCAGAAATCTCTTACTTTATAGTGTATAAAGGGGAGATGAATGAAAATGGAACCTTCTTACGAGACTAGTATGCCTCTTCTAGGGGTTATTAAAGAGTTGTCATAAACAAGTCTATGTCATATAAAGTGTAGACTGATCGGTGTGGGAAACCTACTTATGAGAACTGATTATGGCTTTCAAAATTATTGCACTTATGAGAGCTGATTATGTCTTTCAAAATTATTTTACTTTTTTGATGCTTGATAATAGGTCTTTTGCTTATTTTATTTTTTCTTGGGAGGGTTGGGGAAGTTGATCGATGCAGGAAGCTTCCAATAAATTTATATGTTTTGATAAATGCTTTACTCATCCATCCTTCAAGGGAGTGGTCTAAGTTTATGTGCTTTGATTAATGCTTTTGATAGTTATCCTTCAAGGGAGTAGTCTACCTTATTTTGAGCAATTTTGATATGTTTTCAGTAGCTATCCTTGAAGGGAGTAGTCTATGAATGCTAGGAATGACCCATTATTGTTTTTGGTTATGACTTTGTTTTTTCTTGTTTGATTTTTTGCTTGACATAGACTTGTTTATATAGGCTTAAATGTTGACTTTTATGAAGGTAGAATTAAAATCACAAGAAGATTGATTAGGTGTAAAGATGTTTAGGTGACAACAATCATGGGAATCCATCCTAGGAAAGGGGTAGAAGGTACCATGAAAATCATGCCATGGGTAGATCATTGGTACCCATTGTTCAAGATTAGGCTATGATTGTGATGGATAATCACATGATTTAGTTGTAATAATTTTCCCTTAAAATAGGGAGATGAATGTGGTTTATAAGTAAGTGATGAGCTTAGGTTAGACAAAAGGTGAGTTTGATCCTTTTTTAACAAAAGAAAGGATGCAGATGTAAAGCATTAAAGGGCCCAAGTTATAGGTTACCTTGAAAAGAGGAAAACTAGTAACCTCTTGATCCATACTTGTGGGTTATGATATAAGGTCCAAGCCAATTGAAAGCAAACTTGCCCCACTTGCTTTTCTCCATATTGGTGACATGTTGATTTTCCTTTAGGACAAGGTCTCTGATATTGAATTCTTGCACTTTAAGATATTTTTTATAATCTCATTTGATTCACTATTGATAAACATGAAGATGGGTAAGGGCAATTAAATGATGCTCATCAAGTAGCTCAAGTTGGGTTAAATGGTATTGATTATAATCATCTTTAGAAATGAGATATTGTAAAGATATGTAAAGCAAAGGAATTTGGATTTTGAGAGGTAAGACAACCTTAGCTCCAAACACAAGGGAGAATGGGGTAGCACCCATAGGGGTTCAAATGCTATTACAATATGCCCATAAGGCAAAAGGAGTGTGCAAATGCCAATCCTAACTAGATGCATTAGCCGTTTTATTTAGCATGTTGTTGAGAGTTCTGTTAGAGGCTTCCACCTATCTATTTTCTTGAGGATGATAGGGTTATGAGAAACTAAGCTTGATGTCAAATTCATCACAAAGAAATTGCACTTGTTTATTTTTAAAATATTTTCCATTATCGATGATGATTTTGTGAGGAATACTGAAACAATAAATGATGTGATGATTGATAAAGTCAACAATATTTTTATCTTTGGTTGAGACAAGAGGAATGAACTCTACTAATTTATTAAAGTATTCAGTCACAATGATAATATAATGGTGTCACTGTTAAGAATGGGGGTTAATTTCACTAATGAGTTCTAAACCCCATTGTGAAAAAAGCTAAAAATCTATGGAGATGCGAAGACTATGACTAGGTGCATGGTGTAGATTAACATGTTGTTAACACTTAACAAACTTTTTCACATAATAATAATAGTATTGGTTAAGGGTAGGAAATTAATATCCAAGGTGAAATATGCATTTATCCATAGAAAGGCCACTAAAGTGTCCCCCATAGATCCCATCATGTGTTTCCCCGATAGCATGAGAGGCTTCATGACTGCATAGGCAACAAAAGAGGAGACCATAAAAGATAAATTTATAAATAATTACCCCCATAATAGTCTAACATGATTTAATCTAGATAAACTCTCTTTGAGCATTCCAATAATGACCAAGGGGAATGATGGCTAGGTTAAAATAGTAAAAGGTTTGTTGATACCAAAGGTCAGGTTAGTTTGCCTCCATATTGAAGATGGTGGGAGAATATGATTTGATATAGGATGGATTGATAATTCAATGGATAGTGATTGATACCTTAGATTTAGTGGGTGTATAAAATATGTGAGAGGTGAGTAAAACCATGGTGTCGGCAAACTTATTCATAGATCACGGGGTGGCTTGGATATAGTAATATTCAATTAATGTTAAGAGTTTGTCAACAAATTATTTTTACTATTGAAAAACATCATTCTTACACTGGTAAGAGATATTTATTTGATTGACCACTATTTGAGAGTCTCCAAAGATGTTAATCATTTTAACTCCCAAGGCTAACACAATTTGAAGGCCTCTGACTAGGGCTTCGTATTCAGCCATATTGTTGGTACATTCAAAATATAGAGTAAAGGATAAAGGAAGAGGTTAAAAATGAATGGGATTAAGGATAATTTTTGCTCCCCCACCATTTTTACACTTTTCCATCAAATAATAGGGTCACTTAATAGGTGAAGTCTGCCTGAGAGAGGGTCTCGATGGACTCATTGGGAAACTCAAGAGGAGGAGGTTGATTGTCTACTAATGGTGCACTAACCAATTGGTCAAAAATGACTTGCCCTTTAATTGACTTATACTAAAGGAAATCAATTTAAAATTAGATAAAATCATGATCCACTTGACCATACATTTGTTTTGGTATGGCTTGGAGTGCATATACTTAAGTGGGTCAGTATTTTTCATGACAAAGGTTTTATGGTTAAGAAGGTAGTGGTGAAGTTTGGTGGCCAAGAAGACTAAATCTAAGAAAATTTTATCAATATGGGTGTACTAAGTCTCATACTCTATAATTGATATTGATTTATTAGATTCCTTTCTCTTTGTGGTGTTCATCTTGATGAGTGAGCATGGCTCCTAAAGAGTGGTCGATGGTGGAGATATAGAGGTAGAAGGGTTAACAGTCCTTGGGAGGGGTGAGTATGGGTGGAGATAAAAAGTACCTTTTAAGTGAATCAAAGGCCTTTTGATATTCATTATTACACTTTAAATATATATCCTTCTTTAAGAGGTGATGGAAGGGTTGGCATTAGTCTGAGAGCTGAGAGATAAAGTGATGAATGGATTGGAGCTTCCCTTGCAAACTATGAAGTTGCTTGAGGTTGATTATAGGAAGCATATTGAGGATGGCTTTAATTTTGGTAGGATCAACTTCAATTCCCTAAAGGAAGATGATAAATCCAAAGAGCTTTCCTAAAAATACCCCCAAAAATGTATTTTTTGTGGTTAGAGTAGACATGGTAATGGATGAGTTTCTCAAATATAATCTTGAGAATGAGAAAATGATCCTTAAGACATTTGAATTTCCCAAGAAGGTAATCCACATAGTCCTTGATGATTTTATGGATAAGGTCATGGAAGATGTAGGTCATAGCATGTTAGTAGGTTACACCAGCATTATTTAGTCCAAAAAGCATGACCCTATAGTAGAAGGTCCCTAATGGGGTGATAAAGGCAATTTTGTGTTGATCTTCAAGGGCAATTAGGATCTGATTATAACTCAAGAATCCATCCATGAGGGATAACATCTCATTGTTGGCTGTAATATCAACTAGCTAATCAATGCTTGCTAGAGGAAAGTCATCTTTTGGGCAAGTAAGGTTGAGGTCATGAAAGACTACACAAATGCATAGTCTCCTTGTGGCTTTGGTGATAGGCATGACATTTGAGACCCATTAGGGATAGTCAATGGGTTGAATAAAATTGATGGATAAGAGATGTTGAAGTTATTATTTGATGAGAAGGGCTATGTAAGGGTACATTCATCAATTTTTTTGCCTAATGGGTTTGGCATCATGGTTGGTGACTATGTTATGGGTAGTGATGGAGGGGCCAATGTTAGATATGTCACTATAGGACCAAGTGAATGTTATATTTTAGTCCAAAATCAAAGAGGGGAAGTCTAAATCTCTTAAAATTTTAATGATTGGCTGATTTTGACAATGCAGGGGTTATTCGGAGTGCCCAAGTTGATATCCATGGTGGATTCATTCAACATGGTTGAAGTCTCATGAAGCATAGATTTTTGGATGGAACAATCTGGTGCACCAAGATAGGTGAGAATGGAATCATCTTGACACTAAACAGTATTAATGTTAGGAAAGTTATCTCCTATCATCTCAAGATGGGTCATGGGGATGGTCATGGTCACCCATTCCTTTTGATAATTCAGGGGTCTGAGGTTGATCAAGTTGATGAAAAAAAAGTTTGGTGGGATGATGTCATTATCCCCACACTCAAGAGGAAAAGGGGTTGGTGAGGAAATGATGTCTTCCTCAATAATAGTACTGGTAGTTAGTTTAGTTTTTTCTATGGGTAAAATGAAATTGAGGCCATATTTCTTATGAGACATTTTGGTCTTAATTGAAATCAACTCATGTAGGTTATGCTTGTATTAACCTAGGCCAAATCCCTTCCAAGCACACTGGTAGAGATATGTCTTTGAAAATTCTAGTTTATCTAGATAAGAGAAGCTAGAGATGAATGGTCAAGGTGAAAAAGAGGTGGTGTAAATTCCAAGGGGTTCAAAATTCCCCCATAGATGAATAATGTTTAAAGGTCCAATGGGAATAATGGATCTGATATTGGGGTCATACCTGGGTTGGCTGTTGAGTTACTTGTACTCATGGGGAGTAGGGAAGGCATCAAGGGTCAAGAGATGATATTTCTTAAGTGAAAGGTGTTGGAATGTTAATTCCAAGGGATCTAAGGTGGCTATTTGATTTGAGGGGATTGATGAGCTCGTAGATGCCTCACTTGTAGAAGAAGATATGGTTTCATCTTTTCTATTTGAGGGATTATCTATGATTGATTAGGGTGTGATAGATGTAGGTAGGAGGATGTTGTTGTGTTGATAATTCATGTTGTATGATGAAAAAGGACTTGGGATAGCTTGTTGTCATCAAATTGTGCACCCTAGGACAATCTATGAAATTCCTTCAACTTAATGCAACATTAAATCATCCCTCAAGTTTGTGGGAAATTATAAGAGAGATGAGTCTCTAGGATTGAAAAGGGGTAGCTCCCTGTAATTATTCTCTAAGTGTATATCACCTAATCTACTACTTGTTCATGAAAAGAGTTGATAATTTGCATAAAACAAAAAAACTATGCTAAAGAGGTGATCCACCAAGAATTTATCCCACTGACTATAACACTTCAATTGAGTAACAATGTTTTCCAAGACTAATTCCATGCATTGAAAGATACTAACATAGTGTTTCAATGTGAAGGTAACATGCTTGAGACAATCAACAAGATAATCGACCTAAGGGGTAGATTACACACCATAGATACAATTGCATAGTTGAAAAAGAGTTTGATACTTTCAACACACTTCACATGACCTATTAACATCATAACCTTTGTTCAAACATGAAGGATAAAGGGAGTAAGGATAATTCTATCACTCAGCTCCATTATACATCACTCACATACTTAGATAGAAATTCATGACTCAAAATTGGTCTTGTATTCAATGTTTAAAATCAAAGTGCAATGTCATTTTAGTAGGGCTTCACCATACAAAAATGTGGTTATCTACAATGGCCAAAATGGCTCAATTTATAGAAATTTGGAGAAGAGAGAGAAGAGAGGTTGAAGAGGCACAAGGACATGTGTCCACATATGAGAATCAGTTACAGATGCATGAAAGGGATGGATGGGGTGAGTCATGCCATGTCAAGATTCTTACTTGTCTAAAACCAATTATGAGAATGGTGATAAGTGGCATAAAACCTTCAGGAGTGGCATAAGAAACTACTTCTATCAAAGATCATCCATAAGTTCAAAACTAAAAATAGAGAAACCGACACATCACACTATTGAAACTCATGATGGTAGTTAGAAAATGCTCTTTTTAACTACTAATTATCCTCTAGACACCTATAGTTATCAATTTTATGGAATCAATGACTCAAACCATTGACCTGTCCATTTTGTTTGTCTATCTACACCAGATGCATAAGATTCACACATTTGTTACCTCCACATCTATTCTCATGTTCCTGTCAAGTCTTTCAAATAGCAATGGCTATTTCTTGTAATTTGAAATTGAAATTCTATAGGCTATCACCTTTCAGGTATTTCCTTTGGAATTTTCGTCTTGACCCTTTCTTGCAGACAATTTTCTCACAAGAATTCATCGAACAATATTTTTTAAATAATTCATGTCTTTGAGAGCTCTATTTGTATTGGAAAAAATGTCTGAAAGAAATGGACCTTAGCACCTTCTCAAGTTTTCTGCAAAAAATCTTATGACAATTTCTCTGAAAGAATTCCTTCAAACTTTATGTTTGGCCCTTCATAAAATTGAAATGGTCCTTCAAAAGATTTGAAAGTGCCCTTAGAAAAAATTAAAAGGGTCCCTTTTGGCTTGAAGATATATTTCAGAGAAATTATAAAGTACCTTCAAAAAAATTATGCAGATAATTTGTCTGAAATAATTTGGCAAAGCTTAAAACAAAAAACCTAAAATAAATCCTTAAAGACTTAAACAAAGACCAAAATGAACTTTTTGAATGAAATAACACTTAGTATTTTAGCAAGCTTTGTCAAAGAACATTTCTTTTGAAGGAAAACTAAGTACTGGACTTTGCCAAATTTGAAAGGTGCAAACCTAGGGGTGGAATTTGACCAATACTTGTATAGTGACAACCTAACCTTTGTGCTCAAATTTGATGCAATGATGAAGGTTAGAGGGTACACAACCCATAGAGTGGATCCAAGGTCATCCCAGCAAAATGTTATACTAGAATTCTCCTTCCACTACATAGAATAGATATGGGAGTATGTGAGGTCATAAATGGATATGAAAGACAACAATTCCTAAAGTAGTGGCCATGGTGTCATTGAAGGATCAGAGGATGGCCGAGGTTTTAGACATGACATTGTTTGGTAGTTTAAGTTGATCATAAGCATGGGAGGAGATGATGTTAATATTATCTCTTCCATCAATAATAACTCATTTAATGTGGGTTTGGTTGATGTAGGCAGTGATGAAAAGAGGGGGATCTAGGTCATTAGGGTGGATAGAAGGTATTTTTGAATCTTTAAAGGTGATAAGGTTGGAAATTTGAAGAGTTCAAATAAAGGCTACTAGAGTTTGAGGGTCTTTAGGTTGGACCTCTATTGATTGCAATGCTTATATCATTACTTAGCATGATGAGGTGAGGTAGAAATCAACTCATAAAGGCTCATCTTTGTCAGGGTTTGGTTAAGTTGTTTGATAACCACTCTTCTAATTGATTCGAAGGGGTTAGATTAAGAGGTACCTGAGATGGATACCTTGGGTTTAGATAAAGTTGAAGTTTCTTGAATTTGAATTGGTTGGGAAGTGGAATATAGGTATGTCCATGGGATGGCCACTTTAGCCTTCCCCTTATCCTTTTGTTGAGAGTGTTATTGGGTGACCACATGGATAGTATGGATAGAGGGAAGAGTTGAGGTTGAATATCAGTTTGGTTCCCTCTCCCTCTAAGGTAAGAGTGGGGGAGTAGGTAGGTGTTGGGAAGTGGTTGTTTTTTAGATTGGTAGCAGGCTCATGGAAGGTTCATTTGTTAAGAGATCATGCTCATCATAGAGCTGATGGATTATGATTTAGAGAGATTTATATCCCTTTGTGTCATGCTTGGGTGTCTTATGATAGGATCACACTTGGTGATCATTATACTAGACTAGTTTTAAACCAAGAGGTTTAAATGGTCTGATAGGAGGTAAGGCCAAAAAAGAAGCTTGCAATAACCTTTGAAAAATAGTTAAGACTCAGCTAAAGGTGGCAAAGGTTTAAAGGTTTTGGCCTTAGTGGTTGAGATGGAATAATTTTTAGGAATAGGATTGGTAGTAGAGGTCTTGGGTAAGGTGGTGTTCTTAATTGATGATTTTGGTTTAGGTAAAAGATTTGATGAGTTAGAGGTAGAATATATCAAGGTAGCTAGTTTGGTCAATGATGGCTCGGTGAAGATGGGTGTGTCAAAAATTAAGTGTGATGGCAGAACCAAAAGTGAGGGTTGGGTTTTGGTTGAAAAAATGGGCTTCCTAATCAAAGTAGAAGGATGAGGACCTAAAATATAGGGCAAGGTTGAGGGAGCCAAATCTTTGGCATTTTGGATTCTTAGTGGTTTTACCTCCTTGGTTGATTTGGTTTAGTGTTTGGTGGATGTGTTTGGTGAGGTTAGCTCCAGTTTCAAAGATAGGTGATTAAGGATCTACATAAGGAGGATGCCAAGGTTTTTGGTTGGTTTGGTTGAAGTGATAAAGGATGATTTGGTTATTTGGGATTTGGTTGCTTTGGGTGGTTGAGAAATGGTTGGGTTGGTAGAGGTTTTGATTGGATTGATAATGGGTTGGATAATATAAGTAATGGGTTAGTTTGTCAAAGATGTGGTTGGAGGGTCCTGTTTGGCAATATAAGGGAGCCCCAATTGTTGCCAAAAGGTGGCCTGATCCATGTCAGGTTTAGAGACAAATTATAATCTCTGAACTAATCTAGAAAATGGTTTATAGACTAATCTTGTTCCCTAAGTAGTGGACTCAAAATATAAACCTATAGGTTGGGAAAGGGGAATGGTGACCTTATCCTTTTCCTTAATAAAAGGATGCAAGGTTTGGATGGGTGGTTCCTCTGTAGGAGGTGTAGATGTGGTAGTTTCCTCAGGAATGATCTCCAAAGGAGGGGTGATTTGTTTGGTAGTTGACAGAGAAGGTAAAGTGGTGATAGTCACTTTCTTTGGTATGTTAGTTGAAGGAGGGATTGATGACTCCACTACCTCGATAAGTGGAGGAGGGAAAGATGGTATTTCTTTGGTTTGGGTATCCAAAGGAAGAGAAGGTGACTCTACTACCTTAATAAGTGGAAAGGGTGAAGAATAGGTAGATTGGGTGGTAAGTTCTCCATCAATGAGCATGTCAAGAACCATATTGATGGTATGGGCATCATGAGAAGACTCGGCTCTGTTGCTCTAATTTTTGGTAGGTGCATGATTGGGAAAAGGTTGTCAAAAAACGTCAAAGGCTTGGTTCGGAGGTACGTTGGAGTTGTCCAAAATAAGTTCCCCTTTATCAATGAGGGTTTGGGAAATGTTTTTGAAGGTATTACACCTACTAATGTCATGTCCAACTACTCGATGGAAAGCACATAGGTCATTCTTATTGTACCAACCAGGGCCAGGATGAGAAGAATCAAATTATTGAGGTGGTTTGATGGGAGGAAGCTATATGATATTAGCTTTTTGAAACTTCTCCAAGACTAAATCATAGGACTCCCCAAGCAGATTAAATTACTTGTAATTATTTTGGTTTTGGTTCTTGGTGTTTCGATTTGATATGAGGAGTTAGAAGAGCTTAGTTAATTGATAGATTGTGGAGGATCAATCTTAAGGACAATCACATTTTCAATTCCCTTACTCATGGAATTAGTGTTTCTTTGGTTTCTTGGTTTAGGGAAAGAGGCCTCATTGGATTTGAATGTAGAGTTTTTGTTTTTCAATTTTAACTTTCCTTCATCGATGGCTTTGTTTTCTAGCTTACATGCCATGGTAAAAGATTTGTCAAAGGTTTTAAAGCTCTAAACATGCAATTTAGTAGAGATGTGCTTGGTACATGCCTGACAAAAAAGTTTTATTAGTTCTATTTGAGGTAAAGTGAAGGAGATTTGATTGATTAGGATTCTCTAATGAGCTTCAAAATCAGCAATAGATTCATCATCAAATTACCAGATAGAGTAAAGGTCAGTGATGGAAACTTTCTTGGAGATGTTTATTTAAAAGTGATCAAAAAAACTTTGGGCTAGTTGGGTGAAAGAAAAGAGAGAGTGTTTGGTTATGGTACTGTACCAATCTAGTTCTGGCCCTAATAAAGACATAGGGAAGGTATAGAGAAGGAGAGCATCATCATAGGTAATCAAATAACATGAATGCCTAAATTCCCTAAGGTGTTGTTGGGGGTCCTCCTTAATTTGAAATTTAGAAAACTTGGGAAGTTCCTACTGAGGAGGAAATGGTCTGATAGGGACAGATGGGTGAATGGGCTCATTGTAGATCTAGTCATATGATAAAATATTATGATCCCTAGAAATAGATGACTCTAGAGTAGTCATTTTATCCATGAGCATTTTCATTAGATCAATTTGGGGTTGTGTACCTAAAAGGTCATAAGTTGCATATTATTTTTGTGGTTGGGTGACATGTCGATAATTGGTATGATGTTGAGGAGCTACCACATATTGATATGTGGATATAGGTAGTTGGGTGGATGCCATGTAAGGGTAGGTGGATGTAGGTGGTTGGGTAGTGGGTAGAGGTACATGCCCTTGTGAGTTAGGGATGTAACCCAAGTTGGGTGCAATGGTCACTTGTTAAGAGGTTAAGGTGAGTTGGGTAAGAGCTATGGTTGGGTTTGTAATCAAAGGGAAAGTAGTGACCTTTATAATGATTGGTGATAGGGTAGAAGGTATAGACACCATAAGGTTTTGAAGTGGAGTAGTGACTAATAGATTGGGGGTAGCTGATGGAAGGTTAGTAATTCTAGTAGTAGGTAATCCCATGGTGAGTGGAGTATAGGTGGTTAATGGTTAGGTTACTCCTAAGGTAGAGGAGTTTTTGGTGGGGTTGGAAGGTGTAAGGGTGTTGGTAGGCTGGGCAGGTTGGTTTTCCATGGTAATATCAAAGGGATTATTGGTAGATTAAGATGCTTGGGTAGTCAATGGTTGGGTGGTGACTATGGAAATATAAGTGTTTCTCATAAAGTGGGAAGGCATGCCATAAGGTGGATCCATAAGTAGAATTAGAGCAAGGGTATGGTGAGGCATGGTGCTAAGATAATGATAAAGGGCCACAATATTGTTATCTAAGAAGGTGGCAAATTTTATATCTCCTTTGAGAACTACCTGAGGGAAAGAAAGACTTCTGAAAGGATGAGGATAGTTTTCTAGTTTATACATGTACTCTATTGATTAGGAGGTAGAATAGGTTGATTGTTTTATTGATGGGTTCTATTTTGGTAGGTTCTTTCACTATTGGTGACTTAGAACCATGTAAGATAAGGGAGATAGAATACAAAAACAATCTCACCACTCAAATAGAGAGAAGATAGGAAATAAGCAAGGAAATCAAACACACACTAAAAATTGCGTTATGTCCTAAAGTTCCTTTTAGTCTCTCTTTTGGCTTATGCCTTAAGCTTTAAGAATTATGTGACTGAAAGTGGCTTGTAGAGTGGGTACTAAAAAAGAAGTCTATGGTTGGTTTTATGTTGTGTTTAGGCTCTCAAAAGGATTTATATTGGAAATCAATACATGGCTTGGTATCGAGGCCTACCCCCTCACTTCACACACCAAAATGATAAGGGTGTCAAGTGCTTAGCCAATATATACTAATTTCCAAAGTTTATACTCAATCAAAGAGCTAAGTTGTTTCTCCCCTTGGTAATGACCTCTAAGTAAGATCATCAAAAAAGGTTAAGGTCATCACTACATGATGAAATTCTAGTTAGGCCTTATGCTCGGTTGTTTTTATGTTTGATTGATGTAGGTGGTTTGGTTTGTGTGTATGATACAAGTGATGGTACAATCTAATTAATTTGATTTAATTTAACTAAATGAGCTAAAATTGTAAGCAACCAATGTATGCAATTAATTTTAACCTGAAATAAATCTTAATTTCATTTATTAGCATAGAATAGGGAAAAGAACATCTAAATGCAAACAAAAGAAACCCAAGTATAGACTCAAGGGTCCCAACGAGCATGCCAAAAAATTTCAAAAAAAATTAGCTTATATTCCAAGAAAAGAATAAGAAAGAAATTAGATATGGGTATGGTTTAAAAACCTGTTTGGTTGTGTGCATGTTGAATCAGATGATTGTAGAGAGCTCGTCTTTGGATTGGGAGGAATGAATTTTAAATAAGACATCACTAAAGTAAATGGTTTGTTAGATAGATAGTTAGGTGGATTACCTAGTGCTAGGTGGATCCCTAAAGCAAGAGCTTACTCAGGGCTATCAACCCATACTTTTTAAATAGTTAAATTTATAAATTTAAAGATGAAGTACTTGCATAAATCATAAAAGATACTAAAATTAAGTACAAGAAATGCTTGATAAATAAATTGATAAAATTGACTAATTATAGCAATAAGCAGGTCAATACTAATGTTAAATAGGTCAGGTGTGGTTCAAAAAATAGGTTGGGGGCCTATGAACAGGCAGAGACATAAAAATTTGGATTTGGTTGAGGTTTGGTGGGTGAAAATATCTTGTTGTTATTTTGTGCCATAGTGACCATCGATAGTTAAGGTAACCATTGATGGTTAGGGTAACCATCGGTGGTTGAGTCAACCATTAGTAGTTGGGACAGACCGTCATTGATCAGGGTGACCATCGATGGCTACTATGGGTTGGGTCTAGGTAATGAAAGGCTATTTAGATGGAGTTACAGAATGATATTCTGAGAGATTGGCTTGGGCTAGGTTGATTTTAAAATATAAATAAAGTGATTGAATAATTAAAAATATATACTTAGCTTACTGGTGGTTGATCAAATGAATCACTGATGAAGATTACTGATAGACTCATTGATAAAGTCTGGCACAATTTTGGTAGAGTAATGGTACTTAGTTATTGGTCGATGGATGATAACACTTTGGCTCTCTATCATGATGGTTGGATCACTAGATTGCTAGAAGAACACCTACAAAAGAAACTTTGGAT
Organism: Torreya grandis; assembly: GCA_037957365.1. Lineage (NCBI taxonomy): Eukaryota > Viridiplantae > Streptophyta > Pinopsida > Cupressales > Taxaceae > Torreya > Torreya grandis. Next base: position 1,470,591 of record JARHVA010001123.1, on the reverse strand, counting down.
ATAAAAGCTCTTGATAGTTGTATATGATTAATTGATTCCAGATCCTTTTTCACCCCCTATTCCTCTCATCTTATAGGCAAATAAGGAGAGGTGAAACAAGACATTAACAAGAGGTCCAACTTACTATCTAATTTTAACTCATACATGTATTGCTCGCACACAAATTAGATGATATAATTATAGAAAATCAAGTTAGAATTAGAGTTTGTGTTTAGTGGTTCAGATGGTGAAATTTGACCGTTGGCAGTCAAGGTGACCCTTGATGATTAAGGTGACTATCAATGGTTGAGGGTCAAAGGTAAGTTGGGTTAAAAAGGTGGGTTTAGCTAGTATATCAAGATGACTAAAGTTAGGTATGTTTGTTGGTTGAATAAGTCAAGGTTGGGCCCAAGGGGGTCATGAGGTGGTGTAGGGGTGTTGTGACATTTGGAACCATTGTGTGAAAATTTTTAATGTCTATAATTTCCATGTATTTAAGGCTACTTTATATGACTATTTGTGGAAAACTAGTTATTATGTCTTAGAATACTAGACTATGGTAATATGGGTTATCATAGGGTGTAGTGTGTTTGTAAACTATTCATGGTAGTTAGAATCTATAGTTAAATATATATTTTACCTGGGAGGTATAAACTGTAGTCATTGTTTCTAGTATGGAATAGATAATAATATAAGATTCATTCAAATGTTTGATGGAATAAATGTATGCTTAATTATTCCTATGTTTAGCATGTTATGTGATATGATTACGAGTAGGATGTAAATTGTATGAATATTATGGTTAAATTATGTTTGACCAATATTTTATTGTTGATACTAAGTAAGGAGTGAAATGGACTTCACTGGTTTATTAGGATCATAATGCCAGATAAAGGCAATCCGATTAAGTGGTGTGTATAAATTTGATTGATCTATAGATCGTTATTATTTATTATTCTTAAAAATTTGGCCAAAGTATGTTTAATGAGACATTATTATTTCATGAGTATGATTTAAATTTTTGTGTGATATCTTGCAATAGAATGGGTTTTCTATGATACATTGCATGTTTATTTTAGAAATCATACAGTACATGGATACTTGTTTATCTCTCTAAATTCCCACATCATCACTATCTACTCATTCATGAAGGGAGGGTCATTCCCTGAAGGGATTAGTATAGGGGATCATTGGTTTATGGTTGGTGTGTAAAAGCACTCAAATGATGCTCTCCCTCCCCACAATAGTACTACTATCATGATGATACTTGAGACTCTCACATATACTGGAGAGTTTGGGGAACTCATGCTCTGGGGAGCCATGTATATTATTTATGTACATTGTATTATATTGTATTTATTATTGGAAACATTTTCATGAAGAGTTGTAATTACCTATTATTATGGATTGATAGTGGTGTTTGTATATTATACCAGTAGTTGTAGGCTATTTTTTATTACTTTCTATGTTTATATTGTGATGTGTTTCATATGTTGATAGTGATAAATGGTTGTTAGAAGTCATAAGCTTGTTTACAATTATCACTCTTAGATTATTTTATATGATCACTGCTTAGATTCTCATGGTGTAATCTATTTATAGTATATGTATTTAATTAAAATATATATTATATTTCTAGTTAGACCCTAGCAGGGTTATTACATGTGTTATTAGAGTTGTGGCTTGAACTCTAGGACCTAATGAGTCCATTCACATTTTTGTGTCCTTTCATTCACCAATTTGAACCTAGTGACATGAAGTATTGCACTAGTATTTTGGATTTGTAGTGCCTCAATGTAGAACTATGTAACGCCATGATAGAGTTTTGAGACTTGGTAGATCCTCTTATATGGCTTGGTGACAATTATAGGTATGAGACATTCATGAAATGTTGTGTGTAAAATTGAGTGTGTAGTATTAGAAGCATTCTTACCCACCTGGAGTTGTTAAAGGGTTGGTTTTTTTAGGGTCTTAATGGTGATGGTTGTATATGAGGTTTGGGTAGGTGGGTACATAGCACAGTTCATTGGTTGTGAATAAGAGATTCCTACCTTATTTTTGATCATTTAGATCAAGCACCTCGAGAATGATTACATTCTTATTTGTTAATCAAGTCACCTCTATAATTGGTGTTTGTCTGATGAATGTCTAAAAATCATGGGATTCTTCTCACTTAGTAAATGTGTTTTATTTTGTGTGTCTTATTCATACTAATCCTAGAAGTGGAAAAACTTTTAAGACCATTTTTTGCACCATCGAGTGCGATGGAAATTCTCCTTGTAGTAGAGTGTAGTTATCAAGTAGAGAATTCCTATGTGGTAGATGTATTGGCTTGAGTTGGCACCCCCCTTATGTTTACATGGATTCTTAAGAAGTGTCCTCTCTCATAGTGGGCATAGAGGTGAGTTGTCACTCCCTCACATTCCTTTGATATCATTATAATCCCTAAGAGGATTCATATTTTCTTGATGTTGAAACTTGCTTCTAAAATGTTGTTTTGGACCATATTCCTTGGAGATCATGGAATAGTGTCTTCTACTTCTTTTTGAGATAGAATTTGTAGTATTAGATGGTTGATGAATTGAGTGGTTAATTTTTTGGAAATAGGTTGTGATAATACACTTACAAGTTAGGTAAGTGAATAGTGATTTGACAACTTGAGTTGTAGTGTTTTATTTTTACCATGTGAGGGTATTTAAGGGTTTTGTTGAGATGTTAGTTTTCTAATTTCCACTGATGACTTTTTAGAATTATACTTTCTAGTGCTTCATTATCTAAAAATTATGAACTTAGACCATGTTGAGTGGCGAACCTTAAATTTATATTGGTTCTAGATTTAGAATTATAAGTTGGATTAAAATTATTATGTTATGATATACCCTTGATTAGATTGATATTATTTTTATCTTGCTTAAAATCATGTTGTTTTGCAAAGATATTTTTTTACCTTCCATCAAGAGAGAGTAGGGTATAGGAGGTGTGGAACATCTTACATCTTGTTAGTCTAAAAAGGTTGAGATAAACTTTCAACTTCTTGTGTTCTAGTCATGTAGGGAGACATTGTCTCACTTGTTTTCTTTATAAGGTTGTAAGGATAGTGTGATCCTTGACCTTTGTATGTTATGATAATTTTAAAATTATTTCCTCTTAACTATGAATATAATATAATAGGTTAAGTTGCAAAATATGATACTAGTTATGTTTGGCTAATGGCAACTTAATACAATCATGGAATGATTGTATGATTTTTCTTGTATGGATATAGGTACATTTGGAATTATTTAAGCATATAGTATTGGTTTCTATGATATTTTAATATATAATTGTGATTCATTTAACCTTGTAAATATTTTGGAGATCATTAGGTTGTGGAGACCTAATGGAAGAGTGGTGAATTTGGAATGTGAGTACTAAGTGATAGAAGTGGATCCTACTTAGCCTCACATTGACTCGATAGTTATTGAGTTTGGATCCCACATATGGACTTGTCAAATCCAAGATTTGATAGATGTACTTGTCAAATTTAGTTGTATGGCCATATGTATGTATATGGTAGAATTTTTATTCCTTAATTTTATATACATTAAAAATGTATTATTTCTAGTTCCTATTCATCATCATTCTTGTCAGGGGCTCTATGGAGTAGAGGCAGTATTAACATGTTATACTTATCAGGAGCTACACAGAGTAGTGATGGTATTAATTTATACACATTATTCTTACCAGGTTCCCTAAATACTTTTATTCATAATGATAAAAACACTTTCTAGGTTAGAGAGATCTGAAGAAGGACTGAAAGGTTTTGTGGAACTCTCTCTGGTCATTTGTTTTGACTTTTATGGTGACCTCATGTGCTTTTAGAAAATCAGTGAAACTATCACTAAGATATGTGAGCCCTTTGAGGTATCAAAAGTGGTCAGTCCTTTAATATATAGGCTTGTCTTCCTGGTTCTCGAACTTGAGGTGGTCATGATAGAACCAATCATAGTAAGTGAAACTCACAAACTTTGTTTGCATAATAGGGAGATGTCACAAACTGGGATCTTACGAGATTAATATTCTAAGAATAGTGATACTTGGGGGAACTATGATAAGTTCTACAGATGAATTTTGTATTTATTTGCTTGATTTGATACTTTATACCATGTTGTTTTCTCTGTTTAATAATATTTTAATTCAAAACTCATGTTTAAATAAGAGTTATCTAGGGTGATGACTAGCTTTAGGGAGAAGGATGTTACATCTTGATTTCACATTAGACAAACCTACTTAATTATCCAAGGATATTTATAGTTGATAAATTTGGATTTGGTTATTTTTAACTAAGCTTTAAGATATATGTTATTATGGGACATTAGGATATTGCTTAGATTACATGATTATATTGCTATGAGTTAGCTATAGGTTATATGTTTACATTATGAATATGTTGATTTGTTATTTCACCTATATTTTATGATGAATGTACATCATGTTTTTATGGTCTAACTACCTACTTGTTGTGAGGTTGATGCAAGAGAACTCATCCCTCAGAGCATGATGGAGGGAGAGCATCATCAAAGAGGGTGATGTAGATGGAGATGTCGAAGGACTACAGAGAAATCGGCTAGAACCCTACACACACTACAATAAAAATTACATGTTGAATGCATAGTTTAGATGGTTAGTGTTATCATATTTCTTATGTTATCATCATTTAGGTGTGTGTGTGTGTGTGTGTGTGTGTGTGTGTGTGGATTAGTCCATATTTATGCTTAGGAGATGTAATCTTATGTGATTATGTGTTATTGTGCATTTATGATGCATCATTGTATTCTTGATTTAATTAATGTCACCCTAGAATTAAAATAACAATAAAAATATATGAAATAAAAGTAAATAAAAATAAATAAAATAAATTAGGGATTCCTACTTGTGTGCCAAGGCAAGCTTTAAATAAAACCCATGATTTATGTAAATGAGATAAAACAAATAATGGAAAGTTATTATTTAGAATAAATCAAAAATAAAAATGCCTTACCCTTTATAAATGAAAAAACTCTTAAAATCAAAGTTAAGCTTTCTCATAAAAAAAAGGAAAAGAAAAATAAAAGGGGAGAAAGAAAAAAAAGCGGGGAGCAGAGGGTGAAGATGGAAGGAGGCGGCGATTCAAAGAAGGAAACAAGATGAGAATAGAGGAATTTTTTAAGATTGAGCTCTTCCAACACATGGGACAAGTAGGAATGTTTTTTTAAATTCAATAGATGAATATGTCACAATAGATGACTGCTTATTAAAAAAATGGAATGATCTAATATATTTAAATGGTCTTAGAAATTTGCATCTAAATTGAGACAATGAGCAAACTAAGAAGGAAAACATTAAACTTTATATGAGTTATATACATATATATGTTGATTATATATATCTGATTGCAAGTATAACTGTCTATATACACTGGGTTATAGAGAACCACGTCTAGCTATAGTGACTCTATTCCAAATTGGATAGAATTAATTTCCTAAACTTTCTTTTGCAATGAATGTTCTTTTATACAAGTTAGTCTTGTAAAATAGATTATAATAAATTTTATATACTCAACAGTAGCTTGCTTAATACATATTGATATATGATATATATTTTTTATTATGCAACAACAACTTATAAACATCTACTATTTATATCTTATGATAAAACAAAAATTCATTATCCTAAAATAATGATACTGCCTTGATTCAATCTATATATATATATATATATATATATATATATATATTACAGAGAAATTAGTATGTATATATTAAAATACATCTGCCTTGAGTTAGCATAGAGCAGATTAATCACTAATATAGTATTGTTATTCAGACCATAAACAGTATATGACACTAAAATTTTACCTACAATTATAAAGAAGATTACTAGGAGTTACAAGACTGTTAGGTGAGTGCAGTGATTTAAAGTTTAAGTACAGCGTCCCATACGATAAGTGCAGTGATTCATAGTTTAAATGCAGCATAAGATGAGTGCAGTGATTCATAAATTAATTGCATAAACTCATACTAAAAATGTGTGACTTACTATAATTATGGAGTGAGTTAATGAGATATTTGGTGTGTAAAAAAAATACTCAACAAAGCAATTTGGAATATAAATTAAGTCTGATTTTATGATATATTTTAGAATAAAAAGTGACTTATAAAAATATATAAGAAAGTATTTGCATTAGTAAAACATATAAGGAAGTTTTAAACCAAGTTAATGGAAATTACATCGATTCATGTTATATAAAAGGAAATCAATGATGTAGTTTGTTAAGTCGGTATATAGTCAACTATATATTAACATGAAATTATATTGAAATTGAGTAGAGATCTATTTAATTTAGTGAGAGAACTTGGAATTATATTGGGTATAGTGAACTTAGTATTAATATAATAATATATCTATAATAATAATGTATTAATATGTGTGTATTCACATGTATGTGAGGATATAATGATTTAAATTGATTTTATAGAGATTTTTTGCATGTACAGCGTTCTATCTACATGCACATCAACTCATTTGCATGATCATCATTTATACCAATGGATATATATAATCATCCTTTATTATATTAAAATTTCTTTGCATGTATTATATATCACTATCACTATGTACCAAGACTTATACGCTAGTTATTATCATAGAAAACTAATTTGCTATTTATTATTTTGGCCTATATTTTTATTCCCCTTAGTATTTAGGTAAAAGGGTGAACATTATGGTGTGTGAATAGCAAATCAACTCTCAAGTTATTAAATGTGGTGCAATGGTATTTATAAATCCTGTTATTGAATACTATAATGTATGGCAATACACTCGTAATTCATGTTGACTTTTCACAGAAATTACCTGGGCCATTGCTAGTTGACATTGCTATACATAAGTATAAAAGTCAAAAATAAATTGGTATGCTTGTAATGATGTAAGTATATGTTGAATGCTTATATCTATTTGAATAAATACATCGATTTGTATAAGGTATAGTGATTTATATAAACATACATATATAAGGCATCCTGCAAGCTCTTTATAATGAAGAATAAATAGTGAAATATATAATTTAACTTGTTAAATCTAATCAGAAGTTAAATGATTTCACTGTTGTGAACATATATTCATACTGAATATTTATAAGGGTCTGAATAATGGAATTGTACCTCTATTATAGACTATACTATGATACTCGTATCATTATCATTATTCTCTAAGGTATCAAGATTAAGTATCACCATATTACTACTTAGTATATTATTCCAACTTTAGTGATTATATATATATATATATATATATATATATATATATATATATATTAAATGAAACTTGAGTATTGCTAAATACCTATGAAAGACAATATATGTGGAGTTAAATATCAAGGTGAAAATCTATTTTGATAGGCATAAAACTATGGGGAAGTATTACCTTGATTTAAACCATTATCTTACTAAAGATCATCAATGTATCTTTTGAACGAGAAAGGTATTTGATCGTTAAAATCATTAGGAGTCATTGTCTATAATTCTAGATGATAGTTACATTATTTATGTATTGATTGGTTGCTTGTTTAAATACAGCCTCCTAGAATGTAAATAGATTATGGTATAATTTGGTTATGAGTTATCTGACTCTTGAGAATAGCATAATTGAACTGTTGATATATATATTCACATACACTAACTAAAACTTGTGTGTAGTACATATTGAGGGTATATTAATATGTACAAGTGTTGAGACATATATAGCATATAATAGTGCATTGTGATGTGTGCTTATAATTTATAGTAATATGCAATTCAAACTTAGAGTTTACTTGATTGGTATAATCCCATGCTTAATTATTATTATGAGTGTGGGTCATTTAATTCTTAAAATCCTAAGTTTGGTTATGTGTAATTATATAGTTGTGAACTATAATATTATGGGATGTCATAGAGTACTACAATATAAATGTATATTATACCCAGATGGTACAAACTATTATTGTTATACCTATAACTCACTCATACATTTGATAGACTATATGTATATGTGTTAGTTATTTCTATGAATAGCATGTTTTGTGATAGTTAGTAAGATTATATGTATGCATGCATATAACCCCTGGGAATATAGTAAATTCTAGAATGGAATGTTATATGTTTCATGGAACTGAGACTTGTTTTTTAATATCTAATTGCTTGAATAGAAACTTATGTTTCCAAGTATTTAAGACTAATTTATATGACTGATTGTGGAAAACTAGTAGTTGTGTCTTAGAATAATGGATTATGATAATTATGGGTTATCATAGAATGTGGTACATTTGAAAACTATTTATGGTAGTTAGAATCTACAGTTAATGTACATTTTACCTAGATAGTATAAACTGTAGTCATTATTTCTAGTATGGGAGAGATAATAATGTAAGATTCATTCATACGTTCGATTGAATAAATGTATACTTGATTGGTCCTATGTTTATCATGTTATGTGATATGATTTCTATTGAGAAGTAAATTGTATGAATCTTGTGGTTAAATTATGTTTGACCAATCTCACATTGTTGATATTTAGTAAGGAGTGAGATAGACTTCACTGGCTTACTAGCATCACAATTTTAGTTGAAGGCAATCCGATCAAGTGGTGTGTATGAATTTGATTGATCTATAGATCACTATTATTTATTATTATAAAACTTTGGCCAAAGTATTTTTAGTGAGATATTATCATTTCATGAGTATTATTTACATGTTTGTGTGATATATTACAATAGAACAAGTTTTCTATGATACACTCCATGTTTAGTTTAGAAATCATCCAGCATGTGGGTACTTACTTATCTCTTTGGACTCCTACATCATCACTATCTACTTATCCATGAAGGGAGGGCCATTCCATAATGGGATTAATGTGTGGTATCATTGGTCCGTGCTTGGTGTGGAAAAGTGCTTGGATGATGATCTCCCTCCCCATTGCAGTACTATTATCAAGATAACACTTAAGATTGTCATAGATACTGGAGAGTCTAGGGAACTCATGCTTTGGGGAGCCATGTATCTTATTTATGTACATTATATTATATTTTATTTATTATTGAAAACATTTTCATGAAGATTTGTAATTACCTATTATTGTATATTGATAGTAGTGGTTGTATATTGTATTATGATGTGTTTCATATGTTGATAGTGATCAATGATTGTTAGATGTCACAAGCTTGTTCACAGTTATCACTCTTAAATTATTTTGTATGATCATTGTTTATATTCTCATGGTGTATTATATTTATATTTTATATATTTATTTAAAAAAATCCTTGTATTTCTAGTTAGACCCTAGCAGGGTTGTTACAGTTATTTTAAACTATCAATTTTTGCTTTTTTTTAGATGGTCCCAAGTGTGGTTAACATTAGACATGAAATCATGATATTTGGATCCATATCAACTAGTTTGTTGTGAAAATATCTTGTCCTTTTTCACAAATACTACATGCGTAACTTGCTTAGTGTAGCGCAATGTCCAAGTTGCCCCTACATTCTGAGGTTGAGTACCACTAACAGAGCTTGTTTTAACCATTCAAAACAAGCATCCTAGCTAGTCACCATAAATTTATATACCCCATCATGGAGTGGAGTTGAAATGATGTCAAGAGATGAATTTCTTGTTCAGCATTTCCCTATAAAACTCATGAGGAGGCAATTAACTCCCACTCACAAGTCAGAATGCATGAAAATAAAGACAAGTGAAAAGACTTTATGGTCATTTTAGGGTCACCCAAACCATACAAATTTGGGGAGGGCCTTAGCAACTTTCTTTTCACACTTTTAGACCAAAGTGACAAAGGCAAATAATAAGCATTTTTGGTCACCTAAGTTCCTTAAAGGGGATGGGGGAGCATACACACATCACTCATTTTGCTTAAACAAAAACTTTAATAAATAAGCATGAAAATGAAACTCTTAAAAGTATTTACCTAATGTGAGAGTTCATTTTAATCACCAAAATGAAATGTGTTATGAATTTTTAACCCTTTGGCATAAATTGTTGATAAAATTTGTAAAACTTTAGAAACAACTAAGAGATGAAAACAACTAAGTATGTTTTAAGCACTAAATAGAATGTGTGTAAGTTTTATCCATGCTTAAACTTTAATTTTTCCACCTCAAGACCTACAATTTATTAGAGGGTTTGCCTACTTAAAATCTCAAACTCAAGTGAGAAAACAATATTTTTAAGTTAGCTCTTGGGTTCTCTAGGTTTTGTTTCAGAGACCAATCGTCACCAATCCACACAAGGATCGATGTTGATCAACAAAAATCAACATCAATCGATCAGATCATTGATGTCTACCTATAAAACATAGAAAAACATAGTATGTTTGGATATAAAAATGGTTATTTAAATGAGATAAAAACAAAAACTTTTCATTAGGTCCTTAAGAAAAGGGTTATAAAAATAATATACAGTTCTTTAAACACCGAATGACGATAGAAAGATCAAGAAAAACTCATGTTAGTTACATCTCTTTCGTGATCTATTTTTTTCATAGGGATCATGGTCAATTCTGGTAATTGGCATTGATGTATAAAATCTACATCTATATGTGTCAATTTTTAAATAAAATGGTGTCGATCCTTGCAACTTATGAGTTGCTAAAAATAAAAAGATGTAAAAAATAGACTAAAAACTTGAAATTTGAATATTTTTAAGCATTCATTAGAAAAAATAAAAGTAGAACATTAATATCCTTATTTATATGGGATGATTGGGTCCCATTGAGTGTGTCAACATGTGAATAAGGATTAAAATAGAGGGGAGGTTAGTCTTGTGTTAGTCTCATAAACAAATGAAATGAACATACAAAATTCCTAACACCTTTAGCCTAGACACTAGGTAGAGCTTAGGTAACAAAACTAAATGAAAGCATAATAAAAACATAAAAGAAACAACTCTTTTACCTTCTTTGGAGCTCCAAATATATTGTTGAATGTATTTCTCATCTTGTACATCAAGAAGTCTTTGATAATGAAGCTTGCTTGGCTCCTTCTCTCCTTGGCACCTTAGCTTTGATGTTTTTTGGCTTAAGATTTGGGCATGATAACATTACTTGTATGAGGCTTATGGAGGAAATCCTACATAATAACTCTACAAAAGGGTTCAAACTAAACCTAGGTGAGTTAAAACTAACTCTAGTTGAGTGAATAGTTTTCATGTAACTATGATTTGTAATTACTAGGCATGGCTCTCAAATTAGATATTTTATAATATTGTCAAAGAGCTTCATAACTCATAAAGGTAATGATTAAAGGCTTTGATATTTTGATTTTTGGAATTTCTATTTTTAGATATTCATTAATTTCAAATGGATAATTAAACCAGAAATTTAATCTTGTTTAACTTTTTAATTGATTTTGATTAGCATTTTTACTCTTTCAAGATTTGATCAAGTGTGTCAGTGCCCCACTTAATGGGTTTATAGGTCAAATTGATAGTTGTGATGTTGCAAGGTGATTAGGGATAAATCCATGAGAGGTTATTGTTTCATATAATCTAGTGTCCCAAATAGGGATGCCTCAACATGATTATGATCTTTGATGAATGATGCAAAAGAAAATTTAGAACGTTCAGTGATTCCTAGGATTAATTTTCAATGGTTGGTATGAATTAAATTGAATGCTAATCAGAATCTATTTGTGGCTAATTTTAGGTGTCTATAATTCCTACTAATGAATCAATGGTTACTTATCATGTGAGTAGCAAGTTTTTTAGATCACCTAGTTATGCAAAATCTACTACACCATAGAGTCAATATAAATGGCAACCAATACATAAAATTAAACCAACTTATAATAGTCTTGTAACACAAGAGAAGTCAACTCAACCAAGAGTCAGAATGAGAAAGCCAATTAATATTTTTACAATTGATCAAACATAGATTTGTACTATAATTATGTTCAGAGTAGTTTCACCACCAATGCATAGTCATCTAGTTACATGACATGAGTAGTATGATTCATAACTATTTCTTCATTCAGCGTGGATGAATGATTTTTATGGGTACAGTTAGTTCATACACCATTCACAAAAGAGCCATCATAGAGTTATATTACTAACATCCTAACATAAGCAACTAACAACATTAAATCATAAATCATCTTAAACATTTACAATGTTATAATCAAATACAATCATTAAGATGCAATTATGTCAAAAATATCTCATATCCATATATATTGACAGGTTTATATATAATGCTAAAATAAGTACATCCCTCTATAATAGGAGTATGGTCCAAAGGACCTCCCTCCTCACTATCCTCTATCACCAGCCATATGAGACCTAAAACTTAAGGCACCAAAATCACCTCTAAATTTATGTCATGATCTATGTATCTTATTTTGATCCTCAGACACCATTAATCATGCCTTCACATCATCATGCTTTATATGTAATCAGATGAACTCATTTAATATCTTAGGAACTAGTGCACCCATTGGATTAGTTAGGGGCATCTCTCACTTACTTAGCTCTACTCTTAGATCATCCATATCTATTATCACTTGCATAAACACCATAGTTAAAATCATTGTTCAATCAAATAAGGGTGTCTGTATACCAACAATCATCATAGCTCACTCAATCAATCTACCATTCATGACATCATTAGGAACATGGTGTGTCAACTCATATAATGTTGACTCAATCATTACCATCTAATACTCCTCATCACCTACACCAACATAGAACAAAATATCATTAGTCACTACTCAAAAAATATCATGCAAATAATGACATGCATACAAATATAAAATACAATCTAATGTGATTCATATCTCCAACTATATGGAGCAACTAAATATATACTGCATCATCATCTATCACTCCTCCACCTAGGAATAGTGGCTCTCATATGTGGCATCCCCACCATGTTATGTATGCATCTGTATATCCTACATCACCACCATCTACAATCTTTATCTATGGATCCCTCTCATTGACTAGAATCAACAATAGATCCATTATCGATGGCCTCCCTCTGTTGCCCAGTCTCATTAGAGCCCATGCACTCTTTACCCACACCTATGGAGTTGGGGGCAAATCATGAACCAACCCAAATTACCTCATCACTCACTCATACTAGAATCATTCATAAACACTTTTCCATTGATCATGTAGCCAATAACTCACATAAACTTGATGCAGCTATATAACATCCTCTAGCCATCCAGTAAACCCTCTTTATAGACTCCAGATAATATCCCTTGTGGTCACCTAATCTAGTATTTACAGACATTGCATGGTAATATGATCTTGTATATGTGCAATATTGGTCCAACTCTTTGAAAACACCTATGGATGTGCCCACTCAGGATGTGGCATCCCCACTAACCATATAAGTGCAATGTGCTCATAATCCCAATAATGCAACAATGTTGTTGAACTAATACCACCGCCAAAGGACTCCTAAGTGATCCTAAATAGATCATGATACAAGTGGGATAGCATAGTCCTACCCCATAAGTATACACTACCATGATCCTTCATATATTAGATAATTTTATGCATCCTATATGATATGGATAGACCACTACCATCCACAGCTACAAATGATGATATCAACACAACTAAAAACTTTTGTAATTGTGAAACATCTAATAATATAATCATTGATAATAGTACCTCTAATTCACTCCATATATAATGATTAGCATCTATACCACCAGTAAAATATATACATGCATGGTCCACAACCCTATGCCCCATATCATCTTAAACCATTACTCTCCTACTAGTCAGTAGCAGTCATAATATCCTCCACACATCCTCTAAGGTCATGGTCATCTCTCTCGTAGGCAACTAGAATGTTGAAGTATCAGCATCCCACCACTTAGCCAATTTATTCATCATATGAGCATCCCATAGCATGATCTCTAGCCAACCTACATACCCTAATCCAGCTCTATCAACAACCTACCTCTCCTCATCTGATAAGGTCAATTGATGAATAGTATCCATCATTCAGCCTCCCCTACACTCTTTACTACATATATCCAACTACAAAATAAATAAAAAACAAATAAAAACTATTAGTAATCAAAACCCAACATACAAACTATAAAAAAACCAACAAGGTACATAATCCTAGCATACCCCTTATTATTACTATCCCAAGGACTACAACTCCCTCTATAGACTACATCATTGGATAAGAGTGTTATCACCTGGAGAGTGGCATTGCATCCTAGACACTAGTGTCATAGATAGGAAAGGAGCATTGTAGGTTCAAAAGGTCACTCTAAGGTTCATAAAATTTATCAAAAAATGAGATGAACACAGTTTTTATGAAAATCAATCAAGCTCATTTCATTTACTTACCAATTTCACCTCCTATCAACTTGGATAAGGGCTTCTGCCTACTTGTATCACATGCAAGTGATCTCTCTCCTTCACAGCATCTTTGACACACTCAGAGCTAAAAAATTTCAATCCTCTAAAATGTTATAAATGAATCATAAACTTTTTACAAAACTGTTCATATGAACATTTTTTTTACTATTCCACACTGCTACGGTATTAGACCCACATTATCTAACCAGGTATATCTAGAAATTGAATCTATAATATTTTACAAACCATAGCTCCAATATTAAAACCATTTATTTTATATAAAATTAAATCATGATGCCTTCCATACAATATAGGTCTCAATCCTATACCTATTCATTCCCTATCATAAAAACCCATACTTTATGCCTCTTACCAATTATTTTATTATTGAAGAGCCTATCTCAAAATCAATCCATAATTAATATCTTACCGGTAATCTTTCAATCAATTTTAATCATCTTATCATGTCTATTTTACTACTAAATTCCATGTTATTATTCATCACTCTTGGCTCGACCTCTTTATGATAGTTTCATCCCTCTCACCAAAAGGGGGCATACATATTCACTATTCATGATTAGATTAGATACATAATTACTCAAACCTACACAATGATTCAAATTTAAATACTGATTCAGATACTGAGACACATTGTTGGTCATAATGGACCATGCTTCATGACACATATTTTCACATAGATTATACACAGTATGACATAGTGATTCAGATTAACTCATTTACTTAGATTTATATAGTTACTCAAATTTGACTCGAATTTTCAAATATACATAAGACAATGGTTTCTTTTTTGTCATATTTTTCATAATTTACTATAGTATTTATCAAATTTACACAAATACTTTTACATAGCCTTAATGGATGGTCGACATAAATAGGGTATGTATATGGTACATGCTCACATAGTTATGTAATTTGGCTCAACTTTTTTGCATATATTATGGTAATGGGGGCATGTACATATGTAAGTCTACATAGGACACAATTATGTTACTCAAATTATATGACTCAATTTATCTAGATAGCAAATTGGGAGCATGTTGCATGACACATGCCTCTCATCTCCAAGGTTTTCATTAGGTTATATAGAAAGAATGGTAACCATGTCATTATATATGTTATTTATTACATAGAATCTATATTTTTTACTGAGATTTATGTGGCTTAGTTACTCAATTATCAAATTAGGGGCATGTTACATGGAACACTACTCCTTATATCTCAATTTTTTCACTAGATTTTATGGATGTAATGACAAATCTATGTTATTCTCTATATTATTACACCAAATTCATTTTAGAATAATAATTGCACTAGTTTTTCACTAGAATGAATTTTATAGCTATCTACAGTGGTTGATTCATAATTTTTTTCACCAACACCCAGTTTATTTGAGTTGTGTGGGGCTGAAGTTAAATATAGTTGTGGATTATAGGCACATATCTACCTAAATATCAGAGTGGGGGTAAACATGGTTTGTCCCTCACATCATAATTATTTACTTAGATTCAGTACATGGACATCCACATTGTGGATCTACCTTTATAGGAATCACTTAAACTCTTATTCAATTATTTGGCCAAGAAGAGAACATAACTATAGCTCATCTTCTCTCTGCATGGGTCGATCACATTGAACCCATGGTACCTCCAGTTACAAGTAAGCACATACTACATAGGTAAGTATAGGTACACATTTTTTCTTTTACTCTTGTACTTTCATTTTATTGCATTACAAGATTAAAGTTGGGGTAAATATACACACTTGAATTTATTCAAGCAAACACAAGTACTATATATTTTATAGATCTTATCTTTATAAGATCTTAATGTTGAATTAAAATATTATTCACATGTGTTGACTTAGTATTTTATTACTCTTTCACACTTATATCTATCTCTTCTCATAGTCTCAGTTCTTCCATGTCAGTCTTTGACAGAGTCACAGGGGTACTTGGCCATTCTTATATCTCATTCTTTTATTTTCTTGATTTTGGACAAGAGTGATACATTGAATAGGAGCACACTACTCTAGTGTTTTCCCTGGTTTTGTTGTCCAATGCATGTTTTAGAGAGTTTTTTGGGTCCCTTTTCTTTTAGGTCTCTTCTTATGACCATTTTAACTTTGTTTAAATTGGTCAGTGCATGAATAAGTTTTTCAAATTAAAAATTAGGAGTATTATATTTGCAAGCATTTATAATACATTTTACATATAACACTTATATTTTGGCATTAGTTAATGAATGAATATCATATACAACAAGTTCAATCTCTGCATATTTCTAAATCATTTATATACCACACCTAGATTGCATGCTTGGACCAAGAGGAGGGCCCAAGTGAAAATAATTTTAGATACACATCATGTTTGGTATATTATGCACATTCCCTAAAGGAGAACTATGTTAACCTAATTTCCCTATCATTAGGGATATGTACACAACACTTAGGACAATAGGGGTTCTAAGGATAGCTCATCCATATCCCACCTTCCCTTAAATTTTCCCCCATTTTGAATTTGATATTTATGTGATTCGTGTGTGTAGGAATTTGTTAGGGTTTTAGAGAGAAGGCGGAAAAATACATTTCTAATATTGTGAACACACATATATATGACAAAAGATCCAACAACTACATAAAGTTTTCTCAGACTTGCAAATCTTAGTACAATCTCAAAACACCAAAGGATAGGAGCACTGGGAAGGATAGGAGTGCAACGCTCTAGTGTCCAAATTTAAATTGACAAGCCAACAACTAGATATGATAGTGGGCTAGTCATCATATAGGTCAAACACAATGAAATAAACCTCCTAGACTCTATAAAAGATAAGTTTCTCATCCCCTTACATGTTTTTATCTCAAACTACAGTTGTTCATTATCATTCTATAAACAAGTGAAATGTATGGTTGAATGTTGATTTAGTTAGCCATTTCACTTTACTCATATATTTATTTGATCAGGGTTAATTTCATTTAATCACAAAATCAATAAAACATGATGATTCCCTCAATGAGATCATTTAACTATTGAATTAAACCATTAATGGTAGGTGAAGGTATATTATATTAAATAAGTGGAATACTTTAGATAAAGGCATAATTTATTTATAGAATAGAAAATAGACATTTCATCCAAGGTATAAATGTTATAAGATCATAAGTACAAACCCTAGAGATAGGTACATGAGGAACATTTGTAGCCAATAATTCCTTAGTTTTTTAAATTAACTAACAAAAAATATTGGGGCTTTCCTTAATAAGATATTGGTTAACCCTTTCATTATTTGAAAATTTTAAGTGTTGTAGCATGTCATTGCTCTTCATAAATTAAGGAATGTGGTCCATGATAATAACCAAGTAATTAACACTTAGTTATAAAATTACCTTGTAAATGAAAGGGATGATAAAAACCCAGATTGAAAATCTACAAATTATATTTTTAAAATGATTGACTAAACCCTATGAAAATAAGGGTTTGTGAAACCCTGGGTAAAATATAAGTAAGATATCAAATTGTAAGTAAAAAATTGCATGATGTAGGTATCTAAATAATAATTTGAGTTTGGGATGAAGTAATAATGAAAAGAAATCATATCTAAAATCAACCATGAAAGTGTGAAAAGAAAAGGGTTATATGAATCCCTAGGTTAAGTGTTGGAAACATTTGAGGTTCACCATTTATGTTTACCCTAATTCTAATTTTTACACAAAACAAGTTGAACTTAAATATAATGAAGTATTTAGAACTAAAATAATAAAATCATATATATATATATATATATATATATATATATATATATATATATATATATATATATATATATAATAGGCTAAGTAACCATAACAGGCTAAGTAACAAAAATAATCCCAAGTATTGCAAATGTGAGCTAATGAAAAGCAATGAGTTAACAAATAGGTCAAAAAATGATCACACCTTGATTGTTCTAATAAATATGAGTATGTATTCTTGTTGTGTTGACTATATTTGACTTGTTATTGATTTTTTGGACATGTTCACTACTTTATGGTGAACCCATACCCCATACATGTACATGTTTATTTTTTGCAAGCCCAACCACAATAAGCATGATCACTTTGTTGCTCATGTGCCACCAAGTGTATCTTTATAGGGTTTTACAATCTAGGCTATATTGTGCCTATGCACTATATTTTCTTAATTGTGATTGTACCTTCACTTCACAAATTTAAAGTTAGAATATTATTTGTGGCTAAATCTTCACTTTAGCTTAGCTTTCACACTCCAAAATAAAATAAAAGTAATGGAAAGGGCAACCCCCAAAGCAATGTTGCAAAATATGTATCCCGCATGCTTAAAATAAAACCTCCATGTAGTTTTTGTGATGTGTGAATGGAATAATTTGATTAGTATTTCAACCTCCTCTTCCCCAAAAGTGATCAATGGAACTACTGAAGTCTAAATGCCTTACTTTGCCACAAGGGATATTATAGAGAGATCAATATGGATAAATGTTACAAGTGTGTAGGATTTGACTCAATGAAGCACAACTTGAATAGAGAATCTTAATTCAATTTTATCCCTTGTGAAGTGGGATGTTGAATTTTCTCTCCTTCTCTCTCTCTTGATCCTTAGATATCTTATCTTTAAGTTTTTAAATGGCTTGACAAGACCTTTTACTTATAAGATGATATGGGATGACTAGATTATGTTGGCCAACTTCACAATATATATATGACAAGGGTTAAGTCTCATGAAAAATAGTAATAAAGAGACAAGCCAAAATAGATAAAAGAAACAAACCTATATGGGTACAAGTTTGTTTGGATAGGCCCGTACAATTATGGGTTTGCCAAGGAGATAAGTCAAGCTCTATTTTGAGGCAAGGTCGGCTAATGGATAGGATGTGGTATATATGTATAAACAAATACCTTTTAGATAAGCATTGAGATTATTTTAAGCTCTATGGAGAAAATATAGACTTATGTGGGGTCAGGGTCATCTTGGAAATGTGTTAAAATGTACAAGTTTTACAAATAATTTAAATTGGGAATAAAACACAAAAATAAGGTTTTTGTGTCAATTTTGGGTGTTTATAGAGATATGAATTCACCATAAAATAAAGGAATATCACTTGTCTTATTTAGACTTCTTTTATATTACATTTAGTGCACACTATATGTTGACCTATGCTATTGAGTATTCAAATCCCTCATACTCTATGATTTCATAATTTTTCCCTATGGCCTTGCTTCATTAACTAAGTGCATATTTATATAAATATAAAAAAAATATTAAAAAAATTAAATGTTTAAAAAATATAAATATTTAAAAATACAAAACCAAGACATATACACAACTTGATTTGATGGTACACATAATTATTTGATGCAATTTTTCATATACACGATGAGTCACATCTCCATTTTATATGCACGTGTTTCTATAGTATACATGAGTTGGATGCATGACAATTTTTTTACGTATGATAAATGGACATATATATGAGTGAAATTTATTATACCACGTGGAACCTTTCTAAATTTGGGGACATGGCCATGTTGGGGGCATATTCACACTTTTTTCAAGATATATCTTCCTATGTTAGTCCATTGATTGTATCAAGCTACTTATATTGGGTAGATAGGTTTTGATCTTATTCATACCTATTAGAGTGCCACAAACATTGCATACTTTGTGCTTACTTATTTTTTATCATTGTGACCATGCTTAATTATTGATGTGTTCTATGTTATTTGTTTCATGTTCTCTATTTACATTGACTATGTCTTATTGCATCATGTGTTAGTTATGTCAAAGGATCCTCTAGTCCATGTCATGGACAAGTCATGTTTTATGTGATTATTTATCATGTGCTTATGATTTATTCACTATGATATTTTGTTTGTGTGTGTGCATGATCACATAATTTTTTTAGGATAAATTGAGTGTAAATATGCACTTGGTGTCATGATCAACATATACATATATTTGTGTGTTATATATTTCTATTGGCATTGCCATGATTTATATCATGCATTTACTATGATTATAATTGTTGTGTGTTTCATTGACATGTCTAGCTTAATCTAATAATTGTTTATAGAAATAATTATCATTATTATATATTGTGTGATACTAACAAACAATTGCCTTCACCTTGAATTACATGTTTCATACATGCTTGGAACAATTAAAATTATTCAATGAGGACATATCTTAACATGTTTGTATAAATACTTTATTTTATATATATATAACATGTGATGTGCATAACTCTTTGTTCTGAGATGAGGGATTAGTAGGCTTCATCCTTCATATCAAAAGGAGGGCATATAATGGGTTTGTTTCAAAGATCTAAGTCATGTGAAACAAATAATTTCACATTTTGATACAAATTGTAAGATTTAGATGGGTTAAATTTAGCAGATTGAGACATATCCACATGATTTTGAGGAATAATTAAGACATTTGAGACAAAATTTTACACTTTGAGGAATAGATGGATCATATGAGGCATGGACTTTATTTATGCAGACACTTTTTCTATTTTCCATATTAAGGATCAATGGGGAATGATGATATTATGTGATCACTTTTGGATTATAATTGTCTACAGTGGGTGATCCTTCTACATACAAACTATTAGTGCCCAAAATTGCACTAAAGCAATTGAGCCCTGGTTAAGCATAAATGCCTAATTTGTTTAGTCCACTTCTTATTTTTAGGTGTCCTATTTTTACCTTAGTTCAATTTCAGAATCCTTTAAGAGATTTCTACCCATGACTAATTCCCCTCTCATTTCCAAGAATACCCACTACAAATTTGGTATCTTAATGAGCTTTTTTGTCTCAAGATCTAAGCTTTTAAATTCAATTTAATGGAATGATGATGTGCATGGGGATGTCATGTTTAAGCCATGATAAATGACCATTTGGATTTTAAAAAATCCTTAACAATTTTTAAGTGAATGTAAAGTTGACAAGTGGCAGGATTTCAAGAGTTCAGGTAGAAGATCAACGGTCTACAAGCACTCACCTGAGTCAATAAGTCAAGCTTCATGATCAATGATTTGTATTTGTGTATGCAATAAAGATCCAATGGTGAGCAGAGGTCAATAAGTCAAAGATCCTCTAAAGGGATGCAAGAAGGATAAGTGCTTTAATCTCAATGAGGGACTAAGCAAATTGATAGTTCACAGTTGATTGTGCATCTAGTAGATTGATAATGCGAACAAGAGCAGACTTTTCAAATGGTCTAGATTGAACATGATAATAACACATGTCATTACCATGATGAGATAGATAGAGATCAATGGCCCACATTCGATCCTGGGTTCAAAGGATCAATGGAGGTGGGAATCCAAGTTGTATCATATAGAAGACATAAGCATATAAGTGTTCATATCCATAAGAAGGAGCCATTGAATAGAAGCAATCATGTTTCAAGGTTCTATAGTAGACTAAATAATTTTCCATTTGAAATTGGAGGTAGGTTCTCTATGGATTTGGTTTAGGGTTTTTGATTAATTTATTTATTGTTCTTTGTTTCTTGTCCCTTGTTTGTATATAGTGCATGTACATGTTTGTTTACTTTCTCTTGTGTTATTTCTACTTTTAATAAGTCTTTTCAAGACAGTCCTTAGCTCGAGTTTCATCTAGTCAATCAAGAAGGATTTGTCAAATCAAGAATGCAAGTATGAAATTTAAATAGTGGTTGACCATGGGTCTGAAATGTGAGAATGATGTTTTTATTTTGGGGAGACTGGTAAAGACCAATGAATAGGCTTGTTGTTCCCCAAAATCTTAAGCCTTATTCTGATATAAACTTGATTCTAATGAGCATTGCATATGTAGGATGAAATTTTAAATTAGTGAAGCACAGTCATGTTTGTACTTAAATAACATTCATTACCTGGGGTAAATTTTTCAACCAAGGGTGATTGCCTGAAGATCAAACACTTGACCAAATCCCAAAACCCAACTAACCTAGATCTTAACCTTTGCCAGAAAGCCAAAATGGTCTATAAAAAATATAAAATACAAAAATAAGAGCTCATTGCAAAATTCAAAAAAAAATTCAAGCAAGGGTGATTCTAGTAATCTCTACCAAGGCTATGGATGCCTGGCTAGTAGTGGAGCAAGGCCTTGAGTGGATACAAAGGCATCTTTGTCAGGGTTATGGATGCCTAGCTAGCATCATAGTAATGTCCAATCCTTCCCTAAGCTAAATCATGATTCTTAATGAAAATCCAAACATGTTGTAAGTCAATGTCAATGGTTAAAGACATGAATTCTGGAAGTTACTCTCTAAATCTCATGGAAAATAGTAATTGGAATCAAAACGCATGCATAGCATGACTAGGTTTTGATGTTTGATCCCAATTTTGCATGTGTAAGACTCAGTCTAACCATGAATCGATCTTAACAATGGTACTTGATCAAGTGGAATGAACAACCTAATTATGATCTTAGACCAGAGTCTCTAAATTTTAAAATACTACTATGTTTCTACTAGAAGTTGTAATTTGTTGAGAAATGGGGACCCTTGTTTCAAATTGTGAAAATTTATACCTTAAAATTGAAAATTCACTTGATTAGAGTGTCACTAGAATGTTTTCACATTATCTTTATTTGAAGATCATCCACACCTGGTATGGTTGGTATGTTTATTCATAATTCTGGTCTAACCTTATCTAAATTTTCTAACCTTGGATCTTTGTGTTTCAAGTTGCAGGATTAATGGAGTCCATCTGAAATGGATAATGTCTAGGTTTCATGATTTAATGTCAATTTGGTCTTTTACTATCATTTGGACTACCAAAAGCTGAGTTGAATTCATTTTTTGATCACCCTGAACCCCTAATTCCAATTACCCTGGCTCAACTCTTTCCATTTGAACTCAAAATTGGCATGAATATTTAACGTGAGAACACTTTAAAATGCCATGGACTTAGTTAAATTTTTATACTAAGGATTAGTCATGTTTATTAACATTAACAAAACTTAGTCTAAAAATCCATGCTTGGTCCTTTTTAGGTCATGAGACCCCTTAGTCTATGTTCCATATGGTCTAAACTAACACGTGGTCCTTTTATTAGCAGGGTCCCCTTTTATTATATTTTAAGATTAGTCTAAACTTTAGCCTAAAATTTTTATTCATGTTTATTAAAATAAATGAAACCTTAGTCTTAAGACTTCACCTTAAGTTTTAAATTATTCCTAAGCTCTGACTTAGTTATTTTCTCATTATCCATAGGCACCAATCACGTTCTACCTAATGGATCACAATCAAGATTGGACAGTGCAAGTTTGAAGTCAAAGGTTAAAACTCAAGCATGTTCTTATCAATTGATGGTATCTAGATAAACGTACACCTTCCAATAAATGGGGTGTATTAAGTCAAGGTTTCAACAAAGCTTTAAGTGAGTGTAGAGATGACACATGTCATAGCCACATCAAATAGAATAGTAAGCAACCAATGGCAGTCTACCCCTTGGATTGAGATCTAACAATGCACATTCATCCAGATGAATCAAGATCCAATGGCATGAGATCCATGTTAAAAACTAATTGTAAAGGGTCCCTTTTATTATGACATAGACTTAGGCTAAAACCTTATGCCATGTCTTTTATTATCAATGGGGTCACTTTAATATGTTGAAAGCATAGCTTAGAACTTTAGGTTAAAGTTATATTCATGTTTATTGATATGAATGAAAAACCTAAGACCTTATCATAAGTTTTATACAATCCCTAACTTAATTATTTTCCTTATTTACAGGAACCAATCACACTCAAGTCCTCAGATCATGATCTGACGAAGTGCATTGGCTCACCCAAAAATATCTAACGGTGCATAATAAAGGTTGAAATGTCAAGGACCCTATGAATAAATGTAGAGATCATAAGTGGCACAAATACATGCCATAAATCAAAGCCTGGGCATCTTTTAAAAGAATAATAAAATGTGTTTGCTTGGGTAAGGATGATATAGTGGTATGGAATGAAAGTGGACTTTTCAACAAAGCCCAAAATGAATGTGAGATAACCATGTGGCAAAATCATGTTATCTCGACAGTACTAATAATGCAAGATGTTGAGAACCTATGGAGCTACCAAGTGATAGGATCTCAAAGGTTGAAATCAAGATCAATGGCCCATGATGAAGTTAAGGCCTGAAGACTTCTTAAAAGATCGATGGTGTGTATTCGATCCAGCTTTAAGATTACATGAGAAGGTGACATGTGTCCAAATTGGATCCAATTAAGTGGTTTAGCCACTTTTAAGCCCCGTGAATGCCTAGTTGGATCCAATGTGGTGTGAAAAGTGTCAATATATGGCAAAATTTGGTTTAAAAGCTAAAATTCATAGCTCTTTTATGGATAGGCAAGAACTCAAAGTGTAGAAAGAGGTATGTGGACCATTCCAAAGCATATTTTCCAAATGTTCATGGATCATTTTTTATTTATTTCATAGCTAGATCATTCTAATTATAATTATCACAAGGTAATGGCCTTTCTTTGGCATGTACAAAAGGAGGGATAGTTATCCAGAAGATTTCATGTTTTGTAATTGATTAATAGGGGAGCATCTCTAGATAGTTACTCATAAAGACAAATAGTTTTTTTGGATCCTTAAATGAATACTCTCCTTCCAAGTCATGTGAAGGCATATCCATCCAAGAAATCAAAGATTTTGTTGCAAATCTTCATCATTATTTGTAGAGGTAGTTAGAGCAATGATTTTTATTATAAGTGGATGAAGATTTCAGGCATGGCAAGGAATATTTTCCAGTTGGGAGCATCTTGGTAGTACTTTGTCATGTTAACTAAAAATTGAAAATTACAACCCATAATCTTAGACTTAAAAAGGGTTGAAAATTGTATAAATAAAAGGCTTGTATTCTATTCAAGCATCATTGTTGTTGTTGGTCTTTGTTTTTCTCTAAGTCTAGGTTCTACAAAAATTTTGGGATCAACTGTTGTGTGCATTTTGCCTCTTTTGCTAAGGTGGTTGCAAGTGTACAACCATTAGTAAGCTTTGAGAGCACCTTTATGTCTCCCTTGTCAAAAGAGCAAACTCACCATGTTTGTCCCCATGGCAACATTTTAAAATAGTGATGTATGTAAGATCTCTTTTCAAGTTAATGGGAAATATTTGTGGTTCATGATATTTCCTTTTGATGAAGTACGGTAATGTGTTTTGTAAATATTTTTGACTAGATATCTTATTCTATGCTCATTACTAGTTGTCATTATGGGCTTAGATTTGGATTATAAATCCCTTTCTGCTTTATTTTTAGAATATGTTGTTGAATAACTTGTTAGGGAATCCTAGGTTTATGGATTCAATGGGAAAAAGTCTATGAAATTCTAGCTTTAGTGTATGTTCTAGTCTTTCAAGGACCATTTGGGTATTTATAGTTCATTGGCACCAATAGCTACAAATTACTCCTAGCAGTTCCCACTGGCCTACATTTGAGTCTTTTTACACCTTTGCTAAGGATAATGTCATGAATCTTGTAAGACACCTTGTTATTTGAAAGCCACTAACACACAACCCTTTTTTTAATAATTATCCAACATGTCCTACCTTGTCCTACCCTACAAATAATACACCCTTTGCATATGTTAAGTGTTATTTGCCTAGATAATACATAAAATCTTGCTTATATAACATGTTTTTATAGTTTGTTCTTTAAATCTTAGCATTGTAGTCTTTTATTTGACCCCTATTATGGAAGATTATTTATAATGAAGATTGCATTCACTTTCACATATATCTTTAGTAGCTTGTATGTGACTTAGTGCATTTATTCATCCTATGTGACAACCCTTCTCAGGTAGAGTGAACAAGTTTGGTTGTGCCACAGTCACATTTATGTTTCCTTGTGTGAAAAATCTCTATGGAGTTTGAATTGTAAAATCTCTCCATGTGATCAAGATACCTCTCAAGTCCTCTCACCTTGGTTCAGGTAGAGCCAAAAGTAGCAGGGAGCTAACCATACCCTTTGTAGGTGCCTCTCAATCATTTTTTGCATTCAGTATAATCTTGATTTTAAACCCTTCCCTGGATACAATAACATACTAGCAGAATTTTCATATTAGTTTGTCATTTTTTCCAAGTGTTCAAGGCCAAGCATATGAGGTGTATAACTGAGAAACAACATCTAGCACTAGTTTTGGGGACTAATTTGAAGTCCTAGTCTCTTATGTTATTGAGGACTCTTACAGAGAGCTAGTAAGTATTTCATGTTATGAAGTTATTTGTTATTATTTTTTACATTTGGACTATCTTGGCAATCAATTCCATAGCACTCCACTAGGGACATGCCAAGAATTTCTTGAGATTTAACAATTTGACTTTTGCTGTGTTTATTACAAAGAGTTGTTAAGGTTGCATGTTGGAAGGTGTTTTTCCCTTCTAAACATAATATTGAAATTTTAGTATCTTTGCTCTTATCTCATCTATCATCTTCAGTAAAGTATGTTGTCAGCATGTATCACTATCAGTTTGTTAACTGTTATATTCTAGAATTGTGATTCTATTGGCAACTCCAATTTTATCAGTGCATTTTCTAAATATTATATCAAGTTTTAGTTTTGAGTATTTTCTTGTTTGAAAATATGGAAGGATTAAAATTATCTTTCAAAGGTGACCCATCTAATAAACTTATTTCACCCTTAATTATTCATCAAAGAAGAGGGAGACAAGTTTTGAGGCCTATTGAAAGGCAAGGTTTAGCTGCTAAGGGTTGTCAAGATTCTGATAATTTTGAATTGTTTATTGACCCTCCCATTATTAAGGACTATCATATCTCTCCTAGTAATTCTAAAACCTACAGTCTCATTTACTATCTAGCTCCTTCTCAACTAATTAAATCCCTTCCTAAGTTTGATCGACCAAATCCACTCATTCATCCCCTCATATCCCTTTACCATTTACTATTGACCCTCCCATTGAACCAATCATGAGGCATAAGGATCAAGATGAGAATGAACATCCTACATTCTACATTCCCAGATTTAGGGCTATCAATTTTGATGACATGTAAGGTTATCCTAATGAGGTCCCAAATGAAGTAAGGAAATGCCTTCTAAAATTCCAAGGGAATAATGCAGTGACTAGTGATTAGCACTTGAGGGATTTTCCCAATATCATTGAATATTATGAGGTTGAGCATGAGGATGTGTGCATTAATTTCTTTATGCACATGCTAGAAGAAGATGCATGAGAGTGGTTTAATTACCTTCCCCATAGATGTATTGATTCATGAGAAGAAATGAATAATGTCTTTAGATTTAGTATGGTGATAAAATTGATCCAAGGTTCCTTTTGGATGAATTTTAAAACATCAAAAAAAACCCAATGAGTGTGTTCAAGACTTAAACACATGGTTCAACAAAGCTATGATGTGTTTTCCCAAAAACATCAAGGCTAGTGATACAACATGCTTGATAAAGTATTACGATGCCTTTGACAAGAAGGTTACATACTACTTGAGAGACAAGGCTCCCATAAACTTGCGATTGGCATTCAATATGGATATCCAAATTGAAAATAACATAAAAGTTATGGGAAAGCCCATGAACAAGTAGATTGATTTAACATTAGTTAATCTATAAAAAACACAATCCACTAAGACAACTAACCTTGAGAATATGGTTAAAACTTTGGCCTCTGTTGTCAAAGAAATGCCATACAAGTTGGTTAGAGTAGATAAGGGGATCCCTCATGTCTACAAGTCAGGAGAGGGATCTAAATTTGAATCAAGCACAAAAAAGGCATGATTTCCATAATCGAGACAATGATAGAGGGAAGAGGCCTTCATGTGATGAAAGAATAGATAGAAATTAGAATAGAGAGGCTAGAAATGAAGTGATTGATATATTAAATTCCAAAGTGAATGCGGTAGGTTGTGACATTGATTAGTGTGACAAGTGCTCCCTTCCCCATCCCCCATGTGATAATGTTGAACCAATTGATGAATATGTTGATAAAATTGAGTTTGCATTATCTGGTGATGAGATTATGAAGTTTAATTGTTAGAGCCCCCAAAATAATATGTTTGCCTCAATGAAATTGTTGAGTGCCACCATTGTTGATCAATTTTACAATACGATACAAAAGGTAAGTGTCCCAACTCCCAAATTTTCTTGTGATGTTAATATGGCACAAGCATATGAATTTCCCATTCATGATTTTGATTTCTAATGCTCTATGATGATTAAGAAATATGATGGGGGGATACTATCATTTGAGGATATGCACCTAATAATTAATGTAGTAATCACCTAAGAGAAAGAATACAACTTGAGAAGCAAATATCAAGGTGTTGCTCCTCAAGACACTGCCTTTATAAATCCAAGGGTAGGGGATGCAAGGAAGCTAAGAAAACTATGATAGTACCTAATACTTCCAAACCTATACCCATTTCCCAAGTTGCTAAGCTTAGAGATGTTCTTGTTAAAAATAAAGTACCCTTGTTATCTAGTATTCCAAAGGGTGTGAATGATGTTAAACAAAATCAACTTTTGAAGGTTACTACTAAGCATGAAAATCCACTCCAACCTACTCCACTTCAGACCTTAAGTGATTTCATTCTAGCTGAAGGTGTTCTTACCCTTTCACCAAATACTCTTCTTCCTCAGTAAAGCATATGTGATATGGCCCAAGTGTTGAGCCCACTAAAAATCACCGTGCCACTTGTTGAATTATTAAGAATACCTGAGAATAGGAAGAGGGAATTTGTATACTTATAATTTGGTGAAAAAATAGTTACAAATGAATTTGATTTACCCCAAACACCCCTAGAGGAAGATGAAGAATCAAAAGAGGTTGTTGAACCAACTCTGAAAGTGTATTTGGGGACTCCATTAGTAAAAAGTTAGCTAAATGTGGATCCCTTTTATACAACCATGTTGATCAATGGCTTGCTTATTCACAACTACATGTTTTATTTTAGAGCTTCTTGTAATGTGATGCCCCTAGGTATCCTAAATGAGATTAGAGTTTAGATTACATCAACCTTTAGAAAGTGTTATGCCATAGATGCACGAGAGGTTCCATTTGTTGGATAAGTCAAAGGGTTGGTAATACAATTGGTAGTGCATTCAGGCAAGTATTTGAATATGGATGTGGTAGTTGTGGATAGCATGCCTAAATGGGGGATGTTGTTGTCATGAAAATGGGCTACTAGCATGGGTGGAAGTGTATAGATGGACTTGTCTTATGTTACCATTCCATTGGAGGGTAAGATGGTCAGAATTTATAGATAACTGAAGATGTTTCATGTCATTAAAGATTTGAAACATGCTCTGAATGAAGTATTATACATGGATGTTGAATTGGGAAACTTTGTTGGGAATGTTGATACTAATGAATAGCATATTATTCTTGATGTTGAACCTAACAAAGAAAGTGTAATTTGGAAGATGTGTTTTGACGGGCCTTGGTCCAATCTTGGAAATGGAGCTAGGGTTTTCTTTTATGCCCCCATTAGTAAATGTTTCATGTTTTATTTTAAGTTTTTATTTGAATGCATGAATAATACTACTGAGTATGAGGCACTTTTACTTGCCTTGCAGATTGCCTATGAATATGGAATTAAAATTTTGATTATCAAGGGTGATTATTAGCTAGTGGTAAAGCAAGTCTGTAATGCTTATGCCACAAAAAACAAAAGGTTGAAACAATATCATAATGTTGTTTGGGATTTTCTTGAATTCTTTGATGCATTCAATATTTGTTATCATGATAGGAATTTCAATGAAGAGGCAAACAAACTTGCAAGGTTAGGAGCTCAATTTGATATTACAAATATGATCCCTAATTTTTAGTATTAGGTGGAGTTAATTGTTATGCCTTTAGTCCCATACAATGTTCATCATTGGTAGGTGTTTGATGGTGATGATCATATCAGAAGGTATCTAAATTCTGAAGTTGAGTTCCATGATCAGATCATAGACTTGGAATCTATGGTTCAGGTTTGTGATGGAAAGGAAACCTTGTTTGGAAAGGACATTATTCAGCTGAAGACAAACATGCTCCCTAGAGGAATGATAATTTTAGAAGAATCTTTTGATGGAGCTAATATAATCAAATCAAGAGACTCATTTATCTCAAAATACATGATTGGGTGTGATTTGGGTTCTCATGAGAATCCAAGGTTTGGCTAAGTACTCACCTAAGTGCAACTGAGAAGAAAGCTTATATGAAATTGGTTAAAAAGTACCAAGATTGTTTAACATGGTCTTATTCTGAGTTGAAAGCATATAAGGAAGATTTTTTTTAGCACATTATCCCATTATAGCCTTATAGCAAGCCTTTCAAGCAAAAACAAAGGCTTATTAACCCCATCTTGGCCACCAGGAATAGGGATGAGTTAAAAAATTTAAGAGATGGTGGAATCATCTAGCCCATTAGGTATTCATCATGGGTTACAAATTTAATCCCTATGAGAAATAATAACGGTGACATCTGCTTGTGTGTGGATTTTTGAAATTTGAATATGGCTTCTTTAAAATATAATTATCCCCTACCCAATATGGAAAACTTGCTTCAAAGTGTTACTAGATCATAGATGTTGTCCACATTAAATGGTTTCTCAGGGTATAACCAAGTTGTGGTGAAGGACTCTAAGAGACCTAAGACTACATTTTCAATGCTTCGGGGTATGTATGTATATATGAGGATGCCTTTTGGGTTAATTAATGTTGGTGAAACATTTTAATGAGCTATGGATGTTGCTTTTGTAGGGGTGATTAACAAGTTTATAGTTGTGTATTAGGATGACATTATTGTTTTTACAATACTAGATAAGAACATTTGGAGCATCTAGAGCAAGTGTTGATTAGATGCAGGGAGTTTGGAATTTTGCTCAATCCTAAGAAATGTCACTTTAGAGTACAAAAGGCTAAGTTACTAGGATATATAGTGTCTAAATATGGTGTCCTAATTGACTCTGAGAGGGTAGAAGCCATTGATAAAGTGCCTATCCCATAGTCTAAAAAAGGAATTCAGTCCTTCTTTGGATAACTAATTTCATAATGAGGTTTGTGTCTAATTTTGTATAGATTAATTTTCATACCACTTCTATGTTGAAGAAGGACCAAACCATCAAGTGGGAGGATAAGGTCGTATAATCATTCAATGACATCAAGTGAGCTTTAAAGTTACCCCTATTTTGGCCAACCCTAATTACACTAAGCCATTTTAGATATTCTCTTTTGCATCATGTAATATTGTTGTTGTCTTGTTACAAAATAATGAAGATGGTCATGAGCAGTCAATATCTTTATTTAGCAAAGTTATGTAAGGTCCTAAACTAAAATACGCCATCATGGAAAAACAAGCCTTCTCTCTCTTGAAATCTATCAAGATGTTTAGGCATTATATTCTGAGTTCAAAATTTGTTGCTTATGTCCTGTATACCATGGTGAAAGACATCTTTACTCAAACTGAAGTATCCAGCAAGAGATACAAGTGGGTCAACAAGTTACAATAATATGACATGGATACTTATCCCACCAATTTAGTGAGAGGGATGGGTCTAGCCAAGCTCATGGCTGAGACCAATTTGTAAATGGTCGAGGTAAACATTGTTGTTTTTATTATTGATGATTCTTTGATTCAATTTAACATGTCTCCATGGTATAAGGATATTGTTCACTACTTTAAAAAATTGAGTTTTCCCCCTGACTTAGACAAGAATCAAAGGAGGACTCTTAAACTTGTCTCCCAAAAATATCTCTTGACAGAGAATGGACTTGCATGGAAAAATCTAGATGGGGTTCTCCTAAGATGCATGCTTGAAGAACAAACTACTAACCTGACTGAAGATTTTCACAATGGAGTATGTGGTGGCCACTTTCAACCTAAAGTTATAGCTCATAAAATTTTGATAGCTAGTTATTGGTGGTCATCACTATTCAAATATGTTGCTCAAAAAGTTAGAAAGTGTAAGAAATGTCAGTGCTTTATGGGGAAGATGAAAGATTCTAGTTCTCTTCCCTTACAACGTGTGATGATTGAAGGCCCATTTGTACAATGGGGAATGGATTTCATTAGAGAAATTTTTTATTCATCAAGCACTGGACATAAATGGATACTATTTGTAACTGACTACTTCACGAAATGGGTTGAAGTAGTCTCTACAAAGAAAGCAACACACTAGGTAGTTATGAATTTTTTATTTAATCAGATTATTAATAGATTCGATGTGCCTATCAAAGTTATTACTGACAATTCCATAAGCTTCAAATCCAAACCTTTAGTGGCATTATGTAAAGAGTATGGGATTGAATTGACTGATCCTTCTAATTATAAACCTTAGGGGAATGGATAAATAGAATATAGTAACAAGAACTTACTCAAAATCATTACACATACTTTAAAAGCTAACAAGAATAAGTGTGGTAAACATCTAAAGTTTGCCTTGTGGGTTGATAGGATTACACCCAAGAGAGATACAGGCAAAATCCATTTTGAGCTTGTCTATGGAGCTTGAGAAGTTTTGCCTATGAATTTTAAGTTTCCAACCTACCAGTTTATGAAGCAACTAGAAGATGATGAGAAAATCAACCACTATGAAAGTAGGATGAACAAGATTATTGAGATTGATGAAACTCGAAGACAAGCTCATGAAAGACACCTCAAGTTCAAGTAAAATCTAAAGAAGATATTTGATAGGAAGGTCACTCCAATAAACCTCCAAGTAGGTGATTTGGTTCTAATCTAGGACAAAAGGCATGAGGATAAAGGCAAGCATGGCTAATTTTATGGCTTGTGGATGGGTCCCTATTCTATTGACTACTAGATTAGGGAACATATTTTTTCCTAAGAGACCTAGATGGTGAAATATTGGAGTTGCTAGTCAATGGTAGACATCTAAAACACTTCCTTGATTGAGTCTGTAAACTATGTACATAATTATATAGTGTATAGTCTTATTGGTTTGTTTCTTTATCACCCCTTTGCTTTGGGCCTTATTTGTATAGTTTCCTTTCATGTTTTTATTGTGCATTAATTTTTAGGTCCTCCTAATCTATTTTTATCAGTCTACCTTATTTTGTTGAGATTTTATGGCTCTCTATTGATATAAATTTATTGAGTGTTGACTCTATGACCCAATGGATTGGCACTTGATCTTATAATCTAGGGTTATTTACACATCCCTAATGAGAGCCAGTGTTAGTGCCCAAAATTTTAGTGAAGCAATTGAACCCTTGTTGAACATAAATGCCTAATTTGTTTAGTCCACTTCCTATTTTTAGGTCTCTTGTTTTCACCTTAGTTCAATTTCAGAATCCTTCAAGAGATTTATACCCATGACTAAGTCCCCTTTCATTTCCAAGAATGACCCCTGCAAATTTGGTATCATAATGAGCTTTTTTGTCTCAAGATCTAAGATTTTAAATTCAATTTATAAAAATGATGACATGCATGGGGATGTCAAGTTTAAGCCATGAGAAATGACCATTTGTATTGAAAAAAATATATTTAACAAGTTTTAAGTGAAAGTGAGGTTGAAATGTGGTAGGATTCTAGGAGCTCGGGTAGAATATCAATGGTCCATGGGCATTCAATCAAGTCAATAAGTCAAGCTCCATGATTGATGATTTGCATTTATTTATGTAAAAAATATATAATGGTGAGTGGAGGTCAATAAGTCAAAGATCCTTTGAAGATATCTGAGAAGACAAATGTATTAATCTTGGTGAGGGACCAAGCAAATAGATGGTTCACAGTTGATCATGCATGTCGTAGATCAATGACATGAACGAGAGTAGATAATTCAAATGGTATAGATCAAACATGGTAATGACACATGTCATAACCATGATGAACTAGATAGATATCAATGATTTGTGTTTGATACTAGGTTCAAAGGATCAATGGATGTGGAAAGCCAAGATGTATCATATAGAAGACACAAGCATACAAGTGTTCCTATCCATAAGAAGGAGCCATTGAATGGAAGCAATCATGTTTCAAAGTTCTATAGTAGATTAAATAATTTTCCATTTGATCCTGAAGGTAGGTTCTTTATAGAGTTGGTGTAGGGCTTTTGATTACTTTATTTCTTGTTATTTGTTTCCTGTCCCTTGTTTATATATAGTGCTTGCACATGTTTGTTTGATTTCTCTTGTGTTGTTTTCTACTTTTTATAAGTATTTTCAAGATATTCCTTAGCTCAAGTTTCAACGAGTCACTCAAGAATTATTTCTCAGATTGGGAATGTAGGTATGAACTTTAAACAGTGGTTGACCATGGGTCTAAAATGTGAGCTTGATGTTTTAATTTTGGGGAGATTCGTAAAGATCAATGAATAGGCTAGTTGTTACCTAAAATATTAAGCCTTTTTCTAATCTAGACTTGATTCTAATGAGGATTGCATATGTATGATGAAATTTGAAATTATTGAAACATGGTCATGTTTGCAGTAAACAACATTCATTACCTAGGGTAAAGTTTGCAACCAAGGGTGATTGCCTGAAGATCAAACACTTGAGGAAATCCTAAAACCTAGCTAACTTGGTTCCTAACCTTTTCTAGAAAGCTAAAAAGGTCTATAAAAAATAAAAAATTCAAAAATAAGAGCACATTGTAAAATTCAAAAAGAACTTTCTAAGTAAAGGTGATTATGGTAATCTCCACTGGGGGTATGGACACCTGGCTAGTAGTGGAGAAAGGCCTTGAGTGGATCCAAAGGCATATCTATTAGGGATTTGGATGCCTAAATGGCATCAAAGCAATGCTTAATATTTTCCTAAGCTAAAGAATGATTCTTAATGAATATCCAAACATGTTGTAAGTCAATGTCAATGGTTAAAGACATGAAGCCTGAAAGTTGCTCTCTAAATCCCATGGCAAACAGTAAGTGGAATCAAATCACACACACAATATGACTAGGTTTTGAAGTTTGATCATAATTTTGCATGTGTAATAATAATTTTAACCATGAATTGATCTTAATAATGGTACTTTACCAATTGGAATGAACAACCTAATTATGAGCATGGACCAGAGTCTTTGAATTTTAATATACTACTATGTTTCCCTCAGAAGTTGTAATTTGTTGAGAAATGGGAACCCTTGTTTCAAATTATGTAAATTTATACATTAAAATTGAAAATTCACTTGATTAGAGTGTCACTAGAATGTTTTCACATTATCTTTATTTGAAGATCATCCACACCTGGTATGGTTGGTATGTTTATTCATAATTCTGGTCTAACCTTATCTAAATTTTCTAACCTTGGATCTTTGTGTTTCAAGTTGCAGGATTAATGGAGTCCATCTGAAATGGATAATGTCTAGGTTTCATGATTTAATGTCAATTTGGTCTTTTACCTTATCTAAATTTGCTAACCTTGGATCTCTGTGTTTCAGGTTGCAAGATTAATGGAGTCCATATAAAATGGACAATGTCTAAGTTTCATGATCTAATGTCAATTTGGGTTTTTAATAGCCTTTGGTCTATCAAAAGTTGAGTTGAATTCACTTTTTGATCACCCTAAAACCCTAATTCTAATTACCCTAGCTCAAATATTTCCATTTAAACTCAAAATTGGTGGGAACATTTTACATGGGAACACTTTAAAAATGACTTGGACTTAGTTAAATTTTTATACTAAGGCTTAGTCATGTTTATTGATAGGACCAAATCTTAGTATAAAAATCCATGCTTGGTCCCTTTTAGGTCATGAGACCTCTTAGTTTATGTTCTGTATGGTCTAAACTAACACATGGCCCTTTTATTAGTAGGGTCCCCTTTTAGTATATTTTAATCTTAGTCTAAACTTTAGCCTAAAATTTTTATTTTCATTTATTAACATAAATTAAAACTTAATCCCAAGACTTTAGCGTAAGTTTTATATTATTCTTAAGCTCTAACTTAATTATTTTCTCACTGTCCACAAGTAGCAATTACATTCCACCCAATGGATCACAATCGATGGCATGTGTTTGCTCAGGCAATCGAGTTCAAATGGTGCAAGTTTGAAGTCAAAGGGTCAAGCTCATGGTGCATGATAAATCTTGAGCATGTTCCCATTGATTGATGGTACATGGCTAAGGGTACACCTTTTAATTGAAGGGGTGTATTAAGTCAAGGTTTTAATGGAGCTCAAAGAAAACATGAATATGATATGCATCATAACCACATCAGATAGAACAGTAAGCATCTAATGGTGGTCCACCCCTTGGATTAAGATCTGATGATGTGTATTCATCCAGATGAAACAAGATCCAATGGCATGAGATCCATATTTAAAACTAACTACAAAGGGTCCCTTTTATTATGACATAGACTTAGGCTGAAACCTTATGCCATGTCTTTTATTATTCATGGGGTCACTTTAATATGTTGAAATCCTAGCTTAGAACTTTAGGTTAAATTGTTTTTCATGTTTATTGATACAAATGAAAAATATAAGACCTTAGCTTAAGTTTTATATGAGCCCTAACTTAATTTTTTTCCTTATTCACAAGAACCAATCACACTTGAGTCCTCGCATCATGATCTGATGGAGCACATTGGCTTTCCCAAAAATATCTAACAGTGTGTAGCAAAGGTTGAAAAGTTAAGGACCCTATGAACAAACATAAAGATGACAAGTGGCATAACTATGTGCCAGAAAATATAGCCCAATCATCTTTTAAAAGATCAATGACTTGTGTTTACTTAGGCAAAGATGATCTAATGGTGCAGAATGAAATTAGACTTTTCAACAAAGCCTAGAATGAATGTAGGACCACCACATGGCAAAATCATGTTATCTTGATAGGACTAACAACACAGTATGTAGAGAACCCATAAAACTACCAAGTGATAGGATCTCAGAGGCTGAAATCAAGATCAATGGCCCATGATGAAGATAAGGCCTACAGACTTCTTGAATGATTGATGGTGTGTATTCAATCCAAATTCAAGATTGAACAAGGAGACACATGTCTAGATTGGAGCCATTTAATCTACTTAGTCACTTTTAAGCCCCATGAATGCCTAATTTGATCTGAAGTGGTGTGCTAAGTGTTAATATGTGACAAGATTTGGTTTAAAATCTAAAATTCATGGCTCCTTCATGGACAAGTAGGAACTCAAAGTGTAGAAAGAGGTTTGTGGACCATTCCAAAGCATATTTTCCAAATGTCCATGGATCATTTTCTATTTCTACCATAGCTGGAGCATTCCAATTACAATCATCACAAAGTAATGGGCTTTCTTTGACATGCACAGAAGGAGGGATAGCTATCCAGAAGATTCAGTGTTTTTAAATTGATTAACAAGAGAGCATCTCCAGATAATTACTCATAAAGACAAATAGTTTGTTTGGCTCCTCAAATGAATACTCTCCTTCTAGCTCATGTGAAGGCATCTCCAACCAATAAATCAAAGAGTTTGTTACAAATATTTATCTTTCTTTATAGAGGCAGTAAGAGAAATGATTTTTCTTTCAAGTGGAATAATATTTTAGGCATGGCAAGGAATATTTTCTAGTTAGGAGCATCTTGGCAGGACTTTGGCATGTTAACTAAAAATTGCAAATTACAACCCACAATCCAAAACTTGAAAAGGGTTGAAAAATGTATAAATAGAAGGCTTGTCTTCTATTCAAGAATCCTCATTGTTGTTGGTCTTTGTTTTTCTATAAGTCTACATTCTATAAAAAATTTGGGATCAACTACTATGTGCATTTTTCCTCTCTTGCTAAAGTGGTTGCAAGTGTACAGTCATTAGCAAGCTTTGACAGCATCTTTATGTCTCCCTTATTAAAAGAGCGAACTCACCATGCTTGTCTCCATGGAAGTGTTTTGAAACACTGATGTATGTAAGATCTATTTTCAAATTAATGGGAAATATTTGTCGTTCATGTTATTTCCTTTTGATGAATTACAGCAATGTGTTTTAAAAAATATTTTTAACTAGATATCTTGTTTTATTCTCATTATTGGTTGTCATTATGGGCTTAGATCTAGATTATAAATCCCTTTTCTACTTTATTTTCATAATATGTTGTTGAATAACTTGTTAGGCCACCCTATGTTTATGGATTCAATGGGAAAAAGTATATGATATTCTAGTTTCAATGTATGTTCTAGTCTTTCAAGGACCATTTAGGTATTTGTTGTTCATTGGCACCAATAGCTGCAAATTACTCCTGGTAGTTCCCACTAGCTTGCATCTGAGTCTTTTTACACCTTTGATAAGGATAATGGCATGAATATTGTATGACATATTGCTATTTGAAAGCCACCAACACACCACCCTCTTTTTTATAATTATCTAACTTGTCCTACCCTGTAAATAATACACCCTTTGCATATGTTAAGTGTTATTTACCTAGAAAAATCATAAAATCTTCCTTATATAATTTGTATTTTATGCTTTAAATCCTAGCAGTGTAGTCTTTTATTTGACCCCTATTATTGAATATTCTTTAGAATGAATATTTTAGTCACTTTCACATCTGTCTTTAGTAGCTTGTATGTGACTTAGTGCATTTGTTCATCTTGTGTGACAACCCTTCCTGGGTGGAGTGAATAAGTTTGGTTGTGCCCCGATCACATATATGTTTACTTATGCCAAAAATCCCCATGGAGTTTGAATTGAAAAATCT
Source organism: Torreya grandis (assembly GCA_037957365.1). Lineage (NCBI taxonomy): Eukaryota > Viridiplantae > Streptophyta > Pinopsida > Cupressales > Taxaceae > Torreya > Torreya grandis. The sequence goes on along the minus strand of JARHVA010001123.1, from coordinate 1,431,604 downwards.
CTCCATGTGATCAAAGTACCCCTAAAGTCCTCTCACCTTAGTTCAGGTAGAGTCAGAAGTAGCAAGGAGCTGACCATACCTTTTGTAGGTGCCTCTTAGTCATTTTTTGCATTTGGTCTAATATTGATACTAAACCCTCCCCCAGCTACAATGACATACTAGTGGGTTTTTCATCTTAGTTTTTTGTTTTCTTCAAGTGTGTAAGGTCGATTGTATGAGGTGTGCAATTAAGAACCATCACAAACCTTATTCAGGGTTCCACTTTTACATATGACCCTAATTTAGGGTTCCAATTTCACATACAAACCTAATTTTGAGGTTTGACAAATAATTATTTTGATGCTCAAGGCAGTTTGGTTAAGGTTTTTATGCTATTCAAATTTTAACAATACCTTCTCTAGTGGGAGTTGGGCATTGACACTCCTAAATTCATAGTTTCAGTAGTTGCATCTCCTTGAGGCATGTTCACCCCCATGATATTCTCCAATCAAGTTCAACAAGTGACACACATACTATCACATGTATTTATTTGTTCTTTAGCTTTTCAAATTAAAGTTTTTTAAGGATTTAAATTATTTAAAATTTATTATTGTGAAATGTCATTGATCTATACATGTTTCTTGTATATTTCACATGGAGCAAATGACACATTCTAGCTATAATTTTCAACACTAAGTGTGATTATTATAGGTACCAAATTTATTTATTTAAAAATTTTAATTTAGTATTTTAATACTATATTAAAAGGGTAATTTTGTAGACACCTAAATTTTGTCTTTATCACTTTGGAAACATAAACTTTGACATACTTGGATGATGCACATATATGTATCTCTTGAGCACACTTTACCTCTATTAATCTACCCATCTAATATATGAGCCACCTATATATATGAGATATTTATTCATGATCAACTTGGAATATTTAGAAACATCTTCATAATTCTATATATATGTTCTCTATATCTCACATCCTTTTCTTACACTTCTTGGAAATGACTGGTAAACCAGGGTAATATTAGTTATTGCAAGTGTCACCCTTCGATGGCAGTGTCAAGATACCCTATCTCCATTGATTCAACCTAGACATGTTTCATGGATAGGTTATATTAGTAAATTAATGGAGATTCACCTACATATATAAATCATCCTTAAGGTTATCATGAAATTGAGCATCATTGGGAAAATTTATCACTCTCATGGAACATCATTCAAAAGGCACATACACATCTCAATTATTTAAGGATTAATTCATAATTCTAAATATGAATATAAAAGATCAAATTTGAAAGGTGTCAAGTATCAAATATCAAATGATAAAACTACATTCTAGATTGTTCATAATTTTGCACACACACACATAAGTGGGAGAACTACATGTGTATTGAGCCATATTTAGAGTATTTGAATATAGTAAATACTCAACTATATATTATGGAGTGGTTAGGGTTATTCTAACCTAAAAATACTAACCCCATTTTAAGTTCATCGTATGATAAATCAAGCACAATTAGGGTTTAGATGAATGAGACATAAAATAGGTATTATTGCATAGGATAAAATAAGTGTGCACACATATGACCAAGTTGTAGGTGTAGGTGTAAGGCTTACAAAACTTTATAATTAGAATTATGAACATAGGCATTTCTCATAAAACTTGAAAATACCAGCTACCTATTAGGATCCACACTTATAATATTTGAAATAAGTAGAATATAATGTAGATCAACACAAGATGATAGACATTGTTGGGTTGAGATGCCCAAATATTCATTATATGCAGAAATAAGATAATGCCCTTATGGTATGGAAACACCACATAATACTCATTTAGAAAAGAATAAATCCACAATGTCACTTCAAGGTGACGTCTTCCAATATCCTTATACCAAATAGAAGACTCAACACTTGATTGATATCCTTTACAATGATATTTATCTCCTTTTTGTAGACCTCTATATAACTAATAATGGATGGGTAACCTCTTAATCCCAATGTAGGCTGACCATTAACCAATGTAACAATTTCATAAGTTAACTTCATTTATATTAATATATTGGACCCATATAACTAACTAAGGAGGATGTGTGCCACATGTCAACATATCCATCAACTCATATACACTAATATATTGTATCCTTAGGTACACAACATTCCTTCCCTCCTTGACATGTTTTGCCTTGAAACATAATAAGAAACCACATAATTAGTCTACTTCAAATCTTTCACACTTATCTACATGCTCAATCATCCAACCACATGTATGTGATCTTGGTAGGTGATAGCCATTAAACCTTGTTTCCAAATTATATTGTGATACTTTGATTCCATTCATGATCATAACTATACCTCCTTAGTTTCCATGCATAATGATTCCTCCTCTAATTCCATGTTCCATATTTTGTTGCACTACATTGATTCCATGTACCATATTTTGTTGTGTTAATTTTATTTTATGCATGACCATAATAGTTATTATGTGGCTTCCATGCATAGTCATAGTGATTTCCCCATTGATTCCATGTCAAATATTTTGTTGTGTTACTCTAATTCCAAACATGATCATAATACTTATTCTTTTACTTCCATGCATAGCCAAAAAAAAATTTGCCATTACACTCCCTGACATGCCTCCATTATTATTGCATATCATGATCATGTGGGTGTATATATGCCCTAAAATTAGTATTGTGCTCTGTTATTATGACCTTATCAACCTTTTATTCTACCTCTCCACCTTTTCATTTGGTGGTTCTTTTATATTTTTAGTAGATGAAGTGTTATTTTATGCTTGTAGTATTGTTTCATCTATGACTTCATATGAATCTTCCTTGTGCTCTGATTCACCCACTTTAATCTTATACTCATGCTCTACCTTGACTATTCTTTCTATCTTTCCAACTAAGATATTGTGTAAAGTGACTTTCCTTTTTTTGTACCAAAACTTTAATAAATGCTTATACACATTAATATTTATTATTCCCATTATCTTTAACCAAGGATATCGAAGAACCATATCCACAGTTTTCATATCCAAACCATAAAAATATGAATGCAAAGCATATTTTTCTATAGTGAGCTTCAAATCTTCAAAAATTTGATATTCTAACTATCTACTTGAACTTCCTTGATATCTTTGTCCATAGATGTAGGGCTTCTAGAATTTTCTAATTAGAATTGTACACAAATACACTAGTCATAAACCCTGACAATGACAACTCCTTGTTAGGATCCATAATTATAATATTTGAAATATGTATAATATAATATAGATCAACATAACATACTATATATTTTCTGGCCAAGATGCCCAAATATTTAATAGATGTAGAGATAGAATAATACCCTTAGGGTAGGGCAACACTAAACAATACTCTTTTAGGAAGGAATAACTACATGATTCCACTTTAAAAGGGTTGCCTCCAATATCTATATAATAATTAGAAGACTCAACACTTACTTGATTGATATCCTTTACAATGATATTCATCTCCTTTATATAGACCTATATATAACTAATAATGGATGGGTGACCTCATAATCCCAATGTAGGCCAACTATTACCCAATATCCTAATTTCACAAGTTACGCATTATCTTAATATATTGGACCCATATAAATAACTAAAGGGGATGTGTGTCACATGTCATCATCTCCATCAACCCATACACATTAATATATCATATCCATAAGTATGTAGCATTCCTTCCCTCCTTTACAAGTTTTTCCTTGAAATATAAGATGAGACCAAATTATGAGTGTGTTTCAAATCATTACACACTTATTTCCATGCTCAATCATCCAACCACCCATATGTGATCTTAGTAGGTGATAGTCATAAAACCTTGTTTCTAAATTACATTAAGATATGATGATTCCATTCATGATCATAAGTATACCTCCTTAGCATTCATGCATAATTATTCCTCCTCTAATTCCATGTTCCCTATTCTATTGTGCTACTCTAATTCCATGTTCTATATTTCACTACACTAATTTGATTCCATGCATGACTATAGTAGTTATTATGTGGCTTCCATGCATAGTCATAATGATTTCCCCATTGATTCCATGTCCCATATTCTGTTGTGTTATTCAAATTTTAGACATTATCATAGTATTTTTTTTTTAATTTCATGCATAGCCAAAGTGATTATTTCTATTACACTCCCTAACATGTCTCCATGATTTTTGCCTCTCATTATAATGTGGGTATATATATTCCCCAAACTTAGTGTCGTGTTCTATTAAACCTTTTCTTTTACCTTTTCCACTTTTTCATTTGGTGGTTCCTTTGTCTTTTGAGCATATGAATTGTTATTATATGCTTGTACTATTTATTCATCTATGACTTCATCTGAACCTTCCTCATACTCTTTTTCACCCACTTCAATCCCATCCTCATGCTCTACCTTAACTATTATTTATACCTTTCCAACTATGATATTATGTAAATTGACCTTCCTTTTCATTTACCGAAACTTCATGAAATGCTTCTACACATTAATATTTATTGTTCTCAATGTCTCTGACCAAGGATATCAAAGAACCATATCCACACCATTCATATCCAAAGCATAAAAATTTGAATACAAAGTGTATTTGTCCATATTTAGATTTAAATCTTCAAAAACTTGAATATTCTTACCATCTACTTGAACTTCCTTGATATATTTGTCCATAGATGTAGGGCTTCCAAAATTTTCTAGTTAGCATTATACACAAAGACACTACTTGTAAACCCTAACAATGTCAACTACTTGTTACGATCCACACTTTTAATATTTTTCATACGTATAATTAATGTAGATCAATAAAATATAATATATATTGGTGGGCCAAGATGACCAAATTTTTAATATATGTAGAGATAGAAAAATACCCTTAGGGTAGGGCAACACCAAACAAAACTCCTTTAGGAAGGAATAACTCCATGATTCCACTTCTATGGGGACACATACAATATCCTTATAATAATTAGAAGAATTGACACTTGATTGATATCCTTTACAATGATATTCATCTCCTTTATACATACCTCTATATAACTAACAATGGATGGGTAACCTCTTAATCCCAATGTAGGTCGACCATTACCCATTGTACCAATTCCACAAGTTACTCATTATCCTAATATATTAGACCCATATAACTAATGAAGGAGTATGTGTGCCATATTTCATCATCTCCATCAACCCATATACATCAATATATCATATCCATATGTATATAACATTCCTTCTCTCCTTGACATGTTTTCTCCCCAAAATTTAATAAGAAACCAAATAATGAGTGTGCTTCAAATCATGGCACACTTGTCTCCATTATTGATCATCTAACCACCCATATGTGATCTTGGTAGGTGATAGCCATAAAATCTTATTTCCAAATTCCATTATGATATTACAATTTCATTTGTGATCATAACTATACCTCCTTAGTGTCCACATAAAATTATTCCTCTTCTATTTTCATGTTCCCTATTCTATTGTACTACTTTGATTCCATGTTCCAAATTTCACCACACTAATTTGATTTCATGCATGACTATATTATTTATTATGTGGCTTCCATGAATAGTCACATTAATTTCCCCATCGATTCCATGTCCTATAGTTATTTTTTATTTGATTCCAGAATTGATCATAGTAGTTCTTCTTTGGCTTCCATGCATAACCAAAGTAATTGTTACTATTACACTCCATGACATTCCCCAAAATTATTATCATGATCTATTATTGTAACATTATCAACGTTTTCATCTACTTCTTCCACCTTTTCATTTGGTGATGAAGTGTTATTATATGTCTGTATTATTTCTTCATCAATGACTTCATCTGAATCTTCCTCATGCTCTTCTTTACCCAATTCAATCTCATACTCATGAGTTACCTTGAATATTATTTGTGCCTTTCCAACTATGATATATTGTAAAATAAAATTTCTTTTCTTGTACCAAAAGTTCATGAAAGGTTTCTACACATTAATATTTATTGTTCCCTATGTCTATAACCAAAGATATCCAAGCATCATATCCACACCATTCATATCCAAAGCATAAAAATATGAATGAAAACCATATTTTTCCATAGTGAGATTAAAATCTTCAAAAATTTAAATATTATTACCATTTACTTTAACTTCCTTGATATATTTGTCCATAGATGCAGGGCTACCTGAATTTTCTAGTTAGCATTGTACACAAGACATTGTTTGTAAACCCTGATAATGTCAGCTACCTATAAGGATCCACACTTGTATTATTTGAAATATGTATAATATAATGTAGATCAACAAAACATAATAACTATTAGTGGGCCAAGATGCCCAAATATTAGATATATGCAGAGATAGAATAATACCCTTAGGGTAGGGCAACACCAAACAATACTCCTTTAGGAAGGAATAACTCCACGAGAATAACTCCATGATTCCACTTCAAGGGGGAAACCTCTAATATCCTTATAAAGTTTATAAGACTCAACATTTATTCAATTGATATCTTTTACAATGATTTTCATCTCCTTTATATAGACCTCTATTAACTAACAATGGATGGGTAACCTCATAATACCAATGTAGGCTAACCATTACCCAATGTAATAATTCCATAATTTATTCATTTATAATAATATATTGGACCCATATAACTAAATAAGGGGGATGTGTGCCACATTTCAGGATCTCCATAAAATTATATACATTAATATATCACATCCACAAGTATATAACACTACTGCAGGCTTATGATTTTGATGATACCATCCAGGCAAATTTTTAGCCTCTATTTTAGATCTAAATAGTTAACAAAGCACATCCAAATAATTCATATATTATGTAACATATTTGTGAACAATAAACAATTAGAATCAACAAAGTCCATAATCCCTCTCTTGATTATCATTTATAAATCAAGTAGTTGCAAAACCAATTAGCCCCTTTGAATTTAAATTATTGTGTTTACTACCTTACTTTCTATAGTTTGAATTAGTGCATAGTTTCCATTATGTTATATCATTTAGGTGCCAAATAATCAAAATAAAAATATCAGGTGAGATACTAAATATGCAAAGTAGGTCTTCTTGGATATTGAAATGGCTATAATACTTATATTTTATAATTTATTTGAGTTGTGTAAGGAAATTATTGTCCTCAAAATATGTATACAAATTGCACTCATTGGTTATAATCTAATTTAAAAAATACAAGTTAAATCAAATGGCCTTTTTTATTGAGATCCATTGTTTGAACCTAAAGACATGGCTAGTGAGCATTTGAACCTCAATCTATAAATAATTATTGATCAACTTTAATATTCCATAATAAGTTCTTAATAAATAAATAATTTACATGAGATGATTAAGTCAAATAAATACCACTGTGATTATAACATGGTTACGAAGCTCATGGGATTATTGGTAATTATGAGAAAAATATTGCCTTATATAGTTGTCAAAACATATGAAATAATTAAACTACTAATTTAGTTTAATACTTTATTACCAAACACCCATGATTTTATCTCCATTTTTTATACTATTTTTTTATTAATAATTCATGGTGCCATTGACCTAGAATTGATGGGTAATAGAGCTTTGATGCCTTCCTCTTGCAATGTTTCATTTCCACTAGATTCTATAAATACTATCTTTTGTTGACCTAGAGTTTGAGGGATATGTTGTTTCAAGCTACACTTTACCTCAAAAAAATTCAAAACATATCAAAACCTAAAAAATCACTTAAATAATTTAAAATATTACACAAGAAGAAACTAAAAAATGGGAAATCATTGTGATACTCATTCTGATTGTGTAAAATACTAAAAAGTAAAAGCAAAAACAAACTACACGATGTAAAATCAATGTGTCACCCTCATATTACGTAAAATATTAAACCTACACATAATAATGAACAAGATGAGAATTATATATTAGCATTAGATAAATATTAATAAGTGCATTCCTAAAATAAGCTAATTTCTACTAGTGTTACTTGGACCTAAGAAGAGACTAGATAGAAAGTTAATTTTAATGGTCAAAAAGTCCATTTCAAGGGGAAAGTTTGCAATGATCAACAAGTTTCTCCACATATGAGGTTGTATGATGAGTTATGGGTGTTGATGTTAAATCATATACAACATTTCATAAATAAGTAATAAAACTAACTAAAAAAATCTCAAAATAAGTGAAATTCAAAATACAAGGTTGATGTCAATGCATCTACAACATTGCATGAACAAGCTAGTCAAATTAACCAAATAAAAATCTCTAATTAAGTTAATATCAAAGTAAAAATGTGACACAAATAATAACTTTTCATAATAGTTGTGATAAATACTACACTATAACCCTATTTGAGCATTTATGTCTTCAACGTGGAGGTTCAATGTCTGCACAATCCTAAAGGGAAATATAACCATGTAACAAGATACAAAGGTACAAACCATTGTTGTAAATACAATACAAAATACAAATCTAATTTTGAGAAAGAAATAAATCCCAAAATTTGATAAGAACTTTTATGTATACAACATCTTCAAAATAAAAAATAAAACACACTTGACAAAAATATGCATAATCAAAGAAGAAAAAATATCTATAAACCCAACTAGGGTCTAAACATTAAAAACATTAAAAATTACAAATGTAACAACATTATAGGTTAGTTCCATCCATAATCAATACTAAATAATAAAATGAGGATAGGATACTACATAAAATTGATCCATTGATAGAATCAAAATAAAACATCAACCTAGTTAAAATCCAATCATGAATACTATCAATATAAAAAAACATGTTAGCAACCTATTTAGGGTCTAACTTGTCAGTCTAATATTTAATGTGCACTTATAATTACATTAAATTAGGTTATCTTCTATACTAAGTGTGCTTTGATACACTTCATAGGCTTAAAACATTATAATGATAAACATTTAATGTTATGCATTAGTGTGCCACCTCTAAGTGGTCCAATCCTACCTATTATTTGGGCAGCAGTGAAAGGGGTGCAATCACTTGTATTTTCTATAAATACCCCTCATCTATTTCTATATTTTTACCTCTGTTATACTTGAAAAATATATCTCTAATGCCTAATTCTTTTCAATGCCTTTGAATATAATTTGTATCTGTTTTTCACTCTTATGCAAAGCTATCTTACTTTATGAAGTAAACCAATACTAGGAGAGTTTATTGGGCTATCAATGATTTTATCTTTCCTACATGGTAATGATATGATGGCCTAAAAACTTTAGATGAACAATACAAACAAATTGATAATCAATTTTTCACAAAGTTGGAGCTACTAGAAAGTGTATACAAAGGGAAATGCAACTGATCTATAAATCAATCCCATCTCGAAAAAGAAAAATTCTACTTACATTTTCGATTATTGATACATTAGATATTTGGGTTCATGACCAATATGGATCCACTAAACCTATCCAAGGGATCTCTTACCACAATAATATCACTATGGAGGTTTTCAAAGCCTCTAGTCAAGCAAAACTATGCAATAACCCTAACTAGGTCCTATGTTTTCATATTCACTAAGTATAAACGATAAAATCAAAATAAAGTCTGATCTAGTGCTCACAAAATCTTGTAGAACAAATTGGGGGTAATAAACATAAAAATTAGAGATGCATATAAGATATATACTCACATCAACGTATACTAAATCCTAATGCATGGGAGAGAAGTACAAATGCTAATCTATCTACTCTTACAAAAGAGGAACAAAGTTAGGAATACTTGCCCTTGAAGACAAACCCATTGAGCCTCAATCCCTCCCTTGGCCAAGGTATTTTTTAAGAGGTTGTTGTGGTATGTAAGGATAACAAGGATAAGTCATCTCTAGGCTACACAACCTATCTATGCATCCAAAAGACTTCTCCACAAGACAAGATCCATATCGCCAAAGAAAGTATTAAAACCCTAAGTTGTGTTCCTCAAGTAGAATGGTGGATAAATAGATGTGCAATATATATATTTTCTTCTTCTCTAGTAAATGATGAAATGAATGTATTTATATAGCTAAATCTAACCTTAAACCTTTTTGAAAGTTTAGCTGATAAGGTTGGCCCAATCGACTATGTATCATTATTGACAAAATAAAATTAGGTCTTGGTCTAGGTTAGCCAGGGGCCAACCTAGACCCTAAATAAGTTTTATCAATTAGAGTACAAGGTCAATGGGGTTGATAGTGTATTATAAACTATTAGAAAGGGTTTTTAGGCTAGGAAAGGGCTAATGAAGGTGTAAAATGACTAGATAAGGGTGCAAAAAAGGAGGCAAATCTTAGGGGAATGTTTTTAGGAGATGGTCAGATTGATAGCAAGTGGTAGTATAAGGACAACAATCCTATGAAGAACCAATGGTTTGCCCACCCCTTTCTCAATGCACCCCTTAAGTCATGCACTTAGAGATATTAATAATAGATTGGTTCCTGCAAGAGATAAAGCATCAATTGATAAAATTTGAAAATATTATGTGTATACATATGGCCCACTTGAAACTCATCATGTGTCTCTCAGGTGCAATAAGGGATGGTGCTTCAAGAAAAGAACATATTAACACACAATGTTGAAGCTAAAAAATTTTAGCATAAGATAACTAAAATTAAATGACTAAAAGGGAAATAACTAAAAAAATAATGTATGCATACCTTGACTTACCTTTATCACTAAATGGTTATTTACTGTGTTTATAGTTTTGATCATGGAGGGTGCAAAGATTACTTTTGACAAACATAAGGATACAAAATTAAAGAGCAAAAATAAATAAATGCAAGGCAATATAATTGATTTGGTGTAAATGAGATGTACTTGGAGATTTGGTAAGCTGGGATGACAAATGCTAAGTTGGGACCAAATGACCAAGTCAAAATTTAGAGTAAATCGGGTAACCAAAAATCCAAGGCTACTAAAGATCGAAAAACTCAAACAAGTAAACCTTAATTAAGAAAGACAAACTCACCAAGTCAAGCCAAGGATATATTTCAAAATGGTAATCAAACATTGATGTGAAAGCATTAACAATCCTAAAACAAATATGGATAGGTAATTGGTAAAATAACATTTATGAGTGAGCAACAACAATCTTTACTCAATCATCAATGGAAAAAGTGCATAAAAGGGAAAATAACATTGGTGAGTGAGAAGTAAAAAACCAACCTCACTCAACAATGGAAAAGGTACATGAAAGTAGAAATAGACTCAGGTGTCCAAAAAAAAAGGAAGTACAATAATAGAAGATGGTAAAAGAAATCAATGCACATCTAAAAATGTAGGGCCATTGTATAAAGAAAGTAAACCATAGTCACCTAAACATGTTGTTTTGTTCTAAAGATAGATAAAATTGAAACAAAGTAGTGTTATCATGTGTGTAAGATGTGAAGAAGAGGGAATATATAAGTGGGAAAATAGATTTAGAATCACACTTACCTATCAAGGGGGGAAATGAAATGGGTGGAGGGGAAAATGAAGGAAAAATCAAGGTAGAGAAACTCTTTATATACGCAAAGACACTCAAATTAGGTTTGTCAAAACAAGAGAAATTTTGATAATAAGGACTCCAAAAAACTTCTCCTGGACACACAAATATTAGGTCAATAAATGAAGTATGAATATCATCCCATGAAGGCTATATGCATGAAAATTAAAGTGGACCTACCTTCCCACAACATGTTCCCCATTCTTTAGGACCTTTTACAGAGTCATCAGTCTAATACAAAGATTGGTCACTTGTGTGAGAAAGTAGGTAGCACCATAGAGTTTTTTGAATTATCCTATTCCAATTTACTTTCCTACTGCACCCTAATGGACCATGGGTCTATCATGAGGCCAACTATGGAGTTTGAGATTTGAATGGAGATAGGAGATGTGTTATTGATCACATTTCTTGGTATGATTTTGACTTTTGATTTTGTATGTTACCTTTTGTATCATTGCCTTTTGTTTCAAATGAATTAACTTCTAACTTTTTATGGCTTTTTCTATTCCTCCTCCATATATATTTAGGAAACCAAACATGGGTGATAAAGATGACTATCATTTGAAAAATTTGAACTTGATTTCTAAGAAAGAGAACCTAGAGAACATGGTGTCTAAGAGACTTGTTAATTTAGGTGAAATACAAGTGTTATCTTGACTTCAACCTCGATTTATCCATAGTGTAATGAAAGGAGAGGAAGTCAAGAGGAATGAAAATATGAAACAAAGGGTAAAAGGGGATATAATGATAGTGAAGTGTGATTCCTTATCATAAGAGTGAGGGAAGTGTAGGAAAACATGCTAACACCTTATTATTGTGCAAATTTTATCTATAAAAATAAATAAAAGATAAAGTTGAGAACAAGGGATCATAAACTTATAACCATTTTAAACATATTCTAGAATAGGGAACACTAAATTATAAAGATGGTAATTTTATGAGGAATGCCTGGTCCTATCCATGGCCTTACACTACAACTCATAAAAGAGAAACCCAAGAGGGTGCACAAAACATGTGAAAAAAAATTGATAAAGATGGTATAGATGGTATTTTTGGAGAATTCCAAGTCCTATCCATGGTCTTACACTGCAACTCACAAAAGAGAAACTAAAAGACCAAAAAAAAGGAACTAAGGTTTGTGGAAAGAGAGATTGTTGCCGAGGGTGAGACCCATGTAGATATCCTACAAAAAGTGTTAGAAGGATAGCATATAAAAAACATGATAAGAAGGTAAATATCTAGGCAAAATACTTATTTAATAATTACACATTGGTGGGCTCTTTAAAAGTGTGGCCTCCATTTGCTTGAAGGTGATAGGTGCTAAGACTAAGTATGTCTTTAACTAAATAAGGGCCCCACAATTTTTAGGCATATTTACCTTATTTTTCATATGTGGAATATAATTTAAGGATAAGATCACCAACATTAAAAGCGTGGACTTTAACATTTTTGTTATGTTATTTGGCAATGTGGGCCTTGTATTGGTGATTGTGTTGTAGAGAAAAAAGATGGTGTTCATCAAGAAGATCAAGGGCATGAAGGTGAGATTCACATAATTATTCATTAGGTATGATACCTTGAAGAGAGATATATAGAGAGAAAATCTTGACTTCAAATGGGAGGATTGATTCAGAACCATAAACTAGCAAAAATGGCATTACCCCAGTAGCAGTGTGTATGCTAGTGCAATAAGCCAAAGAGTGAGATATAGATGAAGATGCCGATCCATACATGTTTCACAGATTTTCCTTTAGAGAATTTTATTGAGGATTTTTTTAATGGCCTCAACTTGGACATTGCATTGGGGATGATAGGGTGTGGAAAATTTGTGATAATTTTTGAAATTATCACAGAGTTATTTGACATCTTTATTTTTAAAATTACCACCATTATCTGAAATGATAGTATGAGGGATGCCAAAGTGAAAAATGATTTGATTGAAGATGAATTTATCAATGGTGGTTCTTGTGACATTAATGAGGGGCATGGATTCAACCCATTTGGTGAAATACTTGGTAGTTGTGATGTTAAAGACATGCCCATCTTTTGATCTAGGTAGTTTGCCTATGAGATATAATCCCCATATTAAGAATGGCTAGGAAGACTCCATAGTTTGGAGTTTGAATGGAGGCAAATGGATTAGATCATCATGAATTTCATAGGGACTACACTTTTTAGTGAACTCAATGGCATCTTTTTCAAGAGTGCGCCAAAACTAACCCATACATAAGCATTTACATGTTATAGCGTGTTCGCTACAATGACCACTGCAAATGCCCTCATGTGCTTATTCAAGAAGAGAAGGAACCTATTTTTTCATAACAAAATGGTACAAGGTATCTTCATCATTATGATAATATAAGATGTTATATTAAAAGACATATTTTAAAGCTTGTTTGTAAATTTGAGTCTTTTCATAGAAATCAGTGTTTGGGGGATAGGTTTGGTGTTCAAGGAATTGATTGATGTGTTTATACCACGGGCTCTGTTGAATGGTGACAGCCTCAATGTGTTAGATAATGGAATATTATGGTTGAATATAATATGTGGGATTTCTTATTTGGATAAGAAAGATAGAATCAGTAAGAACTTAGTGTGGATGAAATAAAGATGTTGAAGAAGCAAGTGAATCAATGATAGAATTTTGATCTCAAGGGATTGGCTCGATGGTGAAAGAAATAAATTCTTTGGTGAGGGTAGTGTTTATTTGATGGTAAGTAATGAGATTTTAAATTTTGCATTGATAATCACCATTAACCTATTGGTAGATTAGTTGGGAATCACCCAAAATATGCAGATAAGTAATTTCTAAATCAAGTGTCACTCTCATGCCTAAGATTAAGGCTTCGTATTTTTCCATGTTATTAGTAACATCAAATTTAAGCAAAATTCCAAAGGGATAATTTTACTAAGATGAATAGCAAGGATAAAAATTTCCCAAGCTCTTTAGAATCAATTGGTACCATCAAAATAAAGGGTCCAAGTATCTTTATGTAAGTCGACATTGATTTCAAGAAGTTCTTCGATGACTTCTTTAGATTTATAGTATTAGGAAGGATAGATGACTCTTTTGGGTCAATTTCTTAAAGATAAGAAGTGAAATCATGAAAGTAATATTTAAGATATATCACTTGATTATGACCTTAAATATAAAGTATATTATCATCAAGAAAATGTTATCAATAAATCAAAAATTGAAGAGGAATAATTTCACAAAATCGTAATAATAATAGATATGAATAGAGATGCATAAAGAACAAAAAAATAAATATGCATAACAAAAATAACATATTTAACGTGGTTCACCTAATGTGGGCTACATCCACCAAGAAACACTTTCTCAGATTTTATTACAAGCCACAAGAGTATAATCCACTCTCAGATTAGTCTTCTCATAATTACAATGCACAAATATTATTTGGAGTTATGATCTATAAACTCTCCTAAATTTGCACCTAAATTCACACACTTTATTCTTCCTTCTCAAACCTAGTTCTACATCTGATGTATTACCTAATACATCAATATGTAATCACATAGCAATTTTACAAAATAATGTGTACCAAAACCATGGGCCAAGTCAACCCAAATGATTCCCCATTAAGGGGGTTCAAAAAAAATTGGGGGCTAACACCCTTGAACCCTAGCGAGAATACATAAAGAGTGTACAAATGTATATTATTTGAAATACATTATAATTTGGAAATACGATACACAACATAACAATATCCCACTTGGAGACTGATTTCCTCTGAGCAAGTTTCTCAACCCTTCACTATCATCTATCAAGGCCAATCGAAACTAAACATAGATTTAGTTTCTCCCTTATGACCACCTTGGTCATCATGTCTACAGGATTATGACTAGTATGAATCTTCTCTAGCTTCAACTTCCCTTCCTCCAAAGTTATCCTGATGAAATGGTACCTTGACTATATATGCTTCATCCTAGAGTGGAACACAGAGTTCTTTGCTAGATGTATATCACTCTGACTATCACTATATAGATTCCCTTACTCCTGCTTATGACCTAACTCTTCAATAAAATACTATATCCAAATCATCTATTTGCTTGCCTTTATGGTAGAAACATACTCAACCTCTATGGTTGACCAAGCCACAAGTTTTTGTAGTCATGAAATCCAGCTTACTATTGTGTCACCTATAGTAAATACATATCCTATTGTACTCCTCTTGTTGTCTAAATCTCTAGCCATGTCTGAATCTACATAACCATGTAAATTGGTGTCCAATCCAACATAGCTTAAAACTATCCCCATAGTCCCTCTTAAATACCAAAGGATCCACTTCACAACCTTTTAGTGTTCTCTACCTAAATCACTCATGTACCTATTTATTGCTCCCACTGCATGGGAAATATCTAGCCTAGTGCACACCATGTCATATATCAAACTACCAACTACTGATGAGTAAGGTACATGTGACATCTGGATTCACTCCTCCTATCTTGGGACACCACTCCTTTGATAACTTAAAATAGCCTGCCAAAGGAGTACCAACCACTTTAGCATCATGCATACTAAACCTCTCCAAGAAATTTTTAATGTAAGCTTCCTCAAATAAATTTAGCTTTCATTCCTTCCTATCCTAAGTTATTCTCATACCAAGGATTCATTTTGTTGCTCCCAAATCCTTCATAACAAAAGAATTACTAAGTTATTCCTTGAGTAACTTATTTTTTGCATGTTCTTGCCTATAACCAACATGTCATCCACATAAAGATAGGATAATGTAGTCACCATCATCAAACTTCTTGATATATATGCAATGGTCTGAACGACACCTGGAGTATCCCTAATCCATCATAAAACTATCAAATTTCTTGCACCACTATTGTGGAGCTTGTTTCAGGCCATATAATCTCTTCTTCAGTTTACACACCATGTTCTTCTTCCTTGTGACCTCATATCCCTATGGCTTCTCCATGTATAAGTCCTCCTTTAAATCACCATGAAGGAACGCAGTCTTCACATCTAGCTACTCTAAGTGCAAGTCTTCCACTGCCACTATCCCAAGAATAGTCCTAATAGAAGTCATCTTCACCAAAAAAAAAATATCATTGAAATAAATTCCCTTCTTCTATGCAAACTCCTTTACCACCAAGCAAGCCTTGTACCCTTTCTTGCCTCTATCATCCTCTTTAATTTTGTACACCCACTTGTTCTGCAATGCTCTCTTACCTTCATGTGGGTTTACCAAATCCCAAGTCTAATTTTCCATGAGAGACTGATGCTCCTCATCCACTGCTTGCTCCCACTTCTTCCTAACATCTACCTGCATTGATTCTTCAAAGTACTTTAGATCTCCATTTTCAGTGAGTAATAAATAATTAAAAGATCATGAAAAATGTTCAGTTTCCCTTCTTACCCTAGAAGACCTTACTATAGGAGTTTGGGGTTCTTATGGAGTAGGTGTTTGAACTTGTTGCTTAGACACTTTATCATCTGTAATGTCCTCCAATACTATGTACTCTTTTCAAGAATCCTCTCTCTGATCTTGCAACTATTGTTTAGACATGACTTTTTCATTAAAGACTACATCCCTAGACCAAAATATTTGCTTGTCCTTAAGACTCCAAATCTAAAAACCAAAGTCATCCTCACCATAACCAATAAAGGTCCATTTTTCAGACTTAACCTCTAACTTGGTCTTGTCATCTTTATCAATATGAACAAAAACTTCACATCCAAATACTCTAAGAAAGGAATAATCAACCTTCTTACTATACCAAGATTCCTTAGGTATGCCTCCATTCAAAGAAGATGAAGGACCTCTATTGATCAGATATACAATCATATTTATTAATTTTACCCAAAACTAAAGGGGAAATCTTGCATGCAACCTCATGATCCTAGCATGCTCCATGATAGTCTTATTCATCCTTTCTAACACTCCATTCTGCTATGGAGTTCTTAGAACTATCCTCTATCTTCAAATTACATTCCTATAATAGTAATCAAAAAAATCATTATTATAATATTCCTTACCATTATCTGACCTAAGACATTTTAACTTGAGACCTATTTCATTCTCAACCAAGGATTTTTATCTTTTAAATGTATCAAACACATCAGATTTTCTTCTAATGCCATACACCCAAACTTTCTTGGTCGCATCATCAATAAAAGTGACATAGTAAGATGAACCACTAATAAAATATATCTGAGCTAGCCCCTATGCATCTAAATTAACCAACTCCAACTTATTCTCCTTCCTTTTAAGTCCAACCTTGAGAAACTTTACCCTTTTCTATTTTTCATGCACACAATCTTCACAAAAATCTAAATCAGACCCTTTTAATCTAGGCAACCTATCCTTCAAAATTTGCATGCCCTTTTGGCTCACGTGACCGAGCCTATTATGCCACAAAGTTGCATCTACATATGTAGTAACTAAATTACAATAGTCAACACTACTTGATAAATATAAGGTACCAACCTTCTTACCTCTTACTTCCATAAAAGTACCCTTGGTCACCTTCCAAGAATCTACTATAAATGTCACCATATAACTTCCACTACCTAGTTGTCTTCTAGATACCAAATTCCATCTCAACTTGGGAACATGCCTAATATATTTCAATAGCCAAGGGTTCCAATTCTACATCTTGATCTGAACACTTCCTTTTCCTAATATATTTCAAGGCTCATCATCACCAAGATAAATGTGTCCAAAATCTGCTTGAACATAATCAATAAAATAATGCCTATGTGGTGTATCATGAAAAGAAGCTGTTGAATCTAAAACCTAACATTAATCAATATTATCTATGGAGAGAATTAATGCATCCTGACAAGCATTAGCTATTGTCACATTCACCTCCTTTGTGTTTTCTTGATTTTTGTTCTTGTTCTGAATAGACCAATAATCCTTATTTGTATACCTAGTCTTTCCACATTGCCAATATACCATCCTACTCTTTGATTTTGACCTTCTTGGACCATATGAATTTCCATGTTTTCCTTTTCCTCTATACTTTTATCTTCCTCTACTCTCCACTTCCAATGCATCACTTGAAGTAGAAGTCTCCCTAGAGCTTTTCCATTATATTTCCTCACTAAGGATTACTCCTATGACATCCTCAAACTTCAACTTGGCATTGTTAGAGATTGAGTTGCTCACAATCATTACCAGGTTGTTCCAACTCTCTGGTGAGGAACATAAAATAAGTAGAGCCCTGATTTCATCATCAAAGTCAATTTATATAGAGTTTAACATACTCACAATTGTATTAAATTCAATCAAATGATCAACAACTGAACCATTTTCATATATCTTCATATTAAATAACTTTTTCATTAAAAATATTTTATTAGAAGTAGAGGGTTTTTCATATAACTTCCTTAACACTTTCATGAGACCTTCTATGGTCTTCTCATGTGATATATTAAATGTGATCGAAGATGCAAGGCATAACTAGATGGCCCCAAGTTATTTCTTTTCAAGTAGCTCCCAAGCCTCATCTATTGTACCCACTAGTTGCTTTACTTTTCCTCCTAATAGAGCATGGAGGTCCTTCTGATAGAGGTAATCCTCTATCTACATCTTTTATAGACCAAAATTCTATCCATTGAACTTTTCAAGATTTGATATATTATCATCATCCATAGATCCCACTTAAACTAATAACCCTTCATATGACTCAACACTTCAGCAAATACAAATAGAAGCTCTGATACTAATTGTTACGAATAAATCAAAAATTGATGCAGAACAATTTCATAGAATCATAATAATAATATATATGAATAGAGATGCATAAAGAATAGAAATAAAAATATGCACAATAAGAAGACAAGATATAACATGGTTCACCCAATGTGGGCTACATCCACCAAGAAACACTTGCTCATATTTTATTACAAGCCACAAGAGTAAAATCCACTCTCAACTCATTCTTCTCACAATTACAAAGCACAAATATTGTTTAGATCTGTGCTCTACAAACTCTCCTAAATTTGCACCTAAATTCACACACTATGTTCTTCCTTTTCAAACCCAATTCTACATTTTATGTATTACATACTACATCCATAATACATCAATAGGTAATCACATAGCAATTTTAAAAAATAAAGGATAATAAAACCATGGGCCAAGTCAACCCAAAATTATTCCCCATTGAGAGGGTCTAGAAAAAATTTGGAGGGCTACCACCCCCAAACCCTGATGAGAATACATAAAGACTGTAAAGTACATTCTAAATGTATAGTATTTGAAATACATTGTAATTTAGAAATAGGCTCTAGAACATAATTGAAGATTATCTTGAAGTTGTTTGGTAGTTAGTATAGGAGCTACTACGAGTTGATCAATAATGATTTTTCCTTTGACAACTTTTTGTGTGATATTGCGGATATCAAATTCCATGAGGACCATCCACTTGCCAATTCTATCTCCAAGAAGAAAAACCTTAGAAAATAAGTGATGGAGTGGGTCAGAATGAATGATAACATAAGTTATTTTATAAAACACATAAATTCAGAGCTTTTTAATGGCAAAATATATAGTGAGGTAATCATGTTCTAATTTCATATAACATTTTTCATAGTCAATGAGGCATTGAATAATATAATAGATGGTATATTCTCTTCCATTATCATCTTGTTGGGCAAGCATTGATCCAATTGATGTGGGTGTGGAAGAAGTATATAATATTAAAGGACGATCATTAGAAGGTGGATGAAGGGTGGGTGGATGAAGCAAAGACTCTTTGATATTATCAAATGCTTTTTGGTAAGAATCCATCCATTCAAGGGCATTACCTTTATTTAAAAGAGAATTAATAGAATAAATGTAGTAAGCCATTTCAAGGATAAATTGTCTTATTGCCCCAAGTTTGCCAAGGTAAGTGTAAATATATAGAATGGAATGAGGGATAGGCATGTTGACAATAATATTGATCTTAGTGGGATCAACATTATTTTATTATTTTTGGGAAACTAGGTTCTAGTTCCTAAATAATAAAGGGTCTAGAGTAAGGGGAAAAATGCAATCAAATACAACAAAAATATAGGCTTTTATCAATTTAATAAAATTAATTTAATATAGAAATAAATAAACTTATACAAAAAAAAGGCTAAAATGAATGATTCAAGGGTTGAAATCTATTGCATAGCACTGTGAAGATGTCAAGAACCTGGATCTAGCTTTCATTCTGTGAAAGGATAAGAGCACTAAAATAGGACACCCTAGGATCTGGTGCTATAGTCATTTTTTTGTCGCTATTATCTTAGAGACTTGATTCTTTGGGTTTTATCCATTATCTTTGTGTGAGACTTTATATGAAATTTTGGAGGTTGAATGTCGATAGAGCTCACTATAGGTCCATTTCAATATTCAAACCCTAGGTCTATCTACACACATGAAATAATAAATACATCAAAGGTATAAGGGGGAAAATTTGGGTTAGTGGAAGTATGATCACATAATCTAAAACCTCTACTACCCTAATCACTACATACATTAATCCTCAAGCTAGGGTCTCATATCAAATGTAGTTTTCTCTTAGATAACATGCATAATCAATGGACATGATAGATGTAAAAAAAAAAAAAATCACCTAGGCCCTTCCTTGATCAAGCATGCAAGTCTATGTATGATGTAGAATGTTAAGCTGTACTATTGACTGATTTTAATTATGTAATGTGCCAAAGTAGTAAGTGATAGATATAAAATACCTTGTGTAGTCCTTTATATAGGAGACTCTTTATTTTGAATTTGGGAGATTTATTCACATTTGGATAACATTAAGAAAACTTAAGGATGAAGCTAAGAAGGGATTAAGACTCATTAAATGGGATAAACTGATTTTTGGATCTAAAAATGCATTTGGATAGGAGCACTAGAAATAGACACCCTAGGGTTTAGCACTGTAGTCCAATCTTAGCACTCAAATCCTACATACTCGGGACTTGGATGCATGGAATCAACATGATAAATATGACTTGGCTGAGGTGGAATGACTGTTTGAAAAGCTCATGATGACTAGTAATATGCAAAAAAGTGTCTAGAACATAAAATGAGACCAAGATGAGGAAAAAAAGACATAACTAATGTGAACAAGGTTCATATTCTCCGGTCGAAGTCTCCTATGAAAGTACCATAAAAAGATATTATATGTATGGTTGCTTGACAAATTTAAGGTATATACATTTTCCCCCCTTTATTCTAGTGATACAATGAAATGAAGTACTAGATTAAAAGAAAGAAAAGAAAATGTTTACCTAAACCTACCTGTGTGGAAATGAATGTGTTACAAAGAGTCCAACTCACTTCCTAGCTAGGGAAGTGGATGGAGTGATGAATAGTGCCTAGAGAAAGAAGGAATCCCTGACATGGATGCCCCCTATACTAAATCTGGAAGTGGAATCCATGTAATATGGAGAAGGAGTGTAATGCTTGCCCCCTGTGTTGAATCTAACTAGAATGAGAAATGCTCAGAGGCTCAAAACTAATGTTTACCCTATATCCCACATAAACTCATGTAATCTAAAATGTGTGTATAAAATTTGTATGTTGTGAAGATAATAATCTATCATGCCCCTACTTTGAATATCTAAATTAGAACTAAGAAATGTTCGAAAGCCCAAAACCAATATATGTCCTCTATCCTACATAAAATTATGTGGTTTGGGTCGGGTAATATAATAAACCAGCCACTATAGATGAATGTGTGGTCCAACCTGGTGACAACCTAAGTACAACTAGGTGTAATCTAAAACTCTGGTAAATGTGTGAGAAAATAATGGCATATCTTACCATTTCATATGTATAATCTTGGATGATGAAGAACATGAACATCTATGTCATGACCCCAAATCTAATATGTAATTGATGCATATGTATAATCTAGTAATCTATATAACCACATGTGATATGACCTATTGTGCCATGCCCCATGTGCAAAACTAGAGATAAAAACATTCTGTTCTACACTATGTTTATAATCTACTATCTAGTCTTGTAACTATGTTAAATTATATAAAGTTGTATGTGTAGTAATGTACATGCCCCCAAATCTAGTATCTGAGTTTGAATCTATATCAAAGTCATTGTGAATCCATATAGTTTGAACCACTATATCTAGATAGTCTATGTATCTATAAGCTGAAGGTATATCCCCATGAATGTCTTGAGTAATGTTGAGTGACCCATGTAATCTGAATCACTATATATTTTGACTGATCTGAATTGAATCTAATAATTTGTGTATTTGTAAACTAAAGGTATATCCACCTATATGTCATGAGTAATGTTGAGTGACCCACATAATCTAAATCACTATATATTTTGATTGATCTTAGCTAAATATAATAATCTGACTATTAGAGGTGTAAGAACCATGGTGTATCCACTTCTGAGAGTGGATGGGTATGTTGGGTAAGTGTAAGAATACGAATCATTATAATGATGCCCCCTTTTGGGGAGAAGGATGAAATTTATGATAGAGGAGGTCGAGCCAAAAGTGATGACTGGTGGTGGAATGATTAAAATAACATTGGTATAGTTTGAATTGATTGAGAAGATGTTTGATTGATTAGACTGAGTTGTTTGATTGATTAGACTGAGTTATTTGAAATTGGAACTAGTTTTGATTGGTGATAATCAAGGTGTGTGTCTAAGTATAAAAGTAATATAGATATGTGTGTCCCATAGTAGGAAAATGAAGTAGTAAGAGAGCTAATTTGGCATGATGTCAAAGGTATCATTATCACGATTATGTTGAAAAACATGGTTTGAAAAATGGAGTTACAATGTTCTAATAATGGGCAAAATGGTATTTTGCTCTCAGTCAAAAAAGTTATTTGATATAGTAAAATTTGATTAATTCTTGATCCATTTGTGCATTGACTAATTTGAGATTTGGAGCTCTGGAGTGAGAGATATACCAAGGAGATAAGCACCTGTCATGACCTGATTTGAGCAGTTGGCAGCCCAAATTGAGGCTAGTGGTGATGTTAGCCTGGTAAGTAACTAAATTCCATGATTTTTATCTATTTAGAAACTTGTTTTTGATGTTTTCAAGCTATTTTAAGAGTCAAAAAAAATTTCACTAGTTTCAGTGCTCTTATCTTGGGTTCAATGCTACTATCCAAGTTCTAGCACTAATGTCCATGCTGTTGTCCATTCTACAGCACTATTGTCCACTAGGCTTGATTTTTTGAGATAATAATTTCTTACCTATTGTTGTGTTACTTTACTATCTACTTGGTATGGTTGACTAATATATATGTTGTTTTTGGTGTTTTCACAGTGAGGTATAGATGAGAGAGTTCTATAGGGGCTAGGTGATGGAGACATTAAGGCTATTGCCATTGTTTGTCAATGAGAGAGGTGTGATAGATAGGGTAGGGTTGGGTCATGTGTGTGATCTAGGCACTATGTAGTGGGATAGGTATTTGATTACTACCTTATGTGAGAGGTGGAATGTAGATACATGTACTTTATAACTTCTTATAGGTGAGATTATTGTAACTCTTGAGTATGTGTATTACATTTTGCATTTACCAATTAGTGGATGGTAGATGACATTACAGGATGACATGGGTGTTAATACTATTGACAGTGTGTCCTTGTATTTTGTTGGTGTTCCCTTAAGCATACATAATAGAGGTAGTGATAGTGATGTGTTACTATTAGTTATAGTGCAGTCAAGTGTTTCATGCTTACAAAAGTAGTTGGCCATATTGTTGGCTTCATTTATTATTGTGGATGGGAGTGGAGTGTCAATTTCATATAGGATGCATAAAATCATATGTAGTGTAGAGGTATATGGCACTGTGTTCTCATGGGGTAGGACTATGATTGCCCACATATACGGGGATATTTATAGTTTCACATAAGAGGCCTTCAGTGGTGGTGTGAGTGCAGCTACTTTATTACATTATTGGGCTTATGAGCACATAGCAGTTGTGTGATTGATTAGATTACCTAGGATAGAGTGGGCACCTCCATGGCCATTTAAGGAGTAGTTGATGAGTACATTGGTTATCCAATATCCTGGGATAGATCATTATAGATGATTTTTAGATAGATTGGTGGCTCATGATATCATATGGAGGCCCTATAGAGGATTTACTAGGTGAGTTGAGGATGGAGTACAGTTGTAGTATTTAAGGACTAGATGTTGGTTACATGACCACTAGATTGGAGTGTATGAGAGCTTTCAGTATGAGCACATGACTAGATAGTTTGGGGTACCACAAGATGTGCCCCTAGTAGCATGGGTATGGGTGAGGAGTGTATGGGCACCAGCGAGGGCAAGAGCTCATGTGAGGCCTACTAAGCTGAGTTAGAACCATTATCTTTGGATGCACAAGACATAGTTATAGATATTCTTGATGTAGATGATGTTAGATGTATAGAGATGTATACCACATAGTGGACTAGGCATTGGTGGGCTCCATTTTATCCTATTGATGGAGGGGATGCTCTTAAGTATGAGTATCCTACATCGATCTAGATGATGGGAGGTAAGTAGTAATTATATTTGAATTATGTATAAGTTTGTGCTTTAGTTTTATTTGAAAGTATATATCTAATGTAGTGTTGTACTTTGTGTGTAGGTGGAGTGGGAGGTGTGCAGGATGAAGCACAAACTAGGGTAGGAAGTGTATATGATGGGTTCTGGGAGACCATCATTGAGTTAACACTCTAAGAGCTCACATGGCATGTTCTTGATGATGTAGTGGAGAAGGGTTTGACAGAGAAAGTGATAGTGATAGCCAATGTTTATGCTCATTTATTTGATAGAGTTGTTATAGTGATAGTTGCATATGTCAAAGTAGTGGGGGAGAGAGATAAGTTGAGAGCTGAGTTAGATAGGCATAGGATACCCCCACCTAATTATGGTTTAGTGAGTATGAGGATTATGGATGAGTACACAAATTTTTAGAGGTAGTATGCGGACTTGTATGGGGAGCATGGTTGGCTATTAGAGTGAGAGAGTCATCGCAAGAGGCATGCAGCAGCTCAAGGAGGTGTGGGGTCATTGAGTGTTAGATTGGATTATGGGACTAGTACTGGAGGAGAGAGTGAGACTGAGAGTGAAGGATTGACACCCATTCATGATTGATTGTATTTGATGTGATGTATATGTTTTGAAAACTTTGTTATATATATATATATATATATATATGGATACTAGTTTGATTTTGACTCATGTGTATTGTGTTATGGATTTTGGAATATATTGGTATATTAATTTACAAATAGTTAATTAGAAATAGTTGATTTGGCATGGATGTTGAGGCTTCATATGTTTGGTAAGATGTTATTTGAGGATCTAATTTGATTAATCATGATATGTTCAAGTGTGATATAAGGTTTGATTTGTAATCATATGTGAGCAAAAAATTTGTTGACTTTGCAGTTGGTAAACTATTTTGATAAAGTGAATTGGTTTAAGATTGGAAAAATAGGATATTGGTAACATCAAGATTTGGATAATTTGGTTTGGCTAGGGATGGCTCATTTTGAACTAGGAATGGTAGTTGTTAGTATAATGGGATGTAAGAGAGTGTTATATGCTCAATTCCTCGAGAGTGGCTCAAGAATACAAAGGCTAGTCCTTTGGCTCTATTGTTGTCCTGCTAAGCAAAGCTATGAACTAATACTAATATGAATGTGTGTTGTATCACTATCTGAACCCTGATGGCCAATTGAATAAATACCCATATTGTTCATGCTGTGTAGGAACATGCTTTGTATATGATGTTGTCTATAGTGCACTAACTATAGTTATGCATGGAGACTCTACCAAATATAACCTTACTAGATGTGCAACTAAAATTATGTGTTGTGAAGAAGGCTCATCTATTTGTAATTGTAGTGGATTGCTATGTGAAATAACACCTTATGGCATCTATTATGATGCATATGGCTGAGCAATAGATTGAGCTAGAACTGTAACCTGTGATGGGGGCTCATCTAATCTTAATCGTAGTGGGTTGATACATAAGATAGGTCCCAAAAAATTTAGCCATAGTGAATATCTCTCTATAATATTACTTTGTAATGTGGGTTCATCTAATCTTAACCATATCAGGTTGCTACATGAGATAAGACCTAAAAAACTTGATTATAGTAAATATCTCTCTAGAGTGGTACTCTATTATGGTGCCTCTGACTGTGTTGGATATTTATATGGAACTGCACTATCTATTCCTTAGACTATAATGTTATATGTAGGTTTCTCTCATTATACTAGTTTCCAAACCTTTTAAATAAGTGGAATAGGAGATCTCCTATGAGGCTCTATCCTAGAACTTGCATTATTCTCTTGATGAGTGATCGATGATTCCTGTAAAGGAATGTCTTGGGATGACTCAACCATGGAGGAATGAGGTCTAGGAATCCATTATGGAGGACATCTCAGTGTCCCCTATGTAAATACTATGATGCCATTATCAACACATTTATTAACACAATACCTGAGTCCATAACAATCATTATATATGTGTCCACAATTATGATGATAGTCACAAAAGGGTCGATGTGGTTGTTTCTATAGAAGATGTGGATCTTGTCGATGAGTAGAAGGCAATGTGATTAACCTTTTATCTAGTAGTGATGATAATATGACACATGGGTTATCCCACTTTGAATCAAACTATAGTGATGTCTTTTTGTTGTTCTTTGTAGTGTATATTACAGGTTGTGATCTGGAAACTGGCTCTCTATTCTTAACTAGTTGCTTTTTTGGTTGAGGTCTCTTATCTTGTTTATGACATGGTGGATGTTGTGTGATAGTATTTGTAGATGGAGGTACTACTATGAAATCTAGAGTAATTCAATCAACTGAATATGCCTCAATCAATCCCAATTTCTTTTCCAAAGCTAGAACTATATAACTTAAGTGCCTAAAAGAGGACTCTATCTGATATAATAGATGCTCAAGAAGAGGTTAACAAAGCCCCTTAATAAAGATATGTTGAATCTCTAAATCTATTGGTTTTTAGATCAATCTTAACATGTGCATATTGAATCATAAGATATAATCACTAACTAGCTCTAAAGTATGTTGATGCAATGTGGCAAGTTTATCATATGTAACACAAGGGCCCATGTTTATTATGTAATGTTTGAGAAATGCCTCCTCGAAGTCATCATATGTGTGCAAGGATCCAATGGGGAGTAGATGAAAGAACTAATTATGTGCTTCCCCCACTACTATCTATTGGAACAAGTTCAGTAGAATTAAAGGACTCACATGAGATGGCAAAGCCTTCTGAAAGACTTGAAGGTGTACGAATGGATCTCTAGTTCCATCAAAGTGAGGCAATTATAGTATCTGGAAATGCTTAGGTAATAAATCTTTTACAAATGTCTTCAAAAGAGGGTTACCATGTAAATCATTGGCATCCATCCAAAACTTATAAGCCTTATTTTCCAAGGTAAGGAGATGTACTTGGTGTTATAATTCACCAACTACATTCATCAAATAAATAATCTCCTAGGATGGTATATTAGCATCTTGAAGTGGTTAATTTAATAATTTAATTTGATCATTAATTTTAGCCATGGGAATGCTACATTAGCAATTGGATCATAGAGAGGGGGTGTGTTCACTTGAACCTTTGGAGGAATGGTAACTTAGACCTTGGTAGAGGGATATCGGATACCAATCTCTTTAGGTGAAGAGTGAGAAACAAGTGCTACTATAGTAGGGGGTGGCTTGGGAGATTCATTGATATCTTTATGTTTTAGTGAATCACTTTCTAATTGAGTAAAAGATGTGATGTTATCATTAACATGTGCATTATTTGAAATATAATCATGCATAAAATTAGAAACAACATTTGGTAGTGCATTATGTTTGAGAGGAAGAGTGAGAGAAGAGTTAGAAACATGTGATGCATTTTATTTTTCACTATTTACATAAGAATCATCATTATTCCATGCATTATCATAGATGAAATATTGTTCATATTCACTCTTATTTTCATATTCATTTGCATGTTCACTATCATACTCATTATCACTTCCATTGTCACTAGGGAGAGGTGTAAGAGAAGAATTTAATTCTTTTCTAATATGCAATAAATTATCATGTGAATTTGGAATATTATGTGCATCTATGTTATCCATGGATGGAGTGTATGTATTATTTTCATTTGTAATATTAGAAGTAAGAGTAAGAGAGTTATCATTTAGACATTATTTTAATAAGAGTTGAGAGCATGCGATGGATCATTTGAACTATGCATTGGCAATTTGATTTTATTGTGTTTATATTGTTGTATTTTGAACATAGAAGTAGCAAAAGAGAGAGAGAGAGAGAGAGAGAGAGAGAGAGAGAGAGAGAGAGAGAGAGAGAGAGATATTAGTTTCACATGGAATCAAATTATCACCAATAATAGGTTCACTTGGAATTGCATGACTAATTTTTTCATTTGGTGTATTGTGCATAGGAGAATGGGGTGAAAATTATCTTTCACATTTATCAAAATTATTTTCTTTAGAATAGGGAATTAAAGAGATAGGTTTGAGAGAAGAAGATGCATCTAATTTCTCTTCACTATCATTTTCACATGTATCATCATATTCCTCATTAAAATAATAGTAATTATCTTCATTTTAAATGAAATCCTTTTCCACATTTTTAGCTAGTGTGCAATTTTGAAAATTATCCATTCATTGTCATAATTATGAGAAAAAATTAGAAATTGATCTATGGGATGAGAAGGAAGAAGTTCCTTAGTGTCCATTTTATTTATTTCACCAAAGAGAATATGTAAAAGTACTATTAAGCAAATAAATTTAAAAATGACTACTAACATAGAGATTTTGAAAATATTTTGACAATCCAAACAATTTGAAAAAATTCCAAAATATTTTTCTAAAAATTGCAAGGAAGGTAGGCTTGAGGTTTGAGGACCTAGTTTGGAAATCTAGTGTTTTGGGTTAGGGTTTTAGAATTCTTGAAAATTATTGTAATAATTTAAATTCTAAAACAATATTTGAATAGAATTAATGCACAAAATTTTATACAAAAATTAGAAATTTGAAATTGAATTTTTGCACAAAATAATTACCAACATAGGGATTTTGAAAATATTTTTAACACCCCAAACAATTTGCAAATATTCAAAAATATTTTTCTAAAAATTGTAAGGGAGTGAGGCTTAGGGTTTGAGGATGAAATCTAAGGTTCTGGGTTAGGGTTTTAGAATTTTTGAAAATTATTGTAATAATTTTAAATTCTAAAGCAATATTTAAATAGGATAAATGCACAAAAAATCATACAAAAATAAAAAAATTGAAATTAAATTTTTGCACAAAAATATGAAGGAAAAACCCTAAGGGTACCTAGGGTTTTAGATTTGTTCGAAGTAAGTCTGGTTCACCAAATATTTTATTATTTTTGGGAAATTAGGGTCTAGTTCATAAATAATAAAGGGTCTAGAGTAAGGGGGAAATTCCAATAAAATATAGTAAAAATATAGGCTTTTATCAATTTAATCAACTTAATTGCATATAGAAAGAAATAAACTTATCTAGAAAAATAGGCTAAAATGAATGATTCAGGGGTTGAAATTTGTTGCACAAGACTATGAAGATGTCAGGTACCTAGATCTAGCTTTCATTCTATAAAAGGATAGGATCACTAAAATAAGACACCCTAGAGTCTGGAACTATAGTCCTTTTCTACTGTTATTATCCTAGAGACTTGAGTTTTCTTGGTTTTGTTTGTTATCTCTATGTGAACCTGTATATAAAATTTTAGAGGCTAAATGTTGATAGAGCTCATTATAAGTCCATCTCAATATTCAAACCCTAGGTCTATCTACACACACAAAACAACAAATACATCAAAAACATAAGGGGGGAAAACTAGGTTAGTGGAAGTATGATTGCACAATCTAGAACCCCTATTATCCTAGTCGTTGCCTACATTAACCCTCAAGCTAGGGTTTCAGATCAAATGTTGTTCTCCCTTAGGGAACATGAATAATCAATGTGCATGATAGATGAAATAATGAATTTTCACCTAAGCCCTTCCTTGATCAAGCATAAAAGTCTATGTGTGATACAGAATGTTGAGCTATACTATTGACTAATTTTAATTATGTAATGTAACAAAGTAGTAAGTGCTAGATATAAAATGCCTTGTGTAGTCCTTTATATAGGAGACTCTTTATTTTGAACTTGGGAGATTTATTCACATTTGGTAAACATTAGGAAAACTGAAGGATGAAGCTTAAAAGGGATTGGGACTCATTAAGTGGTGAAAAATAACTATTGGAGCTAAAAATGCCTTTGGATAAGAGCATTGGAAATGGACACCCTAGGGTCCAACATTGTAGTTCAATCTTAGCACTCCTATCCTAAAATCTTGGGACCTAGGGGGATGGACTTATCATAGTAAATCTGACCTGGCTGAGGTAGAATGACCATTTCAAAAGCTCAAGATGACTGGGAATAAGTAAAAAGGTGTCTAGAGCATGAAATAGGACCAGGATGAGCAAAATAAAAGACATAACTAATGTGAACAAGGATCATATTCTCCAGTCAAAGTATCTTATGAAAGGACTATGAAAAGACATGATATGTGTGGTTGCTTGACCAATCTAGGATGTATACAAAAATAAATACCATGAAGAGATACTAAGAACCCTAGCAATTTTCCAGATGTGATGCCAAAGACACATTTGTAGGGATTTAGCCTAACTTTATGTTTGATGAGGTCATAAAAAAAGATAGCAAGGTCAAAAAGATGAGTTGTGTAACTTTTAGAGATGTTAATAAGGTCATCTACATATGTTTCCACAATCTTATGGATAAGGTCATGGAAAATGTGGGTCATATCTTGTTGATAGGTAGCTTCAGCATTTTTGAGGCCAAAGGGCATTTTAACGTAATAATAAGTGCTCCATTCTTTGGTGAAATTTATCTTATGTTGATATTTGAGGGTAATGTGAATTTGATTATAACCTAAAAAACCACCCATAAGGGACAACATTTCATATCCAACAGTGGAATCAATGATGGAATATATGGAAGGTAAAGGGAAGTTGGCATTGGGACAAGCAAGATTGAGATTACAAAAATTGATACAAATGTGAGTGACCATGGTGACTTTATTCTAAATAGGGAAAATGTTTGAGACCCATTACGAATAGTCCATTAGATTGATAAATTTATCATTGAGAAGTTCAATGATTTCTTTATGGCATAAATTAGAAACTTCTTGTGGAAATTTCTATTATTTTTATCGCACAAGTTTGGCATCAAGATAGGTGATGATATTATGCACCACGATGCTAGGATCAATGTCAGGGATGTCCTCATAGGACCAAGTGAAAGTCTCATGATATTTTTCAAATAATAATCTAAATTTATCATGCTTGGTTTGTGGAAGTTATCAAGAAACTATGATTGGATGAGGGCATGATGAGGTACCATATTCAATTTTTATAATTTCATCGATAAGCATAGTGTTTTATTATTTATGGGAATATAATGTTTAGATTCTAAATAATAAGGGTTTGGATCAATAGGAAAAATCTAGTTTAATGGGGGAAAATATAGATTTTCAACAAGTAATTTCACAAGAGGAAGAATAATAAAATTATCTGAAAATGGATTGAAATAAATGATTCAGGAGCTGGAAATTAAGATGTAAGACTGGAACACTATCTGGAATCTGGATTTGGATTTCAATTTCTAATTGGATAGGAGCATTGGAGCTAAATAGGAGTAGCATTGACATTGTATTCCACCTATGCCACTATTGTCTTGAGGATCTAAACTTTCTAGGTTTTGCTCACCAGGTCAATGTGAGCCTGAGTACCAAATTTTAGAGGTTAGAAGTTAATAGAGCTCATTGCAATTCCATTTTAATATCTAAAACCTTGTATTCATCTACACACATGTAAACAAAAAATGCATCAAAATTAAAAAGGGGAAAAACTAGGTTAGGGGAAGAATGATCACATGATCTAGAACCCTTGTTGTCCTGATCACTACCAACATTAACCCTCAAGCAAGGGTATCAAATCAAATATAGTTCTCCCTTAGGGAATGTGCATAATCAACACGCATGATATATGTAAGAATGACTTTCACCTAGGCCCTTTTTTTTATCAAGCATGAAATTTTCTATGTGATTTAGAATGCTGAGCTATACTATTGACTAATTTTTATAAAGTCTAATATGCCAAAGTAGTAAGTGTCAGATATAAAATGCCTTGTGTAGTCCTTTATATAGGAGACTCATTATTTATAAGTTGGGAGCTTTATTTACATTTGGCAAACATTGGAAAACATAGGGACAAAGTAAATAAAAGGGGTAAGACTCATCAAGCAAAAGAAATTGACCATTAAGGCTTAATTTGACTTTAGATAAGAGCACTAGAAATTAGACACCCTAAGTTATAATGTTATAGTCCAATCCTAGCACTCCTATCTTATAGGTTAGGGACTAGGGGGATGGAATAAGCATAAAAAACTTCACCTCGCTAAGGTGGAATGATCGTTTGAAAAGCTTAAGATGATTGTGAATAGGTAAAAAGGTGACTCAAGCTTGAAACAAGACCAAGATAACTAAAATGAAAGACATAACTAAATGTGAATAAAGCTCATATTCTCCAGTCAAAGTCTCCTATGAAATGACTATTAAAAAACATGATATGTGTGTTTGCTTGACCAATTTAGGGTGTATACATTTACCCCCTTTTAAATCTAGTGATGCAATAAAATGAAGTACTAGAGTAAAAGAAAGAAAGAAGATGTGTACCTAAGCTTACCTGCACGAAGATAAGTGTGTTGAAAAAGGGTCTAAATTCTTAGCCAGAGAAGTAGATGGACAACTGAATAGTGCTTGGAGAAATAAGGAATCCTTGAAATGGATGCCCCCTATACTAAATCTAAATAGTTCCTAGAGAAATAAGGAATCCCTGAAATGGATGCCCACTATACTGAATCTGAATAGAAATGAGAAATGCTCAAAGGCCCAAAACCAATCTCTACCCTTTGTTGCACATAAACTCTTGTAATCTAGAATGAGTGTATAGAATTTATATGTTGTGAAGAGCAAAATTTGGCATACCCCCACTCTGAATAATCTAAACTAGAACTAAGAAGTGCTCAAAGGTGTAAAACTAATATCTACCCTCTATCCCGCATAAACTCATATAGCTTGGGTTTGGGTAATGTTATAGACCAACTGATATAGATGATTATATGATCCAAACTAGTGACAACCTAGGTAAAGCTAGGTGTAACTTGAAACTCTAGTAAATATGTAAGAAGAAAATGGCATGTCTTGCCATTATAATCTCTATAATCTTGTATGATGAAGAAGATAAACATTTGTGTCATGCCCCCAAATTTGGTATGTGAGTAATGTGTATGTATAGTCTGGTAATTTGTATAACCACATGTGATATGAGTTGTCATGCCATGTCTTATGCATATGTATAGTCTGGTAATTTGTATAACCACATGTGATATGAGTTGTCATGCCATGTCATATGCTCTGCACTATGCCTATGATCTGTTATCTGGTCTGTAACTATGTCATGTTGTATGAAGATGTATGTGTGAGACATGTAGTGATGTATTGCCCCCAAATATGATATCTAGTCTGAATCTATATCAAAATCATTGTGAATCCATATGATCTAAACCACTATATATCTTGACCACTCTAAGCTGAATTTGATAATTATGATTGTTGGAGGTATAAAATCATGTTGAGTGACCCATGTAGTCTGAATCACTATATATTCCTACTGATTTGAGGTGAATATGATAATCTGACTACTGGAGGTGTAAGAACCATGGTGTATACATCTATGAGAGTGGATAGGTGTGTTGGGTAAGTGTATGAAATAAGAATAGTAGGAATGATGCCCCCCTTTTGGGGAGATGGACAAAATTTGTAATAGAAGATCTTGAGCCAAAAGTGATGACTAGTGTCATAATACTAGGAACAAAGTTGGTAGAGTTTGAATTAATTTGAGAAGTTAATTGATTGTTTAGACTCGGTTGTTTGAAATTAGAACAAGTTTTTGATTGGTAGGGACCAATTTTTGTATCTAGGCATGAGAGAGATATAGATATGTGTGTTCCATAGTAGGCAAATGATGTAGTAAGAGATTGAGGCTTGTTCAATATCAAAGGTGTTGTCATCAGGGTTTCATGGAATAAAATAGTTTGTAAAACAGAGTTATGGGGTTGAAGTTATAGGTAAAATGGTATTTTTCTTTAGATGAAATTTTTTTTGATATAGGAAAGTCAGATTGATTCTTGATTCATTTGAACATTGAGTAGTTTGAGATTTTGAGCTCTAGATTAGGAGATATGTCTAGGATATGAGCACCTACCATGACCTGATTTGAGCAGTTGGCAGCCTAGATTGAGGCTAGTGGGGAGGTTACCCTGGTAAGTAGGTGAAGCATATGATTTTTGCCTACTTAGAAGCCTATTTTTGATGTTTTTAAGGTGTTTTAAGTAGCTTATGAAATTTTTAACTAGTTCTAGCACTCATATCCCTCTTCCAATGATGTTATCCAGTATCCAACACCGTTGTCTAAGTTACAACGCTCCTATCTAGTGTTGTTATCTTGGAGGCTAGATTTTTTGAGTTATTACTTAGTTTAGTTACTATGTTTTTGCTTAGTTATTGATTTAGCATGGTTAACATATGTATATGCTATTTTTTGGTGTTTTTTTAGGGTGAGGTATGGATGAGAGAGTTTTGTAGAGGTTTATGGAGGCACTGTAGTTTTTACCTTTATCAGCTAAGGAGAGAGTTGTGATGGATAGAGTAGGGTTAGGTCACGTGTGTGGCCTAGGCCTTGTACAGTGGGATAGGTATATGTTTACCACTTTATGGCTTCCTACTAGGGATATTACAATTATTTTGGAAGAAGTATATCATATTCTACACTAACCGATTAGTGGGCATCAGGTGACATTTTAAGATGACATGGGTGTGGATGTCATTGATCCTGTAATCCTATATTTTGATGGTGTGCCCTCAAGCATACATAGGAGAGATAGTGATAGCGATGTATTATTGTTAATTATTATGCAGTCAAATGTTCCACATCTATAGAAGTGGTTTGCCATGTTGTTGGATTCATTTTTTATTATTGATGGGAGTGGGGTATCAATTTCATACATGATGCATAGGATCATGCACAGTGTAGAGATGTATGGCATTGTGTTATCATGGGGTAGGAATATGTTTGCCCACTTATACAGATATATTTACCAATTTACTCAAGAGGAATTTAGTGGTGGTATGAGTGTGGCTACTATAATACATTATTGGGTTTATGAGCATATAACAATTGTGCAGCTGATAGGATTATCAAGGGAGAGGTGGGCACCCCCACAACCATATGGGGAGTGGTGGATAAGTGCATTGGCTATCTGATCTCCTAGGATAGATCATTATAGATGAGTTTTATATAGGTTAGTGGCTTAGGACATATATGGAGGCCCTATAGAGGATTCCTTGGGTAGCCCAAGTATGGAGTGCAATTGCAGTATATGAGGATTAGTTGTTAGCTACATGATCACTAGCCTAGATTATATGAGAACTTTTAGTATGAGTGTATGAATAGATAGTTTGGGGTTCCACAGGTTGTGCCCCCAATAGCATGGGTGTGGGTGAGGAGTGTGCGAGCATTGACGAGAGTAGGAGCTTGTGGTAGGCCTAATAAGGTTGAGTTAACACTGCTACCTTTGGATGTGTGAGATGCAGCTATAATATTCCTAACATAGATGATGTTGGTTGCACAAAGGCATATACCACATGGTGGGTGAGGCATCGATGGGCTTCATTATATCCTATTAATGGAGGGGATGCCCCCAAATATGAGGATCCTACTCTGATTCACATGATGGGAGGTAAGTTTTGATTATACTTGATTTATGCATAAGTTTGAGTTTTGTTTTAATTTGTTTTGAAAGTGTATGCTTAACATAGTGTTTTATATTTGCATGTAGGTGGCATGGGAGGTGCTTAGGATGTGGCACCTACTAAGGCAGGGGGTGGAAATGATGAGTAGTGGGAGACTATTATTGAGTTTACACTTTGTGAACTTACACAGCCTGTGCTTGATGATGTTGTGGAGGGTTTGATAGAGTGATAGTTATGACTGGTATTTATGCTCATTTGTTTGATAGGGATACTATAGCTATGGTTACATATGTTAGGGTAGCTAGAGAGAGAGATGAGCTAAGGGTTGAGTTAGATAGGCATAAGATGCCTCCACCTGATTATGGATCAATGAGTTCTCATATTATGGATGAGTACATGGATATTTAGAGAAGGTATGCAAATTTATGCTAGGATCATGGTCAATTATTGAAGTGAGAGAGCCATCGTAAGAGGCATTCAGTGGGTTAAGGAGGTGTAGGGCCATCAAGTGTTAGACTAGATTATGGGACTATTGGAGGAGAGAGTTAGAGTGAGAGTGAGAGTGAGAGTGAGAGTGAGAGTGAGAGTGAGAGTGAGAGTGAGAGTGAGAGTGAGAGTGAGAGTGAGAGTGAGAGTGAGAGTGAGAGTGAGAGTGAGGGCATGACACCCATTCATAATTGATTGTATTTTGATATGATGTATATGTTTTGAAAATTATGTTATATATATATATATGGATGCTGGTTTGATTTTATATTCATGTGTATTATGTTATGGATTTTGGAATATATTTTTATTTTTATTGTAAGTGGTTGATTTAGAAATAGTTGATCTGGTATTGATTTTGAATTTGCATATGCTTGGTAAAATGGTACTTGGGATATGATTCAATTGTTCATGATATGTTTGGATGTGTTGTTTTAGGTTTGAATTGTAATTATATGTAAGCAAAAATTTATTGGTTTTATAATTTGTAAAATTGATTTGGTAAAGTGGATTGGTTTGAAATTGGAAAAAAATATAGGATATTGGTAAGGTTTAGATTTAGATAACTTGGTTTAGATATAGATGGCTATTTGGAATTAGGAATGTTAGTTGTTAGGAGGGAGATATAAATAGCACTATGTGCATATCATTTCCCCAAAAGTGGCTCAAGAATACAAAGGTTAGCTAGACCCTTTGGATCCATCATTGCCCTACTAATTGAAACTTTATGAACTAAAACTAGTATGACTATACGGTGTGTTATTCTGTGTTATATCACTATTTGAACCCTGTCAGCCAATTGAACAAGTGCCCATATTACTCATGCTATGTAGTAATGTGTTTTGTATCTGATACTATTTGTTATGTACTACCTATAGTTGTGCATGGAGATTTTGTAAAATGTAACTTTATTGGTCGTGTAGCTAAAATTGTGTGCTGTGAAGAAGGCTCATCTATCTATAATCATATACGATGTGGCCTTTGTTATGATGTGTATGACTATGTAATATATCAAGAAAGATCTAAAACCTATGATGAGGGTTTATTTAATCTTAATTGAAGTGGATTGCTGCATGAGATAGGACCTAAAAAATCTAGGTGTAGTGAATATTTCTCATGAGCAATACTATATAGTGTTGGGTCATTTAATCTTAACCATAGTGGATTGTTATATGAGATAGGACCCAAAAAATCTACCTGTAGTGAATATTTCTCTTGAGTAGTACTCTATTGTGGTGCCTGTGACTGTTGGATATGTATATCGAACTACACTATGTATTCCTTAGACTACAATGTTATATGTAGGTTGTTCTTATTGTACTGTTTTCCAAACCTTTTGAGATGGTGGAATAGGAGATCTCCTGTGAGATTCTACCCTAAAACTTGCATTGATATCATGATGAGTAATCGATGATTATTGTAAAGGAGTGTCCTATGATGACTCAGTCATGAAGGAATGAGGTCTAGGGTTCCATGATGGAGGATATCTTAGTGTTCCCTATGTGAATGATATGATGCCATTATCAACACATTTAGTAATGCAATCACTAAGTCCATAACAATAATAATCTCTATGTCTACAGATATGATGATAGTTACAAAAGGGTCGATGTGGTTGTCTATGTAAGAGATGTAGATCTCGTCGATGAGTAGAAGGTAGTGTGATTAACCTCCTATCTAGTAGTGTTAATAATATGGTATAGGGGCTATCCCAATCTAAATAAAATTGTATTAGTGCCTTGTTATTCTTTGTAGTGCATACTATAAGTTGTGCTTTAGAAATTGGCTCTTTATTCTTGAATGGTTGTTTTTCTAGTTGTGGTCTCATGTCTTATTTAAGATAAGGTATGTCAGGAATCTAGAACAACAAACATGCTCTGACTCCAACTGTTAAGATCTAGGAAGCACAATTGATTACCAAATACAAGCAACTGAATATACAAAATTAACCAGAATCACAAGTAACTAGAATTCAAAAATAACACAGAATATGAGAGACAATACCCAATTGTAGTAATACTCTTCCAGAAAGAAATACAAAAAAGAAGATGCCACAGTCTTCTTCCTTACACATCTCTAGGGCTCCCACACCTCTAGGGCATAAACAGTAAATATCTTCAAGAGCTCACTCTCTCTCTTACGATCCCAACACACAACTCAAACACAGATTTGGTGTTCACCTCCAACCAGTCAGTATCCACTACTGCCAGTACACAAGTACTCCATGTACTTCACAAATTGAGTACACACCATACTCCAAGTAGATCTCCCATGAACTTGCAACAACCTGCAACTCAAATGATCTTACTTACCATGTAGAACTTCTCCCTGATCTTGCAATAACCTGCAGATCAACCTATTCTTACAATTGGAAGGATCTACCTTGCCTTCCTCTATTTGCTCTCGAATGTGTTGCTGTCACCTTTGATCCTTCTGCCACCTGCAGATCTCCTTTGACCTCGCACACACACTCAACATGTAGATCTCCAAACGTGGCCTTGCACACCTGTCAACCAAGATCCTACACACATGAAGAACCCTTCTGATTTTCCAAACCAGCACCCACACTTGGCACTGTTGTGGAACTAAGAGGAGCTACCCTTGCTCTCTTCACACACAGAAGGAGCTAACCAAGCTCAACTCTAAACTAGCACACAAATTACAATATAGCCCATGAGTCTATTATATAGATCTCATGCAAATAATAATTAGACATTCAAATACAATAATTAGATCCACATCTCAAGACTAAAATTAGCCTCTTAACATGCAAACAACCGGTTTGTTAACTAACTGTTTGTGAACTAGCAGTTCTGGAACCGCATAGGCGACCAACATCGGTCCCTATCTGCCTGGAGATGACCGACGTTGGCCGATCCCTAACCGATGTCGGTAGCTTCTTGTCTACTCCTGACCGACGTCGA
Organism: Torreya grandis; assembly: GCA_037957365.1. Lineage (NCBI taxonomy): Eukaryota > Viridiplantae > Streptophyta > Pinopsida > Cupressales > Taxaceae > Torreya > Torreya grandis. The sequence continues at coordinate 1,391,799 of JARHVA010001123.1, read as the reverse complement.
TTGGCCTGACCGACGCCAGTGTCTGTGACACTCAGCAACCTCCTCCAATGTATGCATCAGTGAAGCTTTTAGCTCCACAACCTAACAATATCCCACTTGGAGATAAATAGATACACTATACTTGTACCTATACCTGTACACTATCTAATTTGTTTCCTGGCTTGTATCCCTCTTCAAGCTCAATCTTGAAGACCAACCACCACACATCCTGTGGTGTAACACCTGTCATCTAAGTAACCTACCACATCTAAAGTACTTGACCCTGCATAGCATGTTGACTTGCTGTTGGTCCCTCTCAGATACCTGAGAACCCACTAAATCACTTTCCAATGCTTCCTTCTTGGATTAACTACAAACTTTTTGACAGCACCCACTACTTGGGCAAACTTAGGGAGTACACATTGACTCAACCTCATCATGTGATTGGGGACCTTGTTCTGTGAACTGTCCATCCATAGGTGTGCTGCCCTGTTCTACATCTTGCACTACCTTCACACAATCATCCTATGACAACATCAATTTTTGATCTTCCCTATCTCTAGGATACTCATGCCAAAGAATTTTGCTGCTCCCAAATCCTTCATGGCAAACCACTAAACTAACCTTACCCTTAGCTCAACAAAACCCTGTATGTCGGAACCTTCAACAAGCATACCATCCACATACAGTAACAGGATAATGTCACGACCATCATCCACCTAGTAAGACAAACACAATGGTTACAATGACACTGACTAAAGCCCTGCTTTGTCATCCACCTGTAAAAACCTGTACCACTGTCCTGCAGCTTCCTCAAGACCATGTAACCTGGCCTTCTATCTCACGTGTCCATTCTCTCTATTCTTTAACTAAGGTATCCATTCATCTTTCAGTGCTTTCATACCGGCTGGTAACCCTACCAAATCTCCCGTTTGGTTCTGCATCCTAGGAATCAAATTCCTCATTCATGCCATGCTCCCACTGTTTCCTAAATCCTTCCTGCTCTGTAGTGAGCAATGAGTATAAAGAAGAGGAACAATGAATTTGAGGCTTACTTACCCTTTCAGTCCTCCACATGGGCATTTGAGACTCCTTGATAGCTTGTTGTCTACCCAAAATCTATTCCAGTGACCAACCTCGATCACCACACAGTCTACATCTGACTGACATCAGTTCCATGCGACTATCTAGGTCACCAACACTGGTTATCCTACCGACATAGGTCTCTACCTACCCGACACCACCAACTCCTCTGGTCTGCACATGACCGATGTTGGTACATGTCTATTCAATGCCAATTCCTCCTGACCAACGCTGGTACCTATGTTTGCCTATGAGTGATGACTTTTTACCCACGAGCTTTCTTTGAATCATTTCCTTGTCCAAACTACCCTGCTCAGAGGTATCCAACCCCATACACTAATCTTTGTCCATCATCTCCTCCAAGAACACCAAGGCTTTCTAGTTCTTAAGTTTATCAAATACATCAGTCTTTCTTTTATTGCAATAAACACAATCCTTTCTTGTAGCATCCCACTGCTTACAAAAATCTCAGTCTATGCTCTCCGAAGCTAAACTCTTCCCATTTGACTTAAGAACATCCGTTCCCTTCTCACTTATGTGACCAAGCCTACAAAGCCACACCTGTGCAACAGAAGTGGAATTAGTAATACAAGCAAGTAGATAAAGAGTACCTGCTTTCTTACCACATGCTAATTCAAGTGCATCCTTGGTAACAATCCAAGAATATGCTATGAGAGTTTTTATGCATCTCTCATCACCCAAATTTCCTAAATAAATTAGCCACATCTTCAAGACTGGGACCTGCATGACCTCCTTCAACACCCATGTGTTGGCCGCCTGCAATTTCAGCCGCACTTCCCCTTTGCCAATACTTTGACAAGGCTCACCAACCCCTCTAATTGGGGCTGCATGGAAAGAGAAAACAGAATCTATAAACCAAGATTCTACTTTATCCAAGGAACATCCCAGAGCATCCTGTGCAACAACACCTGCAACATCTGCTTCTTTAGTTCCTTCATGTTGATCTGCTACCAACCAACAATATTTCTTTTCCTACTCTTTCTTTCCATAACACCATAATTGATCATTCATGCCTTTGAATTCCTACATTTTTAGCTTATTTTTTTCTGCCATTGCTATACTCCCACTCAATCAAAAACCCCTAAGAGTGACCTGTAATCAAACACAAAACCTGCTCCCTGCAACCTTAGCTCTGATACCACTTGTCAAGAATCTAGAACAACAAACATGCTCTAACTCTAATTGTTAGGATCTAGGAAGCATAATTGATTACCAAATACAAGCAACTGAATATCTGGAATTAACCAAAATCATAGGTAACTAGAATTCAAAAATAACACAGAATATGAGAGACAATACCCAATTGTATTAATACTCTTCCAAAAAGAAATACAACAAAGAAGATGCCACAGTCTTCTTCCTTACACACCTCTAGGGCTCCCACACCTCTAGGGCATAAACAGTAAATCTCTTCAAGAGCTCACTCTCTCTCTTACGGTCCCAACACACAACTCAAACACAAAGTTGGAGTTCACCTCCAACCAGTCAGTATCCACTACTGCCAGTACATAAGTACTCCATATACTTCATGAACTGAGTACACACCATACTCCAAGTAGATCTCCCATGAACTTGCAACAACTTGCAACTCAAATGATCTTACTTACCATGTAGAACTTCTCCCTGATCTTGCAACAACCTGCAGATCAACCTGTTCTTACAATTGGAAGGATCTACCTTGCCTTCCTCTATTTGCTCTCAGATGTGTTACTGTCACCTTTGATCCTGTTGCCACCTGCAGATCTCCTTTGACCTCGCACACACACTCACCATGTAGATCTCCAAATGTGGCCTTGCACACTTGCTGACCAAGATCCTACACACATGAAGAACCCTTCTAATTCTCCAAACTAGCACCCACACTTGGCACTGCTGTGGAACTAGGAGGAGTTACCCTTGCTCTCTTCACACACAGAAGGAGCTAACCAAACTCAACTCTAAACTAGCACACAAATTAAAATATAGCCCATGAGTTTATTATATAGATCTCATGCAAACAATAATTAGACATTCAATTACAATAATTAGATCTGCAGCTCAAGACTAAAATTAGCCTCTTAACATGCAAACAACCGATTCGTTAACTAACTTTTTGTGAACTAGCAGTTCTAAAACCGCATAGGCGACCAACGTCGATCCCTATCTGCCTAGAGATGACTAACATCGACTGATCCCTGACCGACGTCAGCAGCTTCCTGTTTACTCCTGACTGACGTCGGTTGGCCTGACTGACGCCGGTGTCTGTGACACTCAACAACCTCCTCCAATGTCTGCATCAGTGAAGCTTTTAGCTCCACAACCTAACAAGGTAGATGTTGAGTGCTAGGAGTTGTAGTTGAAGATGCTACTATGAATTTTAGAGTGATCTGATCAATTGAATCTACCTCAATCAATCCCAATTTTTTTTCAAAGATAAAACTTTATATCACAAGTGTCTGAAGGAAGACTCTGTCTAATATAGTAGACACTCAAGGAGAGGTTGGCAAAGCCCCTTAATAAAGATATGTTGAATCTCTAAATATGTTAGTTTTTACATCAACCTTAACATGTGAGCCTTGAATCTTAAGATATACTCACTAACTTGCTCTAAATAATTTTGATGTAGTATGGCAAGTTTCCCATATGTAACATGAGGGCCCATGTTTACTATGTAACATCTGAGAAATACCTCCTTTAAGTCATCATATATGTGCAATGAACCAATAGGGAGTAGATGAAATAACCAATTATGTACTTCCCCCACTAATGTCTACTAAAATAACTTGAGTAGAATCAAAGGATTCACATGAGATGGCAAAGCCTTCTGAAAGGCTTGAAGCTGTATGAATGGATCTCTAGTTCCATCAAAGTGTGGCAATGATGGTATTTAAAAATTCTTAGGTAATTAAGCTTTTATGAATGTCCTCAGAACAGGGTTACCATGTAGATCATTGGCATCCATCCAAAACTTATAAGCTTTATTTTCTAAGGTAAGGAGATGTACTTGGTGTTGTAATTCACCAACTACATGCATCAAAGAGATGATCTCTTGGGATGGTACATTAGTATCTTGAAGTGGTTCATTTAATAGTTGCATTTGATTATTAATATTAACCATTAGAAGGCTACATTTATCAATTGGATCATAAAGAGGGGGTTTGCTCACTTGAACCTTGGGAGTATTCGTAACTTGGACCTTACTAGAGGGATGTGGGATACCATTCTCTTTAGGTGAAGAGTGAGAATTGGGTTCTATTGTAGTGAGGGGTAGCTTGGGAGATTCATTGGTATCTTTATGTTTTAGTGAATCACATTTTAATTGAGTAGAAGATTTGTTATTGGCATTAACATGTGCATTATTTGAAATAGAATCATTCGTAGAAATAGAAACAACATTTGGAAGTGCATTATGTTTGAGAGGAGGGTTAGAAACATAAGATGCATACTCTTGTTCAATATGTGCATAATTATCATCATTTTTATCATATATGTAATATTATTCATAATCACTCTCATTTTCATATTCATTGGCATGCTCACTATCATATTCATTATCACTTCCATCATTGCTAAGGAGAGGTATAAGAGAATAATTTAGTTCTTTTCTAATATGCAATAAATTATCATTTGAGATTGAAATATCATGTGCATCTATGTTATCCATTGATGAAATACATTCAATATTTTCATGTACAATATGAGAAGTAAGAGAAGGAGATTTTTCATTTGAACATTCTTTTGATAAAGTAGAGTTAAGAACATGAGATGTATCATTTGAACTATGCATTGATAATTTGATTCTATTGTTTTTATATTTTTGTAATTTGAGCATTGAAGTAGCAAAGGAAAGAGAGAGATTAGGTTCGCATGGAAGCAAGTTATCACCAATAAGAGGTTCACCTGGAAGTTCATGACTAATTTGTTCATTTGGTTCATTGTGCATAGGAGAATGAGGTGAGAAGTATATTTTCCATTTATCAAAATTATTTTCTTTAGAAGGAATAAAAGATATGGGTTTGAGAGAAAAAGGTGCATCTATTTGTGCTTCATTATCATCATTATGTATATCATCATATCCCTCATTACAACAATAGTCATTATCTTCATTGTAAATAAAATCATTTTCTACATTTATAGCTAATGTGCAATTTTGCAAATTTGTATAATCATTGTCATAATTATAAGAAAATTTTAAGAATTCATTTATGGGATGAGAGGGAGGAATTGCCTTTGTGGCCATTTTATTTATTTCACCAAAGAGAAATTTGAAAAGTACTATGAAGAAAATAAATGCACAAAGAACTACTATCATCAAAATTTTAAAATTACTTTTGATAATCGAAACAATTGACAAAAAAATCAAATTATTTTTCAAAAAATTGTAAGAGAGGAAAACTTGAGGTTTGAGGACTTAGTTTGGAAATATAGGGTTTTGAGCTAGGGTTTCAGCATTTTGAAATATTAATGCAATAATTTTAAATTCTAAAAATAATTTTGAATGGGAATAATGAATAGAAATTTACTAAAATCAGAATTATGAGATTAAATTTTTGCACAAGAAAACTAATAATATTGAAATTTTGAAATTATTTTTGACAAAGTAATCAATGTGCAAAAATTCCAAAATATTTTTCTAAAATTTCTAAGGGAGGCAAATTTGAGGTTTGAGGACCTAGTTTTGAAATCTAGTGTTTTGAGCTAGGGTTTTAGAATTTTGGAAAATTAATGCAATAATTTTAAATTCTAAAAATAATTTTGAATAGGAATAATGCACAAAAATTTATACAAAAATAAAAAATTTGAAATTAATTTTTTTCACAAGAAAACTACTAAGATTGAAATTTTGAAATTATTTTTGACCAAGTAAACAAGTTGCAAAAATGCCAAAATATTTTTCTAAAATTTGCAAGGAAGGCTTTGGGTTTGAGGACCTAGTTTGGAAATCTAGGGTTTTGAGCCAGGGTTTTAGAATTTTTGAAAATTATGCAATAATTTTAAATTCTAAAAATAATTTTGAATAAGATAAAAGCACAAACATTTATACAAAAATTTGAATTTTGAAATTAAATATTTTTTCACAAAATATGAAGGAAAAACCCTAAGGGTACCTAGGGTTTTATATTTGTTCAAAATAAGTCGTGTTCACCAAAACATTTTATCATTTTTGGGAATCTAATGTTTAGATCCTAAATAATAAGGGTCTGGAGCAATAGGAAAAATCTAGTTCAATGGGGAAATATATAGATTTTTAATAGGTAATTTTACAAGAGGAAGAATAATAAAATTATCCAAAAATAGACTAAAATAGATGATTCAGGAGCTAGAAACTAAGATGCAAGACTGGGACACTATCTGGAATCTAGATTTGGACTTCATTTTTTAATTAGATAAGAGCATTAGAACTAGATAGGAGTGGAATTAGTGTTGCAGTCTACCTCCATCATTATTATCCTGAGGATCTAATCCTTTTGGGTTTTATTCATCAAGTCAGTGTGAGCGTGTGTACCAAATTTTGGAGGTTAGAAGTCAACAGAGGTCATTGTAGGTTTGTTTTAATCTTCAAAAAAAATTATTCATCTACACACATACAAATAACAAATGCTTCAAAATCAAAATGGGGAGTAACTAGGTTAGGGGAAGAATGATCATAAAATCTAGAACCCTTGCTATCATGATCATTGCCTACATTAACCCTCAAGTTAGGGTCTCAGATCAAATGTAGTTCTATCTTAGGGAACTTGCATAATAAATGTGCATGATAGATGTAAGAATGACTTTCACCTAGGCCCTTCCTTTATCAAGCATGCAAGTCTATGTGTGATGTAGAATGTTGAGCTATAATATTGACTAATTTTTATTAAGTCTAATGTGCCAAAGTAGTAAGTGTTAGATATAAAATGTCTTGTGTAGTCCTTTACATAGGAGACTAATTATTTAGAGTTTGAGAGCTTTATTTACATTTGGATGACATTGTAAAACTTAGGGATGAAGTAAAGAAAAGGGGTAAGACTAATCCAGTATAAGAATTTGACCATTAAGGTTCAATTTGAATTTACATGGGAGCACTGGAAACTAGACAATCTAGGTTCTAGTGTTATAGTCCAAACCTAGTGCTCTTATCCTATAGGATAAGGACCAAGGGGATGGAATAAGCATGAAAAATTTGACTTGGCTGAGGTGGAATGATCATTTGAAAATATTGGGATGACTACAAATAGGTAAAAAGGTGACTCAAGCCTGAAATAAGACCAAGATGACTAAAACAAAAGACAACCAAATGTGAACAAAGCTCATATTCTCCAGTCAGAGTCTCCTATGAAATGACTATGAAAAGACATTATATGTGTGGTTGCTTGACCAATTTAGGGTGTATACACATATCATTGTCATCTTGGAAATGATATAGCACATTAGGTAGAGAGGAAATTGGATTTGACTTAGAATCAATGCTAGTGATTAAGTTGTGAAACAAGGAGCTTTTTGCTTGAAATTACTAAGTTTATGATGTTGCCAAGGAAGTTGAGGTTATCAGGAATGAAGCAATTTAATAATGGATTCATCACTAGGAAAAATCGGAAGAGGACCATAATACTCAACGTATACTTCAAGATCAATAATTTTGTTACCATGGCGGTCATATTTAGAATGTATTTGATGTACATCTATGACCTTGGCATCTAATGTAATCTTAGGAATAGGTGGAGTAGGGGAGGAAGGTTTATCTAATGTAATTAGTTTATTGGTAGTATTATTGATAGGAAGAGGATTGGAAGGGATGATTGGTTTAAGAGAAGTAATAGAAGATACAGGCAGTTCTCGAGGTTTAGAAGGTAAGATTTCTTTTACCCCATAAGGAGTATCAATAAGTGGAGAATCAGTAGGAGGTACATGATCTTCATGTGCTAATTAAAAATATATGGAGATGGTATGAACATCATGATTTAAATCATGTATTTGATTTAGAGTTTTGTGATAATGTTGAACATTCAAGTCTCGTGATTGATCTTGGGCCATGATGTAGTAATCATAATAGGTTGGAGAAATTATACATGCTTGAGATTAGAGAGGAAATTCAAAAGGGAAGATGCCTAAATAATTTAATTTACATGGAGACATGATTAAAGTATTTTATAATAATTTAGCCACTACATAACAAATGCACATGAAGTCATCTTCTATGTAAGAGGCTTCTTGAGCATTCCATGGAGGGGAGGGATGGTGTGATTATGAGGCAGTAAATAAGGAGGTGTTCACTCCATGATGTAGGAAGGTAGATTGGTAGTGTTGTAGGTATTTTTCAAATCATTAGACTCATCATTATCAGAATCAACAAGAGTGACATGTAAATCCATATTCATGTTCAATGAATTCAAGTAAGGGAGCCCTATTAATCATCATAATTATGGGAATTTGATATTGAGATTTGGGATTTCAAAGTGGAATACTCCAAGGGTTAAGATCAGCCTCATGTTTATGCCTTTTGCCATTATGAAAAAAATTGATACATTGGCTACCAGAAGAAGCAATATCCCTCATTCTATGAGTCCATGGGTGCTAAGAGTATGTTGTAAGATAAGGGTAAATCGAGGACCATGAGCTTATTTTAGATGGTCTTTAGTCCAATCATAAGACAGACTCAAATAAAACCAAGTGAATTTTGATTAGTTTTGTCAAATCCATGGCATTTCAAGAAAGTTTTTTTGAGATGATCTTTATTATAGCTAAGTAATTGGATGAGCCACAATGATGTCACATTAATACTGGATCCTTCATCTACTACTACTTTGTGAATGAGGGTGGTATTAAAGGATATTTTAATGAATAAGGGTGGATCATTATCTCTAAATAGAATCTCATCGTTGATCATGTCTTTCTCGAGGAACTCTATGGAAGGTTTTGAAGAAGGGGAAATGGATTTAATGGTATGCAATTCAATTGGTTTAGACTCATGAGAATATGGTTCCTCTTCTAAAAAAGATGGCTCTTCAGTTTATTGAAGTCATTGCATGAGGAACTTGTGATGATAAGAAAAGGTGTGAACTAACTCTATAAGAGGAATCTTGCAAGGCATACAATTGAGTTCTTTTAAGAAGTCCAATGAGTTTTGGAAGAAGAATCAAAATGAGGCTTAGAAGGTAAATTAGACTCTGGAGAAAGAGAAGTGGTTGGGGGTTAAGAATGAGGAGATAGTTCCTCATTAGTTTCCAAAGCTAAGTGAGTAATTATAGTATATTTGAGGAATTGTTCTTCCAAATATGGTTTCTTAAGTTTAGTGAGAGGATATTTATGAGCTGATTTACATTGATAATTGACCTTAGTTGCATTGACATATTGATAATTGGTGTAATATTGGTCACAAATGGCATCAATGGCACAAACATCCTTATTGGCTAGTTGGGAATTATATGTGGAAAAATATTGTTGGTTGTTAGAAAAAGAAGCTTTGGGAGCTTGTCATTTTTGAGAAGCGTTAATGTAATCTTGATGATGGATTTGAATCATGGATTCATGATTGAATGAATCATAAATCATATAGGAGACAAAAAATTTTGTGAGCCCTCTACATGTTTCATGGGAGTGACTGATGTTGGTATGGAACCAATAAAATTTATTAGGTTCATACCATTTAGGAGGATTATTGGGATAAGTAAATGGTTTCAAGGGTGCTTAAAATTGTTTCATTTTTTTCACAATTAATGGTGTGTGAGAAGATAGGGGATTGTTGGATTTGACAACTCCAGGTTTGGTTTAAGGAGGATTTTTGGTTATCACATTAGTTGAATGTTTAAAAAATCCTTTAATGATTTTGGTATTAGGTTCAAACTATTTCATTAAGAAGTCTTGATGTTGGTTTGGTCAAGAGATTCATTGAGCGTTTGAGGAGCAAAAGTTCAAACTTTATACTAAATTGAAGGAGTTAATGTGGTTATAAAGAGTTTGAACAAAGTATCATCAATCATGTTATGATCAGCTTTTGAGCCAAATATTTCCATTTTTTAATAAAATCATGAGCTGATTTAGTGGGAGATTGCTTAGCATTGATAAAATGACTAAGGCAGTCTTTAGAAGATCATTGTTTTAAAACTCTTTAACTAAAGGATTGACTAAATCTTCTAGTTGACATATGGAATATTGGAGAAGTTTATTATACCATTCCAATACATCATTTTTTAAATTTTAACTAAAATTTTAGTTGTAATGAAAGTATTAGTTTAGATCTACTCCTTCTAAATATTGCCAAATACCTTAAGAAAATATGTGGGGTCTTTAGTCCCATCATATTTAATAGTTGGAGATATGTTACCAATATCAATAGAAATAATGAAAGGAGTTAAAGGCTTGTTTTGAATGTGTAGGAGCATCTTATTGTTAATTATAGGTTAGGGAATGACATTTCTCATGACATTTATAAGAGGTGGAGGAATAAAATTTTAATTATTTTAAGGGAGAAGAATGGAAGGTTGATTAGTCATGTTGATCAAATGATGTTGTAATTGCATCATTTAGGAGGTGTTAGATATTTTCATTATGTTCATTTGTTACACTATCTATGAAATAATTTTAGTGGTATCAATTGGTGGATTGGTCTTTTTAGGTGGACTCCCGGAGTTGGTATTAAGGGGAGGGTTGTTAGGTGGTGGATTACTTGTGGGGTTCTTAGATAGACTTGTGTCAATTGCCCCCATATTGTGTTGAGATGATTGAAGATGGGATTTGTCTTGATAGGTATGGAAAGGATCTGATCCACCAATCTTATCTTTTGGTGTGATTTAAACCATGTTGTGATCCAAATATGAGGGAGGAGAAGAAATACTCCAAAAGGGAGGATTCTCTTGGGAGGTGAAGAAAGGAATAAAATAGCACCCCATATAGTGTCTAAATAGATTCAGGTTGTCTATGAAGATTCTGATAGGGGATTTCACGATGTCTGATAAAAGAAATATAGATTAGGAAAGAAGGAAACTTAGGGATAGGGTCAGCTAGATAAGGAACAGAGTCATCCAAACAAGGAACAAAATCAGCCAAATAAGGAAAAGAGTCAGCCAACAAGTATAGAATTGACTGGGTTGATAAAGTACTACTTAAAAATAGGTTGAAGAGAATACATAGTTGTATGGGTTGATATTGTACTAATGAACAAGGGCCAAAACAAAGAGATAAGGATACATAGTCTTGTAGGCCAACTGTGTATTGCAGGTAGGAAAGTTGAATAGTTTGTAAGAAATTGTATCAATCAAGATGACAATGTTCTAAAATGAGGTAAATTTTTGAAATATAATTTAAATCAAAATGAGAGTAAGCACACAAATAATTGGATCAATGTGACTGATCCAATTGGATCACATAGCATAAACCTTACACCAACACTATCCAATGCAAGTTTTGTAATACAACACATAATAATCAAAGAGCAAGCAGCAACTAAAAAGTGATTGCTGATTGGTTAGTCATCCTAAGTGTTATTGAATTATAATAAAGCATAATTTTAATGTGATATGAAGTTAGCTGAAATGATGAACTAGAAAGCAATCTAAGGTTGGTTTCAATATGTTTGGGCTGAAAGGGATCTATATTGGTGATAGTATTGGCTTGGTATTGGGGCCCACCCCCATACTTCACAATCTGATAGTAATAATGGTGTTAGGTGATTTTATAATATATACCATCGACCACATGTTTATACTCAGCCAGAAAACCAAGTCAGCCTCCCCCTTGGTGATGAAATCCAAGTAGGTAGGCCTTGGGAAGATAAATGTTTAATGTTTTTTTAATGTAAATAGATTTGGTAATGTGTGAAAAAGATTAAAATAGTGTAATTAAAATAATAATTTAAAATACCACCTATTTAATTTATGTGAGTTACACTAAGCATATAAACAACTAAGAAGGAAAGGTGAATTAATTACTAGTAAATAGATGTTAATTCCTTGATTGAGAATGGTACAAAGTCAATTCAAACAAAAATATATGCAAATAATACATAACAGATTCAACTGGGTCATTGTTATTATGCAGAACCAAGGTTTTTAAGAACAAAGTCAAACAAGTTGGCTATGTCTCTTAGATAAAAGATAGACTATAAAACAGAGTCGACCAAGTCGACCCAATTAATTATAGGATTGTAGTTTTATAAACTGCAAACTTATGAAAATAGTACTAAATGAAGAACTGAAATGATAGAGAGAAAAGAAAGGAACCTTGGTGGGCTTGAATACATTTTACATTGAAAAATTTTATGCTATAATGCTCAAATGTTGCTTAAACTATTTCAACTGGGTCGACTGGTTCGACTAAGTTTGTCAAACCTTGTATGCTAAAAATGGGATAACAAACAGAGTTAACCTATTCAATATTGTTTGTATACCTATATTTTAATAGGATAAAATAGTATATAGATTCAACTAGTTCAATTATGTATGCCAATGTGGAGCTGAAGAAGAATATAGTGTCAAATTGCTTGATCTAATAACTTGTAATTGGCGAAGACCTGCACAGACAAAACATAGTTATTTTAAAGTGACTATGTTAAACATGCACATAGAAAGTTAGAACTATATTGACTGGTTCGATACAGTACTACAAATATAAAAAAATATAATATGATGTCAAAAGTGATGGTGTGAAAGAAAACATGTAAGGGTTAGATTCATGTTAGGTTCACTAGAATGTATGAAAAGGGAAATGTAACTGATATATAAATCAATCCTAGCTTGGAGAAGATAATTCCTACTAACACTTTCAATTTTTGATACATTATATGTTCTATGTCATGACCAAGATGGATCCACTAAACCTAGCCAAGGGATCTCTTACCACAATAATATCACTAGGAAAGGTTCAAAAGCCTCTAATCAATCAAAACTAGGCAATAACCCTAACTAGGTCCTATGTTTTCATAATTACTAAGTATGAATGACAAAATCAAAGCAAATTCTAATCTAGTGCTCACCAAGTCTTGTGAAGGGGGTAATAAAAATAAAAAGTAAACATGCATAGAATATATACACTCATGTCAATGTATACAAAATCCTAATGCAGGGAATATAAGTACAAATATTAATTTATCTACTCTTACAAAGGAGGAACAAAGTTAGGAATACTCACCTTTGAATACGAACCCATCAAGCCTCAATATCTCCTTTGGCCAAGGTGTTTTGTAAGAGGTTGTTATGGTATTTAAGGATAACAAGGATAAGTTAGCTCTAGGCTACACAACCTATCTATGCATCCAAAAGACTTCTCCATAATAAAATATCCATATATCCAAAGAAAGTGTTGAAACCCTAAGCTATGTTACTCAAGAAGAATTTTGGATAAGCATATGCGTAATATATATCTCTTCTTCTTCTCTAAGAAATGATGAAATGAATGTGTTTATATAGTTGAATCAAACCCTAAACCTTTCTAAAAAGTTTAGTTGATAGGGTTAGCCCAATCAAATTTGTATCATTATTGATAAAAGAAAATTAGGTTTTGTCCTAGCTTACCTAGACCCTAAATAAGTATTGTCAATTAGAGTATAGAGTCGATGGGGATGATAGTGTATTATAAACTATTAGAAAGGATTGTTAGGCTAGGGAAGGGCTAATGAAGGCAGAAAATGACTATAAAAGTATGAAAAGAGGAGGAAAATCCTAGTGGAGTGTTTTTAGGATGTGGTTGGATTGATAATAAGTGGTAGTATAGGGACAACAATCATGTGAAATACCAATGGTCTACCCAACCCTTTCCTAGTGCACCTCTTAAGGCGTGCACTCAAAGAGATTGAGATTCAATGGGTTTTTGCAAGAGAGAAAGTATTAGTAATTGATAAAGTTTGAAAATATTATGTGTATACAAAAATTTGATGAAGAGTAGAATCTTAAAAAGTTGGGTCAGGGTTTTCAACTTGCAAAAAAAACTAAAATTTGTAGAAGAGCCCTCGTGCCCTTTTTCTTCCTTGGAGTGCCCAACTTCAATAGTTCACAAAAAAAAATTGACCAACAAAAAAGTTCCAAAGTTTTTTATAATATTTTGAAGTTTATTAAAAAAATGATGCCACTATCCAAAAAAATTTCATTTTTATAGAAAATTAAAAAATGACTAGAAAATGCCTAAAAAGACTAATTAAGACCAAACAAAAGAAACCCATATGGGTTTTTGCATAACCTATAATAATTGGAGGCTGAAAAAGACCTAGTAAGGTAAAAGCATGTGGAAATTTTGGGAAAATATCATGGATATGTAACTTTGACATAGGGAGAGATAGGCATTGACACCATGCAAAAAATATTTGATTCCATGTAAGAAAGACAAAAGTATTAAAAGCCCAAAAAACTATACTAGTAATGATTTACTCCATAATGTGTTATGGTATGATGTGTTAAGTCATGATGTGTTATGTAATGATGTGTTATGTCATGATGTGTTAAGTTGTGATGTTTTACATTTTGATGTGTTATGTCATGATGTGTTGTGTTGTGATGTGTTATGGGTCATTGGGATGCCAATAAGACTAGATGCTCAATGATTTAAGCCCCAAATAGCTCACTAGGTTCTCATTAATTACCCTCTTATTAGTTATTTTTACTCCATAGCCCCTAACATTTTATCTAGGAAGGCTAAAAGTGTTCCTTTTTGTTGAAATTGTGGCTTTGACACTAATATTTTTGGCAAAGACTTATAGTCATCGTCTAAAGTTATTTTCTAAAAATTATAAGTTTTATCAATTTTTATATGAAAATAAAGTTATTTATAACTTCCATGAGACATATATTTTAATCTCTATAGTGAATTGACTTTTTTTTAAAAGTGCATGACTTTTTGTGTTCTTCACAACAATAGTTTCATATTTATTATATTGTATCAAGATTGTATTTTTCAATAAATTTTAAATAATTATATATTTCAAAACATATGTAAATGCACTACTTAGAAATTACCGCCTATTTCTATTTGGGGGATCACTTTTTTCACCATTGTTTATGCAAAATAAATTATAGGGAGGTTTCAAATCACAATTTAAGTGACCATTGTCTATTTTTTTGTTCCATTTCAATTGTTTTATAGTGTTTAACAGTTTGAGGTTATTTTCATGGATTTTTTATGACTTGTTTCATTATAATGACTTCATGCAAAGATCTCATTATACTCAAGCATGCCCATAATAGCTTGCAGGCTAAGAATGACATGTTATTTTTTGAAGCATGTGTACTTCAAGAGCATATGGTCAAAATTGTTGAGGAGAATAGGGAACTCGAAATATAAAATACCCTATGTCTCTCACACATTATAGATAGAGATGCCCTCAAACAATATTTATAATGGAATGTTGTCTTGTTATAGCAACAAATTTCCCATGTGGACTCCATTAACATAGTCCACATATTATCATCATTTTTTATTATAGTACGCATCCTCTTGATGCTCTTTTAGATTGTGATTTGTCAAGTCATTCTGTGTTCTTTTATCACCTATGGTTTCTCATGTAATAACCCACAATTTTAATCATCACATATATGTATTTGCCTCATTATAGAAGCACACTACCAATATTAGTTCCCATTTACTCTATTCCATGGGTTATTTTAGCATAAGTATTGGTAAGCACTTATATTAAATTTGGTAGAGTCAAACACACAAGATATAACAATACGACTCATCATTTTATTCATTCATGAGAGTTACATTTATATATTGAGAGGATTTTATAACTCTAGAGTTAATCTTTATCAAATATGCACTAAAGCTCTCAACTCCTCTCCTAAATCTCCCTAGTATCTATCAACAAGATTTATTCCATCGTAGAATATATATAGTGAGTTATTTTATCTTAGATATAGCTCACGTACATATGTAAAATTATATTCTCCAAAATAAACAAACTTGCATAAAAACTAATGTGGGTAATATAAATTCCTAACATTCCCTTCCCCCCAGTGAAAACATATGAACATGTGCTTTACAAGACTAGATGAAGTTATATAGGGAAAAATCATTCATCAACCTCTCATAGACTAAATCACTGGTGGGAACACAATAACTGAATCAGTGTGGGAATTATGAACATGAATTCTGCATATTTTTAGACTACACTCTTGTATATAAAAACATAATAGTTCTCAATGAAGTACACAATTTGGGAAACAAGAATTATACCACTTATTTTCACACAATCAAGAACATAAAAAGAAACACTTGTGACATTATAATATAATTGGATCCATCATTAGTGGTTGATGAGAGATGTTTTTTGGTCTCCTTCCTCTAATGCCTCCAACCTCTAATTGATAGTTATCTAGTGGAAGTATTCTTCATCACTTGGATATCCTACATGAGTAGTATTTATTTCCCAATCATTCTTCTTTTATTCATCAACAACCATGGCATTCTCTTGTAGTTTTCCATCAAGTATATATTGTGCTCTTTGTTTTCATGTTATAGTCATGTGACCATATTATTTTTGATAATAATAGATAAATCATTTCTTTGAATCTTTAAATGTTGATCCCTGCCTAAAAAAATAATTTTGGATCTTATTTTAACATATGATTTACCTTGTTTGTTTTTACCATACATTACACTTTCCTTTATATCCGTACTCCTAGTTCTATTTATTCATCTATTAGAGAACAAATCAAATCTTCTAAGCTAGGATTTATTTTTTCTCCATGTGAAAACCATGTTAGAATAGTTGGTTGGCATGCTATTTAGTACTATAGATTTTGCATCATCATGCACATCAATTTTTATTCTGGAAAATTTATTTTAAATGGAACAAAACTTACTAATGTGTTGCACCATGTTGTCACCTTCCTCCATCTTGAGTTTGAATGACTTTTGCTTTAGGGCCACTGCTACGCTTCATATTCATAATCTAAACATCTTTTTTAATGTCATCTAGATGAAATTTTAAGTCTTTGATACATCTATATGATGTAAATAGGCATCAAACAACCCTAGGCTAATAATTTTTGTTGCCTTTTGATCCTTGGATTCCCACTTGATTGCTTCATTTGCATCTTTAGTAATTTCCCATCAACAATCCCCCATAGACCTTTGTCAATTAACAATAACTAGGTTCTTACTAGCCAAGTGTTGAAGTATTTTGCCTCAAATTTTTCAACAAGACTTAATTTCCTAATTATTCCCCCCCCCCACAATTTTGATAGATTAAAAAAACATTAATTTCTACTAAGAATGCATATGTTTACATAGGAAAATTTTGAATTTCAATGACACAATTTTATTTGACATTGACTCAAGATTATTGACCTTGATAAATATATATATGATATTAGACTCTAAATATTTTGACGCATGATATTGAACTAACGAAAAATAATTGACATGAAGGAAAATTAACTTGATTTAATAACAAGATATAATGATATCATTTTATAGACTCATAAATAAACTCTATTTCTTAGACAAACATTCAGATCAATTTCCACACTTTGAATACACATAATATACTTGAATACATAATAGATATTTTAACATTCGATGACAACTTAATAACTTTGTATGAGGGATTCTGACATGGATTAAACTTGATATTTTATAGGTTGCATGCAAATTATGGATTGTTAATGGATGTTGATCTTAATAGATAGTTTATTTGAATATATTTTATGTAGATATTCAATGTAATAGTTAGTAAAAGTATAATATATAATTTATAATCTTACATGATGATAAAATTTAATAAATCTCCATGAGCCTGGCATAGCCATCAGTTGATTTGACAATGTCAATGGCATTACAACTTCTATGAATTTATGGACTCATCAGACCTGAATGGGGATGATGGTCACATATTTGATCAAGTTTATATGTATGATAATACATAAAAAATGATCAAGATCAAAATAAAGTACCAACACATGTACTTCTATTCAAACTTTAAACTAACTGCCATCAAAAGAATCGTGATTTTTTCATGACTAGTTGATATCTAATTTAAGATCCCATCCTATTAACTTACTTTAAAACCAAATATTAAATTTGGTAGAGTCAAACACACAAGACATAACAATAAAACCCATCATTTTATT
This sequence comes from Torreya grandis, assembly GCA_037957365.1. Taxonomy (NCBI): domain Eukaryota; kingdom Viridiplantae; phylum Streptophyta; class Pinopsida; order Cupressales; family Taxaceae; genus Torreya; species Torreya grandis. The sequence goes on along the minus strand of JARHVA010001123.1, from coordinate 1,373,701 downwards.
CATTCACGAGAGTTAAATTTATAAATTGAGAGGCTTTTACAACTTAGGAGATAATCTTTATCAAATATCCCTTAGATCTTGTAACTCCTCTCCTAAAATCTCCCTAATATATATCAACAAGATTTATTCCATCCTATAATATCTACTAATTTATTTTATCTTAAATATAACTCACGCACACCCATAAATTCTCCCAAAATATACAAACTCACCTAAAAACTAATGTGAGTATTAATAATTCCTAACAACTTACAAGGTATTGTATCACCCATCCAACATGTTCATTAGATTGATCACATGGAATTGGCTATTGAGCAGTATATTCCTCTTAATTAGGATTATTTCATGTGAGATCTAAACTTGTATTTGTTTTATACACTCTTCATGAGGATATAGAGTGACACATGAGCTCTTTTGCACCTTCACTTAAGCATGAGAGACCTGAAATTACTTGTGTTTTTTTTATAAGTTAAGCTTGGGTTTTATAAGGACCTAAAAACCATAGTTCAGTATAGTAAAACAAATGAAAGAAGGCCCACACAGCTTGAAATACATAGTCCATTAGCAAAAACTCAGCAAAATGAGAACTAGACCAAACTAACCAAACATAGCCCTCTGCTAAATTTCCTCAAACTGATTTTCCTCTCTACTACCACTTGCCAGTTTCTTCATGTTGTTTCTTGACACTCCTCTCATTTTAGGCCTCTATCCTCCCATTATAATTTTGTTATATCCCATTTTTCCTTGATATTTTCCATCAAGGCTTTGTCTCTTTTAGTGTTATGATCCCCTGGGGTGTTGGTGCTTACCTTTGGGGTACCCTCAGTCTTACCCTCACCTATCATATGTTGATCCCTAGTCCCCTCTCATAAAATTACTTGTGTTAGGCATGAGGGTTCTGATGCATTTTCAAATTCACATAGGTGTGAGATTCATGAATCTAATTCAAATTATTCTTTGCATACATTAATTTTTCACATGGCACTGAATCACATACATGCATCTTTTTCTACCATTTGTGTTCATTTGGGATGGATTTTAGATAGGTTGTTATGGTGTCATTAATGTTCCTTACATAGACTCTACCTTCATGGTTCATCCACTAATCAAATACATCATCTACACACCATTCATACTACATATTAGTGCTTCTTTTTTAGATACAAACTCATTTTTATGGCCTTTTTTGACAAATTAATAGTCCCCTAACATAGAGCAAGATTTGATGTCTTGAACGTCTCTTTGTCTTCTTTAAATTATCATTTGTGAGATATTTTCATATACATTTTTAACACCTTGATAGTATTTGACCATCATTATCATAAGCATTTTTTGGCACCCTGACATGTTTCAGTTTTTTATGTTTGAATAGTGGATTCAAACCACTCATGTATATTTTTTCATCCATAAAACATTATGGAGGGGGGTTATTTATACTTTTTTCTTTGGATGTTGTGTTTATCTCTCTTTTTTAGTTTTACATAGACACATTTTAACATCTCTTGAAAAAATTCTTTTATGATAAACTTTCTTGGTGTTCAATCTCATCTTCTACACAGTCATGTGGATCAACTCACCTTGTAGTCTCGAGTAAAACACATTATCTGAAGCACTTTATGTCAACATTTAGTGACACTAGCTATGTGTCCCCAACTACATCATTATTGGAGAATTTCCATGGATTTTGTCTAATTTATGCATCACTTTGGTCCTCTTAATGTCCACTTCTCTTGTTTCTTGAATTTTTTCACATGTCACCTACTTTGGCAATTTTTCCATCACCTAAAGGGAAACATCAAGTGCATCTTAATTTAGTGGTATATTAGCTCACCCAATACTTCTTTGGTGATGGTTTCAACCCACTCAATGCACTTTATTTAGTGATGGATCAACCCATCCTTCTGGCATATCTCAGCATATGTAGTCACTTATGTTATTCTCACTATTTTTTTAATGGACCCTTGCAACATGCATCATTTTTTTCAATTATGTTTTTCTGTACATGGGAACCCTACCAGGCCTAGTTATTAGGAAACATTTCAAAGGATATTAAGCCTCCTTTTTATGTATAGGCTTCATCAAATTTTACTTAGGGGAGGTGTTGGTGCAATATTTAATGGGCATATATCATTAAGTTAACTTGGGCTTACATTTATACTAAGTGTGTTTTGATACACTTTTCTTGGATTAGAATATGATAAGGATGAACATTTAATGTTATGTATTAGTGTGTCACCTCTAAGTGGGATAATCATGTGTGCCTATTACGTGGCCAACAGGGAAATTCGTACAAGCACTTGTCATATATATATATATATCCCTCATCTCTTTGTACATGCATATCTCTATAATGATTAAAGTATATCTTTTTGAAGCCTAATGCTTTGCATTGTCTTTGACTAAAATCTTTATATTTTCATTATTTTACAAAGTTATATTATTTTATGGAGTAAACCGATACTAGAAGAATTTCTCGAGCTATCAATGCATTTATACTTTTTTACATGGAATCAAATATTTCTTGCATAAATGAATAATGCAATAGATACAAAATATGATATCAAATCTAGCTAAGATCTAACCATGAACAATATCAATGAATAAATGCAAGTAAAAAAAACTATTTAAGATATAATCAAATAAAACAACAAAGATAAAACATAACAACAATATGGATAGAGTACAACCATGAAAAACTTCACTAAGACCTAAGAATGACATTATCAAAGAAGGAAAATATGATAGTAACTTATATAGAATCCAAATAATGAACAATACGAAAGAAGTGAAATTTGAAAACAACTTGGATATATTGCAATCATGAACAATGTTACAATACCAAATTTTCAAAATATGACATCAATTTAGCTATAATCTGACCATGAAATATACCATAAAAGTAAAATATGACATCAACCTAACATATTATCAAAACCAAATAACCAGTATATATGATAAAACTTAGGTAGAGTGCAATTGTAAACAAAAGACAACAAAACATGGCACCTTTAAAATCAAGATAAACATTCCACTATGAAACAAATAAAGTTTATATTTACATGTTAGGTCTCATGGGTTTTAATATTCAAAACAAAACATGAAACCTAGCATGTAAATATAAGCCTTTGCCACATAAACCATAAGCAAACCCTCGATTTAAAAAATTCATTAACACATACTCCATGCCATAAGAAAGAACAACATTGAAATCATGTTAATAAAAAATAATTTGAAAGTATAACTATTACCTGGGTTCCTTCTCAAGTTAGATTAGTTACCCACACACTAGCATAAAAACACATTAGTGTTTCTAGACTTTGCTTGAACCATTAGGTCTAAGAAAAAATACTCACATGCTAAACCCACCGACTTCTTACAGGAGGGTAAGGGTATGGAGATAAATAGTCAATAGACTTTAAGGACTTATTACCCACACTAGATTTGGTGGTTGGCCTATCTTGAAAATGTTAAGCTTGTGTGGTTTGTACCTATATTTCAAAAAAAAATCAAAACCTAATAGAGAGACACAAATTGAAAAATGCATAATTGATGTGATACAAATCAAATTCTACCATATTTCAAAATATAAAGATAGGAAAAAACTATCAAATGCAAAATTAACATGATATAATTGGAATCTATAATATTTCAATAGCTAAATTCAAGAACAAAATTTAAAATAAGCCTGTTATGTTACAATTACGAAAATATCAAATTTTTAACACTACAAAACAAAACTAAAAAATACTAGGGGATGCAAAAATTTTATCTTTAATGGCCAAAAGCATCATCAAATACAACCAAAAAATATTTTTAAACATAAAACAAAAGCATACATAGTGTCTAAGTTCAATGACATTAAAAAAGACATGATGTGACCATGCCATCGAATGTAAATCCAACAGGAGCATTCAATGGATCCTCACATGAGAAGAGGCAACAAAGGCCACTAATGTCCCTTGAACATTTAAAACATATATATTTGACTTTAGGCAAACCATTGAGTTCAAAAAAAATTACCATGCATCATACCTTCATTAGCTTATCAAAATTTCCCATTTTAACTAATCCAAAAATTGCCCTAAATAAATGGAAAAATAAATTGGCTAATCAAAAAACAAAACTAGGCTTTTTCAAAAAATCAAATTAATCTTTATTTTCTTAAAACTATAGAGAAAATGTAGGAAATGTCATGTGTTATCATGTTAGGAAAGAAAATATGACTCAATGATTCCTATATATGTGCCTTTACATGGTAATAAATAGTGTGATATCACTTCCTCAAAACTTTTCACGACTAAATAAGATATAAAACTAATATCCAATAATATTCATGGTAAATCACGTTTATAATTAAATATAACTTATTTTCTGAGATTATAATATTAATATTTCATATTTAAGTCACATTTAGAACTAAATACAAGTAATTTTCTAAGATATATATATATATATGAATGATCAGTTAGTAAGGGTTGGGGAGTTTACCCACAAATAAAAATGACATGACAAAACAATGAAGAAAACACTAGAGAAACCATAATACTTCTATCGAGAAGACAACTCTTTGCGAGAAATGGCAAAGAGGGTATGAAAGTAGAGGACATACTCCAAGAATACAAAGAAATAAAATCAAGAGCAACTAACTATTCAACAAAACCAACACGTATCCCTAAGATATTATTGCTTTCTTATGTAAATGAAGATCTATATGATAAAGGTTTTATTATTGGTATAATATTTCTTGTTTAAGACCATTGTCCAACCTTTAATATCATCTAAATCAATTCCAATCTAGGGAAAGTCAACATTCAAGCAAAGAACTTCCACAGGGAGAGCTCCAAAATGAGAGGAATGCAATTATGGCATAAAACACAATTGAAACTTAAGGACACCTCAGAGCAGAGCCATCCAAAATAGATCCATTTTTACCTAAGGGAACAACCTCTTTGATATAAAAAGAAGGAAAAATTACTATGAAAAAGGATATTGAAGGAGTAGTTGGTGAAGTTTTAATCTTGTCCTTAATTGAAGATACAAGTAGAGGAATATTAACCTTAACCTTACCATAGAGGATCAAATGATAAACCTTCACATCTTTCCACCAAGTTGTAGATTTATCAAACCTTAGCTTGTAATTAACTTGATCATCCTATTGATTTGGGAAATCATTATCCACATGTTCATGAGCAAATCACGTATTGCATCTAAAATTAATCCTTTCATAATCTAGAGGTTGAGTCCAAATTTTATTACCAACCTTGATCTTAATAACCTCTAGTAAACCTTTTTAGAGATCCATGACAATGCACATGCGAGATAAGGTAGTCCACATGCAGTCCCTAGTCTCTAGAGTGAGCGTAAAAAATCCCCAAGAGAGCTATTGATGGCTTGAAGAGAAGGTGCCTACCAAAATTAAAGAGGTAGATGAGGTAGCTAGACCCAAACTAGAGCAATGACAAAAGATTTAGTAACATGATTCAAGGTAGGGTACCATGATTACATGAAAATAAAGGCATCATCCTTTGTCCAAGGGCCCAAATGCAATAGTTGATCTCTATGTGTAGTCGAGGAACACACAATAATGAGTAAGCCTTTGGCACACAGATGAATAACAAAGGTGCCAGAAAGAAGGTGTTTCTAATGCATGGAGACTCGAGAATGAAGGTTAACCATGGTCAACCAATTTTTTTAGAAATGACAAATCATAGCCATTGATGAAAAATATGTTTCATCTTAAAAAACCTCACCACCCAATTGTATAAAATGGACATCAGAAGAGGAATGAACTGTACCCTGATGGCCCTATCCAATAGAAGTAGCCAAGTCATAAGTCAAAGTTGAATCCAACAAAAAATAAGAGGGTAAAATAATACCTAATGTATACAATAACACCCTTCATGACATGGCAAGGATATCCTCCTCTATTGAGAATAAATGAAGCTCCTTGAAAGAAACAAGCCAATCAAGGAAGTAATGATGATGCAGGGAAACAGAGTAGGGCTCCTTAAAGACAAAACCAATAGCAAATCAAGGCCCATAACCTTAAAGCGAAGAACACTCCAGACTGGGTGATGTCATAGCTACAAGGAAATTGAGATCTCACGAACAAATGCAAGCTAAAAAGCCCTAAAATGCACACTATGAACCCTAATTCTCACTCAGATACTTTCTATATAATATATATTATTATATTGATAAGAATTTTACAATAACAATAATGAAGTGGACTGAATTATTCACTATTATGTTAATTCTTAAATTTGACCTCCATTTGACCGTAACAAGTTTTTTTCATTTTGCTTATATAAGTCAATCAAAAAATTGTATATAAGGCATATGGTGGAGTTTGGAGCCTATATTTTTGTCCAACTTTTTTTTCTGACCCTAACATAGTGGGGTAGCTAGATTGATGTTATTTTTCAATAATTAGTAGTAAATTGGTAAAAAAGGTAATAGCATTATTAATCAATATGTGAAAAAACTAAAATAAGAGATTTGAGATTGATATCTCTCAATGTATTCCACATTAATTTATTTAAGATCATTGTATTAGTATTATTAAAAATATTATTTTTTATTTTTAATGGGTTGATAATAAAAATTGTTAATTAAAACTCATGAATCTTATAATATCATTTTTACAATGTAAATTAATAACCAACATAAATATCTTAGATAAATATATATAAAAGATGTTGAGAGATATCATTCTCGAGGTGTTTATATCCATTTATTTTACAAACATAAAATCATATAGGCACCTCCAGAATGATATTTATCGACATATTTTACATTGATTTATCTAAGATATATATCTTAATTGATTATTAATTTAAAATAAAATCTAAATATATGAAAAATAATAAGATTAACTAATATAATACTTAAATTATTAATTTTTTAATTAAATTGCTTGTATTGGTTTAGATTTTATTTGTTACAAATACTTTTTTTGGTACATATTGATATAGTTGCACCTGAGAACCATATATAGGGCCTTTGTTTATCATTTATAGCAATAGTCATGAGGACTGTGAGTCACTTTAGAAAACTACACTCATTCCAAATTCATCCACAATAAACTTCACTCAATGAACATTTAAGTTTTAAAATTTTATTGTATGATACGTCTAGATCAAATGGGTCCAAAAAGTTTTGTTAGCCAATATTAGAAGTCATACTAAAAAAGAAACACTAAAGGAAATACATATACATTTTAACAGTTTGGTGTGCTCAAAATTTCACATTGCAGCTATAAAATATTTTGATTGTACTTTCATACAAATAATTGTACATAAATGCATGACTCATACAATGCCCATATTTAGTTTACAAACCAAATCACTATTTTATTTTTATTTGAGTTATAGATAATTAAATTAGGCTTCTATAACGTAATTGGTATCTCTAGAAAATATGATTTCCTCTCTTAAAGTCAAGTGACACGCTCATCTAAGAAAAAAAATAACAACACAATTATTAATCCATCAAAACAATATTTTTTTAGCATAGAAATGAACCTAATTTTATAAATACCATTTAATATATTTGGAGATCCACACTACAGTGCCACTTAAAATACACCCGAAAGTCTTAAATGGAAGAAAAAAAAATTCCTTGTAAACACACACTAGTATTGAAACTTAAATAAAATAACCATTTTTACTGCACAAACTAAAAAATAAAATTATTAGTTAGACTTGGCACTACATGGAGTAAATGGGAATAAAAATTGGTATTATGAATAATCATAGTGGTATAACTTTTATAATTTTACAATCTTAACATGCCAAAGAAGAGAAAATTAAAGTGTGATGATGGTGTACTAAAATTTAAAAATATATTTTTTAAGTTCTTAACTTGTAATAGTGTTTACTAATAAAATTATATTTTTAATAAAAGTTAATATGGTATAATAATGTCAGACAGGTTTTAATTTGTAATAGTATTTGTTTAAAAAATTATTTTTTTAATAAAAATTAACATAATATAATAATGTCGGTTAGGTTTTATTTTAAATGAAAATTTATTTAAATGATAATTAAATGGATGTTAAATTTTAAGTTGAAATTAAAAGTGGACACACTCACTACAGGAAAAGACCTAATAGTTGAGTAGGGTCCAATAGCTAAGAGGGTATTTGGAGATGTAGGGCCCAAATCTTGAATAATTTTTTTTATTATAAGTAAATATTTTTTTATTAATTACAAATATATTTATACCAAATAATTGAGCATTGATATTTTGCTTTGATTCATATAAAATCTTAAACTTATACACAATATATTATATTATTGTTAGTACACAATATTTCAACTATAAATATCTCAATTTAAGATTTGCATGAATAAATATAAATATTGAGTTTAGTAATACAGATATTTATATTACTTTTGAAATACAATATCTCCTTTCACTTACTATCAAAAGTCAAAAATCCTATTAACTTAATACTTCAACATGTGCAAACTTTTAAAATAACTTGTGTAAGTATACATCCAATTTATATTCATTTTTAATTTTAAAAGTTTAAATCATTGACTCTAAAAATATTCCACTCCTTATTCCAATAGGTGTACCTGCATAATTAAAAATAGACATAAATCTCACCAAATTATTTAATGCAATTTAAAAACAATTGAAAAAAAATCAATATAAATAAAACTAAATGAACCAATGTGATGCAAGTCCACATATCATGAGAGTTTTCAAATTTGAATCTCAATTGGCCTATATAAATAATCCTTATTATATGTTCTTATTCCCTTACCATTATTTCTAGAGAATGTTGCTATAATTTTTAAGGTATTTCATCAATTACACCAACAACAGGTAAGTAAACAACATACATAATTCAGTAATTTATAGTCTTTTGATCCAATTTTTTGTGATTATTACGCTTTGTTTCTCATTGATGTCTAACTTGGAGGGCTTTAATCCAATTTTTGTAATAAAAAATATTGATACAAGAAATATCAAAAGATTAGACCACCCTTTTTAAGATCAAATATTATAATGTAACAAATTCAATAATGCCACTAAAATACCATCCTAGATAATATCTATATATTTGTCCTCCTCTTTGTTTCTCTCAATTTTATCTTTTCTATTTCTCTTTCTTCTTATTTTTCTCAATGTTTATAAGTTTAAATCAATTATTACTCCATAAAACATTCATTGTATCCCAAAAAGCCATATATATTATAAATTGCACCATTACTATACTACATGGTTGAACATGCATTATAGTTGGTGTGTTCATTATGAGATTATAAGAACATTCTAGGGGCCTCATAAGAATGAATCTAAGGAAAACACAGGCCCCAAAAAAAATACTCCATTTTTTTAGCTTCTTAGATGTGTCTGTGTTATTAGTTTTTTGAAAAAGGAAATTAATCTTTCAAGGATCCATGTAAGATTTTAGGAAAATGAGTGAGTTTTTTAGATCCCTAGAATTAATGACTATATTATTTGATTGTATTTCAATATGTCTAAATTTTAATAGAAACATATATTGTATAGAGCTTATTTATAATAAACACCAAGTCGACAGTTTTAATGAAGTGCTCATGTCAATGTGAGAATTTGGGGTTCTCATTGTTCAGCTCTAAAAATCCTTGTTCTACAATCTAATCCTAATGATTATTTATAGATTTGTGTGAAATCATATATTATTATAAACCCCTCTCTTGTCACTTACTAAATTAGGAAAAAAATTATGCAATTAGAAATAATTTTAATATCTTAAGTACGAATATATTTATTTACAATATTTATGAATAGATGTCATGTAATTTAACTTATATATATTTATCCAAATATTTTTAGTGAAACTACATTTATAACATGCTTTGTAGCTTTATAAGGTAGTATATTTTTATACAAAATTAGAGTGTATAGGATCATGGAGTTGTAGGTTGTTGAGCTCACTTACAATTCCCCAGGCTAATTTAACTAGAGACAATATCAAAATAACTAACAAGTGAAGCACAACACTTGAATAAATCTAACTATATATATATATATATATATATATATATATATATAACTCTTTGTGATAATTAAAATCATAAAAAATGTATTAGTGGGAGCCAAATGTGGGACATTTAAACTTTAGTTAATAGTGCTCAGTCCACATTATGTATGGACCCTATTCGAGGTGAAAAAGCAATAACACATCACTATCATGGATTGAACATACTATTTTTGGCATTGAACGTGCCCATACCTGAGCTGAATCACACATAACTAGTTTGGATTTGCACAATCTCATACTTACATTGTATCACACCAGTTTACATTTGCATTGTTGTTGAAGGGGAAGAGTAGATGTAGTGTTATTAGCATAGTATGCATGTTATCATTTTATAATGCATGCTATTAACTTTTCCATATTTTGTGATGCAAATAAAATGAAAATTTCAAAGAGAAAAATAATATTTCATAAAATAAGGATCAATACAAAAAGAGGAAGAATATCGAATGATACAAATTCAGAAGGTGAAGGAGCTGAAAATTCCCACAATCAACGTGAAACTACTACACATGTGACAATAGGTCCTTCATTAACTAGAAAGGTATCCATCCAAACTCAATGGATTATAACTAAAAGGAAGCATGTTATAATGGATGTTGAAAATAATGGGTACTCCACTTGAGTTGTGGTAAAAGAATGGGGAATCCCTATAGACACACTCAACTATTAGTTATTGGGTATCACAACTACAAAAAAAAGGCCCACCAACCATTTTTGTAGATGAGGAAAAACTTGATGTTATTGAATGGTGAAAAGATATGGAAAAACTTGGTCATGGACCTAAAATTATACAATTCAAGTCATATTAGGCCCACATATGTGAAAATAGGCCCAACTTTTTCAAGGATGAAATGCTTGACAAGTCTTGGCGGGTTGGGTTTAAGAAGAGGCACCTAGACTTGTCCATTACATTAACAGAAGGCTTAGATAGAGATAAATCATTCCATCTAAGGCTTTTCATTGTAAATGAATTCTATAATATCTTGGAGAATTTTTATGAAGCTAACCATTATGGACCTTACAAAATTTGGAACTATGATGAAACTAGATTGTAGGCTGGCAAGAACATTGTTATGTGGGTCATAACAAAAAGAGCACATGTTATGCCCTTAACTTATAGTGTGTTTAGGGATATGTGTGGCCGACTTGTGGCTTACATACCTTCATATTATCGTATTACATTTCTCAATGATCTTATTATGGTCAGCCTATGGAATAACCATGGCTAAGTATACTATATATAAGAGGTAGTGGTTAGTATTTTATCATCATATTACAAATTTTGCTCTCATTACATTATTGTGGAGGTTTCCCCCTTGAAGTGGCTTAGTTATATTTATCAAGTATTCTAATATTATATAAATTATTATGTGGATCTATTATCTCTACTCTAATGTATGTGATATATTATTCGACTATGTGAACATCTAAGTAATTTCATTAAAAGTGGTATCAAATCTTAGATTTGGGAAAGTTTTCACAATGGCATTTTTTAGATCTAGTGTTAAAAGTCTCCTATGATTTGAAAGATCAAAAAAACATAACTTGTGATCTAGGAAGAATTTAATTGTTTCATCATTGCAGTATTATTAGTGTTTTTTTTTTTTTTAAATAGTAAAAAAATAACTTTGTGCAAATTAACAGTCATTGGATTCATCTTTGAGAGATAATTTAAATGGTGTATTCCATAGGTACACTTTTTTAGGTCAATTTTTTTCACCTTTTTGCATACTATTAGTCCTTGGATTCATCTCGATGAGGTAATCACAATGGTTTGATCTGTTAATACACTTTTTTAAGCCAAAACCCTCTTAGGGTTTGTGCATGTTAGGTCCTAACACTCATGATCATGGGAAAGGGCAAGAAACTCATAAAAATACTCACAAGAATGACATGGGGTCCACAACTTCTGATCTATGTAATTCAAACATGGTTCAACAACTTTAGTCATAGTTACATGGCATGGTGCACAAAGATGATCTCAATGCAGTTAAAGGGGACATCATAGGGATGAGAGGGGACCTAAATGGATTGTAAGATCAATTGAAACAAATAACTAGTTAATTGACCAACTTTTTAGCTTAGCCATTACAAAATAACCCTCTACCAATCCAATTTGGTTCTCCTCCTCCAAATAATCACAAGCTAATCTCGATCTGAATTTGATGTTCCCAAAAGTGGACCTACATAAGCTTTATCATAATGATCCATTCAAATGGATACTCAAATTGAAAATTTATTCAATCTACATTAGACTCCATGCTCATAAAAGGTGGTCATAGCCTCTCTATAGCTAGAACTTGAGCAATTCATCTGATATCGATGGTTGTGTGCTCAAAATAAAAATAAGGGTCTCTCAGTTTCTTAGCTTGTATTTTTTGAAGAACTACAACTCCACTATCATAATAATGTCTCAAAAAACTACTTTAGCCAGCTAACCCAACTACACTAAATAGGAGAAGCATCCAAAAGGTTTGTGTTTTGGCTATGATAATAAATGGAGTAAAGGACATCATTATACTAAAAAGAAGTTGTTTTACATTGAAGGTGCCAACAGAGATGATGAAGATGATGAAGCCTTATGTGTAGGTTTAGATGAACCTGAGGACAAATCTAAATATTCTCAACCTATTATTTCCTATCATGCACTTTTTGATATTAATATTTCTCAAACTCTTAAGGTGGTGGGTTTCCTCAACAAATAGAAGGTGACTATGTTCATTGACTCTGAGAGTACACACAATTTCATCAACAGTATGTTGGCTACTCATTTGAACTATTTCAATAACCCAACTCCAAAATTTTAGGGCATGATTTTAGATGGTGGTACCATTAATTGTTTTAAGAAAATCTCATAGTATTAAGCTTGTTATGGGATACTACCTATTATATTCTCTTATGTTTGTTATTCCCATAAAAGGGTCTAACATTATTTTGGAAGTGCAATGGCTCACCACATTGGGTACTATTGAGATGAATTTATAGGAATTATTCATGTGTTTCCATTTAAAAGGCATAACATTTGAATTGCATGGATTATGGGCTAAATCTCCACAACTCATTAGTTCCCATCAGAACGTGAAGATTTTTAGAAAAAGTGTTGAGGGATTTATGGCACGTTTGTTTTCCATTGAAGTTCAACCAACTAAGGATTCTACCCATCCTAATTTATAAATGGTGTTGGATGACCATTCTATTGTTTTTGGTGGCATGCCAAAAGGACTTCCACTAAGTTGAGCACATTATCATTCCATCATATTATTTCTCATAAGTACACCATCCAACATCAGACCTTATAGGTATCCATATGCCCTAAAGAGTGAAATTGAAAATATAGTAAAGGAGATGCTGGAAGCAGGAATCATTTGACATAGCCAAAGAAAATATACCTCCACAATGGTCATGGTACATAAGAAGGATGACACTTGGTGGATGTGCCCATACTATAAATAACTCAACAAGTACACCATTAAATATAAGTTTCCTATTATAGTAATTGGTGATTTTTTATATGAATTGCATGATGTGATTTATTTTACCAAGTTAGATCTTCACCCTGGGTATCATCATATTTGAATCTAAGAAAAAGACATGCCTAAAATAGCTTTCAAAACTCATGAAGACCATTATGAGTTTATGGTCATGCCTTTTGGCCTCATAATGTACCATCTACATTTTAGATTTTGATGAATATTGTTTTTAGGCCATTTTTTAGAAATTTTGGGTTGGTATTTCTTGATTACATCATTGTTTATAATAAAAATTGGAAAGACCATTTGAAGCATGTGAAGCAGATACTCTTAGCTTTGGAACAACATTAGCTTTATGCAAAATCTTCCAAATGTGCTTTTGTCATCCAAGAGGTGGATTACTTAGGTCATATTATTTCACATGAAGGATTGAAAGTTGATCCTAAAAAGATCCAAATAATGATAGAGTGGTAGGTTCCCAAGACACTCAAGAACCTCTGAGGATTTTGGGGCTAACTGGGTACTATCAGAAGTTTGTCAAAAATTATGGTAGCATCATAGCCCCACTCACATCTTTTTTGAAGAATGACTCTTTCTAATGGACTAATACAACTACCATGACATTTGAACAATTGAATATGTCTTTGTTCACCACTCTGATTTTGGCCACTCATAATTTTTCTAAAACTTTTGTTGTGGAACATGATGCAATAGGATATGGCATGGTGGTTGCATTTATGTAAGAAGATAGACCACTTGCATTTGAGAGTTGCCAACTGAAGGGAAAAAATAAGCTCAATCAAATCTATGAGAAAGAGATGATGGTTATTTTGCATGTAATCAAGCAATGGAGACCTTATCTGATGGGTCATCACTTTCAAGTAAAGATTGATCATGATAGCCTCAAATATTTTTTGGAACAACAATTATCTTCTAAAAAACAACAAAAATGGGTGCTTAAAATATTAGGCTATGATTTTGAAATAATTTATAAGAAAGTAAAATAGAATGTGGTGGTAGATTATTTAACCATAAATTTGGATAAAGATCTTACTTGGGTAGATAGGGTTAAGAATATAGAAATGACAATGCACAAGGATGATAATCAGATCTACAACAAACAAATTAAATGTTAAACTCATATACAACATATGTTGAATTGATTAGACTAAGATAGGATAAAAACAATAAGTACAACTATGATATATATAGAAATGACAAAGAAATAATGTACTTAGTTCTAGTGATAATACAGTTCTAGATCTAGAATATGTAGGAAGAGGATTCTAGAACAATCACCAAATTCTAGATTGATTGCCTTTAGAGCCTTAGACACTAGCCTCAGTCTAGGATGTTAGCATCATCATTACTGTCTAAACCATATGTAAGTGTCTCATAAAAAATACTTATTGGAAAAATATGCAATGACCTAGATGTTTATGGGATTATCTTTACCTTCACTTTGGTACATTCAGATATGGATCATAGATTTTTATTCCTCATGAAATTATAAAACCCTAGTTTTTCATCTTCATAGTGACCTTGGAAAAAATGGGTTAATGGGCACATGGTGTCGAGCTAACCCCAAATACCCTTTTGTCAATGAGTTCTACCTACATAGTCAATACTCTGAAGAGGGCCTCACACTGATTTAGTTCTCATCTATGTGTTGGCTTGCGTGTGAATCATGAAATATGTGAAAAGCAAATACAATAATGACCTAACTTGTAACTTGAAAAATATAGCTCTTGGGATATTTCTTTAGTACTTCAAACCTGTGAATGTGTTGTCTTTATGACTAATATGAAAATAGGAGAAAATAGGGAAGCTTAGCTTTACTGAGTGTTTGATTGAATGCTTTGATAAGTTGCCTTAGGTCTTTTCTAGGTTTTTAGGTGAGCAATGAATGAGGGTTGATCTTGTATTTATATCAATCTTTTTGGAGAAAAAGATCACATTAAAAGACTTAGGCTAACCATTAGGATTCATTTTATTTTAAAATTAGATAATTTTAGGGCACTCGACATTAGTGTCAGAGAAGGACACCTACGTCGACATAGGTGTCTATTTGAGATACTAGTGTCCAAAGAATAAGAAAGTAGGTATAGGCTCAGAACTGGTAGAGGTGGAAGATAAGCAAGTTTTAAGCATTCTAGGCAAGATAAAAGGTTCAGGTCATCAACATAAGCCTATTCAAACAAAGAGATAGGCCAAAGGGAACAAGATAGAGCATATATGAGACTTCTGAAAGGCATAAAAGGTTCAAAACTAAGAGGAATAACCAAAAATATCATCTACATTTCTCCCCTTTAATCTAGTAATGAAATTGTTGGTTTAAAGGAGAAGTGTGTACATGGGTGTGTATAACACACCTTGCCTTTGCTTGAGTCCAACTTGAGTGTTTTGCTAGTGACTAAGCTGAAATCAAGAGAATGTTACAATATATAATCAGTGCATATAATCCAAAATTGAAAGTATTGAAAATATTGAAAATGAAAGAACAAGGTTTAGGAGTACACCTGTGTATCGATGCAACTACCTTGCCTATTGGTAAATTTATTTGAAAAGATATATCATAATGAAGCTCTAAAATTAAGATTAGGACAAATATATAAATTGGTAAAGTGCATGTATCTAAGGAAATAAAGAGAAATTAGAAGGCACATGCCCTCAACCTTGGAGAAAAAGGTGAGTTACCACCTAGCATTGAATATTATCTCAACCATGCAACCCAATTATACTTATAACCTGGTAAGCATGAGTGAACAAAGTCAATTCATACTAAAAAACTAGTGAGTTGAATAATACAATGAAATTTAACCTAAAAACTTGGTAATATTGAGTGATTTAATCATTTCAACCATACCAAAAGTGAACCAACTACTATAGTATATTGACTCAATACAATTTGTAAAAGTCCAACCTGGTGGGTGATGACAGTCTTTGAGAGTGTTTTAAAATCTAAAATTGATTCAGATTTTATAATATTAGGCACACATCGCATAACATACGCACCTTAGATATGTCTCATGTTGAAATTATGTATAACAATTGTACCAATGTATAGAATTTTGCCATAACTATGAATATGAATCATGTAACTATGTGTTTTAGCTAATTTAAAAACTATTTGAGTGTACAGAACATGCTTCCAAAGCATGCATCGACTATATATATGGATAAATCTAAAAACTAAAATAAGTGTCCATGTAGATAAGTGTGGAAAACATGATTCCAAAGAAAGCCCCCACTAAATTTGGGTGTAAAAAATACTGAATAAGTGTGGATAACATACTTCCAAAGTGTGGCCCCACTAAATCTAAGATTTTGAATGTGTTGAAGCCATGACTATATGAAATTCCCCTACTGAATCTAAAAACTACATCAAATATTGAATAAGTGTGGAGAATATTCTTCCAAAGGATGCCCCTAACTGAGTCTAAAACTATGAATGTGTAGAATCCATGCCTATATGACATGCCCCACTGAATCTAAAAACTATGCCAAATGTGAAGAACACACATCTATGACATGTTCCCACTGATATGCCTCCCCTTTGAGGTGAGGGAAGAATATAAACTGCTAGTTACATCACCTCAAAAGGATAAGAAAATTGTATAGTCTGTGAATAGAACCATGTAGAATATAAAATAACACGTCTCGGTAAATACATCATTAAATCATATAGAATAATGTGAACACATTAAGGCCTAATATGCATGATAAAAATCATGGCAATGTCTAGATAGTAACAATACAAGTTCAACAAGCAAACAAGCACACACACAAGAGCACTCAAAAGCAAGTCAACATATAATGGTCCTAGGAGACCGCAAACAAGGGGCATGTTCAAATGTTGCACAATCAAAGGGACATGACTTATTCAAATGTCCACAAAAGTAAAAATGACATATTCAAATGTCCATACAATAAATAATGACATATTCAAATGTCAAAGAAGGCACACATAGGCAGGGGGGCCACAAACAAAGGAACATATTCAAATGCTCGAACAAGTAAGACAATATCAAGGCAAGACACTCAATAAAGTATATAAAGGAAAGCATAAACAACCAACTTAAACATATCATAGTAGCCCATGGATCAAATGTGTTATCAAAACATGTCTAGTGCATAGCATATCAAGTTCTCTGTGAAAGATATAGTCATGGATAAAATCATGTGTGAGTACATATATGAGCTCAAAACATGATAATGTAAGGTGACCATATAATGATATAACCTAGTTGTATCAAGATCAAAGAAGCGGATGCCCCCAATGTCCATGAGCCATA
The DNA here is from genome assembly GCA_037957365.1 of Torreya grandis. Taxonomy (NCBI): domain Eukaryota; kingdom Viridiplantae; phylum Streptophyta; class Pinopsida; order Cupressales; family Taxaceae; genus Torreya; species Torreya grandis. Next base: position 1,355,897 of record JARHVA010001123.1, on the reverse strand, counting down.
AGTAGAGGGAAGGCACAATATCCAAAAATAGGAATAGATCATGTATCTGTGTATGCTTGTATCACCCTCAAGTAGAAGCGTGACACACAAGTGTATGTAAGAGTAACTAATATGCCATCCACCAACATAGAACTAACACATAGATGCTAAGGAGCCAATATATTATGTATGTGTCAAAAGTGTTTTTGGAGTTTTGAATGCTTTTTTATTTTTATGGTATTTTGGCATATTTGAATAGTTTTCATGTAATATATTTACACAAGTGCATAATATTCATTGGACTTTATAAAGGTTTTACTTCAAATGTAGCAAGGTTATATATGCCTTTTCCCAACTTTTCTATAATTGTGAATGCTCCCAACCAAATTGGTTTGAAATTTCATTTCTTGTCTTTTTCTGCATTTTTTTTTCTTTTGATTTTATTTTAGTACCAAGTCACCCACATCAAAGTCATGTGACTGAACATTTTTGTTAGATGATCATTTTACATGATCCTGATAGACACGTAAGAGTTCAATAGCCTATGTGCATTTGACACTCAACTGCTCTAACTAATGCAATCTCTTTTCACGCTATTCATTATCTTTGACAATGCATTTAAGAGATACACACAAAGATGGTATCTTGAGTTCAATCGATAAAAAAACCTATGTACCATAGACAAAAGAGTAAGGTGTATCTTTAGTAGGTGTGTAGACACTAGTTTGGTATGTCCATAAAGCATATACCATCTACTAGTGCCAATCAGTACTGTATCATTCAATTGTTTTGTTAAGTATTTTGACAATTATCTTATTTGTTGCCTCTACCTAGCCATTGCCTTATGGGTAATAAGGTGTAAGAAAGGTATGCTTAATCTTATATTTACTGAAAAAGAATTTTACCAACTTATTTTTAAATGATGATCCATTATATTAAATAATAGTTGAAGATATTCTAAAATGGGAAATAATATTGGTCATCAAAAACCTATATATGTCATCCACTAAGATAAACTCAAGTGGATTTTATTCCACCCATTTTGTAAAATATTCTGTAGATTTGATGATGAATTGTTGTCCACTAGTGGATACCAAATTTACCTTTCTAATGAATTCAAAACCCTATAAGGAAAAAGGCCATGGTTAAACAATTGGTTGTAACTCATGCGATGATGCATGATTCAAATTTTTGTATTTTTAGCATTGTAAACATAGTTTTACATATTATACATATTTGTTCTATGGTAGGATAATAATAGCCTTAGTGTAATAGTTTTTGAGACATAGCACATCCATTGAAATGCCCACCACACTCATTGTCATGCATTAATAAGAGTGCAGTGTAGGCCTCATTTTTGTTTAAGCATTGAAGTAATTATCCATCAAAATTTCATTTAAATAAATCATTTCCAATAATAACATAATGAAATGCTTCATGTTGTAATTTTTGTTTATCATTTTGTGCAAAATAGTCTAGTATATAGACTCAATTTACAAAAATAAAAATATCAATGTGCCATTCTATGTTTACAGTATAAGTAACATCAAGAATGGCCAAGGTATTCATTTTATCAGAACAAATGGAAGGATCTCATAATTGTCATATGGTAAAGTTTATATGATCATCATTAATATCAAAAATCATTGAGGATGTTGCACTTGTCATGGTATATGCATGGTGATTATATTTACATGGAATATTATTAATATAAAATGTATGAAATGTGACTAGAAATAGATTCACAATAAAATATACTTCTTGAAATGAACAAAGAGAGTTACCCCAAACCTGTATCTTCTACTTCATTTAAATGTCAACCCAAGGATGTAAACTTGATAGGATGATGTCACTATATGTGCACACTTAATCATACTGATTGTAATCTAGGATGCTAAAAATCATGCAAGAATTGAAATGTTGAAATTGAACACTCATACAAAACTATGAATTAAATGATTACACTATTTTATATGTGGAAGCTTCCTTAAGACAATTATATGTAAAGCTGAAAATCACACGATTCATAAATAAAATATACAATACATAAATGAACTAAAAAATATGCTTATATAATTCAAGTGTTGGACTATTGCTGTAATATGTTCAAAGGTGGACCTTCCTCCTTATGACTACAGCTTCAATCCTTCCTCTTACAACAATGAAATGGACTCATAAATAACTGCTCATATTAATCAAATGCAGCAAATAATTATTGTAGGGAAATTACAATAACAGTTGTCTTATAAAATATGCTTCTACTATATTTCTATAATTGATATCTGCTACTTCTCAATCCTGTTGCTACATATATATATACAACAAGAGATATTATCTTATACAAAACAAAATACATTCCAAACTGAGAAACATTCAACTATAGGGTAACAAAAATTAGTTCCTTCTACTAAGGTTATTGTTCATATGGATCTTGAAACACTGCTTTAGGATAAACCAATTTATTGTAGTCTTCAATCAAATATTTATTACGGTTCAATAATGTTGGTAAAGTTTCTATGAGTCAGTTGAATTAGGAATCAAATTTTGTTTGTTTGTAGTTTTAGTTACACAATCGTTGTAGGATATGTTCATGTGATGAAATCCCTTTACTGCAGGATGGTTTATGATATATATCCATTGATTCAAAACATATTTAAAACACATTATAGAGGGAAAAACATCCTATAGTAAAAGATAAATATTATACACTTAATTCCAAGACAAAAGTTTAACTATCTATAGATATATGAGAACACAATGTTATTTTGCAAAACATCATTGTCTGAGGATAAAACTTATGGGAAAATAATTCATGATCATGATAAACAAGAAGGGTGAGTATGGTAGATGAGAACAAAGACATGATGATTTTAGATTTCATCACACCCCCCAACTTAAGACTTAACTCATCCTCGAGCAACAAGCTCATTCATTTCAAACTCACAAATAGCTCTCAAATATGTAGGCTTAAAGGCACCACTGGATAGATGGGCATAAAATCCATGTTTTTATTCAAATAATTATCATTTTATGACTTCCTTGGTTGTATCTAATGTAATTTTATCCTACCAATCTAGAATGGGGTACCAAAACAAAGGAGGGTGGAATTAATGCTCAATAATTGTGCTCCAAGGTGCAATCAAAATATATCTTATTACTCTATCAAATGTTGTTTTTAAATTGAAAGGGGAGTGTGTCTCTTTCCTCTTTAGCTTAGGATTGATCTCATTCCATATTTCTATGTAGGATTCTCTTGCTGAAAGTCTAATAGAAGTTCTCAACCTTAAGTATAAATCCTAAGCTTATTCACTATTTTTGGTAAACCAAGCCCTTCCGTAGCATAATGTTATCCCATTTTATTAACATAACCTCAGGTGATGCCAACTTTCCTCTAATAACCAACTAATTTTCTCTCTCCTTTTTCCTATATTTATTCATCTCTCATCCTCTCCTATGCTCATTCAAAATATATGTTGAAAATGCCTTTAAAAGGACATCTCTAACATACAGGTTAGGATTCAATTCCTTGTCATGAGGCATAACATAGTTATGAAGATAGAACTCACATAGTTGTGTTTGTTCTTAATGTGAACTCTCTTTATATAGTTGAAAGAAAGAGAGAGAATTGATTACTTCACAAGGCATATCACAATAAATTATCATGAACTTAAACTTGTGCCACTATTCTTCAAGATAAACTGAATATACCTTTGCAGGAGGTCTGCAATCAAGAAGTGATTGAGTAAGACTAGATAGATCTTCAACTTTCTGTCGTAGTTTGGAGATCCTTTCTTCCTTAATTCTGACCTCTTCTTTAAGTTTCTTTTTTTCCTTTGTTAATGCTCTAAAGCTTTCACACTTGATGTCTATCCATCTCATTACTTTAGAAGACATGGTACATGAGGAATTATACCTAATTACTTTTCTGTTATAGGAAGCTATGAAACAACAACTGTAAGATGACTTTCTGCCAAGGGCTATAGCTGAGAAGCTACTATAGCAAGTGCATCTAGTCCACCTCATGACTAATCCTGTAACCTCTTTCTTAATCATTCTATTTCTTGCAGGGCTTACTCCAAAGTAGAAAATTTTGTTGGTGTAGAGAATTGCTCCATTTGTTTTGCCTCTGTATGTATTTGCATTGGTTCTTCTTACAATTTTTCAGGGTTGTGTCCTGCTTGCTCTATTTTCTTATTGCCTTCTTGAGAACATTCTTCCTTATCAGTCTCTATTCCATCACAATTATATGCCTCAAGTGTATTATGATTGTTGTTAGTTTGTTCTTCTTCAGACTCCTCACTGATTTCTATAATAGAAGAAGGTTTAGTTATGAGTCTTCCCCTAATCTTCCCTCTTAGTTTGTGGGACCTTTGATGAGTAGATATGACCTTGGCATTTTTAGGGTAAGGCAGATGCTCTTCTTTAGATTTTTTAGAGTCAAGTTGGAGGATGAGTTTCCTCTTCCCTCTTCTAGGTTCTTTGCTTATTGAAGCCTCTTCTCCAAAGTTTATCCCTGCTACAGGTTCTTGTGTGACTACAGGTGGGTCCTCTTCTATAGGTTCTCTTGTGGCTACAAGAGGGTCTCCTTCTACAAGTTCTTGTGTATCTATAGGAAGGTCTTCTTTTATTTCTTGTTGATGTTTAAAATTGCGCTTGAATCTAATCAACAACAATGGGAAGTTTCAAGCTGTGGGATATTGCGGCTTGAAACAACCTCCAGATTTTAGAGAAGTTGGTCTCTTCTTTTGTATCAAGTGTTGGGGAAAAGGGATATGAAATTAAATGGAAACGCAAATGTAGGAATTGAAACCTAACTATGGTGATGCGCCTGAGAGTAATCCTAATCGTAACATGAGCACAGTGAGACTATATATAAGATTCAATTACATTTAAGAGCAGACAAGTGCATGATCAATTTAAAAGATTGAAATAATAGAAACAGAGGCTCACAACAGAGACTTATTTTGCTAGGATACAGAAATGTCAACAAAGGCATAGTGTTCAGTCTTCTTGTAAGAATCTTCCAATCACATAAGAAGCACAGAAATCACGTATAGTTATGTAAAACTTCTGATTCAAGAAAATGAGACAAAAGCAAATGACATTCCTAATCACAACTCCAAAAAATCTACAGTATAGACTACTTTTGCAAATGACACATATAATATCAAAAAAGGCATAGAGTTCAATCTCTTTAATTCATTCAGCCATATAAAAGGCATAGAAACATGCACAGTTACATCAACTTTACAACTCAAGAAAATGAGACAAAAGCAAATGATACTACTTGGTCACCAACTCTAGAAAGTCTAAAACTATAGAAAAGTTCCCCCCCTTTTTTTTGATAATGGATCCCCTTCTTTTATAGCCTCAGATGTCTCCTTCCATCATCCCCTTTCTCATGAAATTCTACTCCACCTTTAACTCACAGGGGACAAACAGACGGTGCTTTTAATGTTTGCAAGCCCCAAAAATCTACTCGATAAACTATTCCATCTACCAAAAATAACTCCCATCGAGTTTCCCTCCATCTCGCCTTGCTATAATAGATAGATGAAACACTCTATTCTATTCAAATGGAAGAGGACACTTAGTCAATTTCTTGAAAATCTCCTTATTGCTTAGAAGGCACCGAAGAATGACACTTGGCACTTTCTGCCTGATTAATCAAAAACACGCAGCATTTTCTACTTTTTATATATCCTGCTCAGGAACGCTCCACCTCCGACACCTATCGCAATCCGCTTCTTTGATACTTAGTAGTTTTAAAAAAATAAAACTCACCGCGTTCCCTGCCCAAGCAAATTTTAAAAAGGGGATGGATGCATGTGGTAGTCTTCGCATGTTGACACTTGGCTCTTCCATAGACCTTTGAAATAACACTCAGGACCCATCACAGTCTTTATTTATCAGTGAAGCTTGAAGATGATCTTTTGGAAGTTGACACGTGGAGGCTTCTATGGCTTCGGGGAGATACGTGGCATTTTTTGCTGCTTTAACTAAGGGTATGTGGCAGCTTTCACTTTTCTTGGGAATGGAGTAGAAAGGGGCTTAGAGGACAACACTTGGTAGCTTATGCTCATCTTCAACACTTAGACAAAATGAAACAAATGCCCCACTACCTTTCCAAAAGGTACTGGTCCCTTTGGATTTTGGGGCACTCCCTTGAACTGCCCGATGAGCTAAAATGGTTCAACGATTCAACACTACACGTTGTCTACACATTAACTGAGGTATCAAACCAAAACATTGAACCCAAGCATTGAACCCAGGCATTGAATCAACTATCTCTCGAATGTCAAAACGTGGTGACTTCTGCTTTCCTAAAAAAAAGGTAGTTCAGGGCCTTTCGCGACTGCCACCTGGCGCTTTCTGCTGCTCCCTGCTACTTAGCTTGTTGAAGACTTTTACCAAAAAATAGAATGAAACACGGGTGCCAAAATGAGACACAGATGTCAACACATGGTGATTTCCGTTGAGTTACTATTGGATACATGGCACGATCCATGACTCTCTTGAAAGTTATGAAAAGAGTCTCGAACGACGCCAGTTGGCTGATTTTGTGTTTCAAAAGGTGACACTTGGTGGCTTTTGCTCAAATTCAACACTTAGACAAAATGAAATGAAGGAAATAGAAAGGGGAAAAGAGAACCTACACTCTACTTCAACTCGTCGCTATGACCAAGGTATGTGGGAACCAAAATTGCAGTGCACGACTAAAAATTGAATACAATGTAGAGTAAAAATTTACTCTACAGTTACTGGCGACCCTCAGGACTTTTGAGCCTGCTCAAAAAGAAAAATCCACCTCCCGCTAGATCAAAATTGTGAAAATTATAGCTTCAAAAAGCCGTCGACACGTGTTTAAAACACTTATTTTGAAAAGAAAGTGGGAAAACAATGAAAAACAATGCGAGAAAGGGAAACTATCTAACTATAATACATTAGAGATTCGGGTCAATTGAAATGCTTTAAATAGATTCCATTTACAAGAATCTCTTTAGGTTCTCCTTCCATCGACTCTAGCTCGAATGAATTCTTTTGCTTGCACATGTGAATTTTAAATGGGCCAGTCCATAATGCTTCAAATTTAGTATGCTGACCCGGCTTGGCGGCCCTTGCATCCCATTTCAAAACAATTGAGCCTACTTCAAAATTAGGATTTGAAGTCCTATTATCAAAACAGTTCTTAACCATTCCCTGATGCTTAATCAATGAATCATGGGATATATCCCTCTTTTCCTGAACCTCCAAAAGTTCTGCGAGTCTGACCTGCATGGGGTCATTCTCTTTAATTTCAATTTGTTTGATCAGTTGGAGAGCAGGGATTTCCAAACATAGGAGAATCACACCAGACTTTCCATATACCAATTCATATGGAGACATTTTGATCACCTGCTTAGGCATGATTCGATCAGCCCATAATGCTAGATTAAGCACTTTATGCCACTCTTTGTGATGATCAGCACCTACTCTTTTGATGAGTCTTATCAGGTTCTTGTTGGTTGATTATGCCAAACTATTACCTTGAGGGTAATAGTTAGATGAAGCTTTCAGATATATTCTATGTTTCAAGTCAAAGTCGGATACTTTAGACCCCAAGAATGCTTTAGCATTATCTGAAATGATGGTGTGAGGAGCCCCAAAGCGTGTAGTGATACCCCCTAGAAAATCTAAGATCACATTCTTTGTTGCTTCCTTAAGTGGGACTGCCTCAGTCCATCTGGTGAAATATTTTGTGGTAGTTAGCATCCATTTGTGACCCATACTGGACACTAGATTTATCATTCTAATAAAGTCAAGACCCCATTGAGCAAAAGGTTCAACCATAATTATAGGACTAAGGGGCATGGCTGCATTCCTCCTCATCCCCATATAATACTGGCAAGGTTGACATTTTCTAACCAATTGATAATAATCTACAAATAAAGTAGGCCAGAAATATCCTACCTCACTTATCTTTATGGTTGTGGTCTTTGCAAAAAAATGCCCCCCTAATATTCCATGATGCATTTCGTGTAGTATTCTCTCAGCTTCAGCCTGTTCTACACATCTTAACAATTTTTCATCAAAATTTCTTCTGAAAAGGACTTGTTCAATTAAAACAAAATGAACTCCCTGTATCTTATAATATCTCCTCTTATTTTGAGTGAGTCCTCTTGGATAAATCCCATTTTTCATATAAAAAATCCTGCTTATGACCCAGGATTCCTGATCAACCTCTTGTACTTTTAGCACTGTCTATGTCTCTCCTTCTGAATCTGCTTCCTCAGTTGACATCTTTTCAAGCTCTTGGGTTATATATTGGCACAGACCCCTACCTCTGACTAGCTTGGTGGGTCTGACCTCTACATCATATTCAAGGATCTTAGTGATCCAATTGGCTCTTTTCTCAGTAATTTCCCCCTCCATGATTTATTCCCTGACACTTGGGTGAGCTACAAGTATCATAATTTTGTTCTCTGATATCAGATGCCTAAATTTCTTGAGGGCTTTTACCATGGTATAGGCTTGCCTTTTTTAAAAAATTGTACCTAGTCTCATAATATTACCCTGAGATTTCTCAAGAAAAAGGCTATTGAGTGTTCCCCCTCCAGCCTGTCGTTATTTTGAGTCAAGACAACAGCAATACTTGACTCTCCTCCATAGACATACATTACGAAGGGCTTGAAAAAATCTAGATTTTTAAGCACTAGGGCTGTTGAGATAGCCTTCTTGACCTCCTCAAAGGCTTGCCTTCCTTTTGTAGTCCATTTGAAGACCAGGTCTTTCTTTCGCAAGAGTGTCATTGGTCTTACCAAGCCTGCAAAATCAGATATGAATTTACTGACAAAATTGATCTTCTCTAAAAAGGACTGAATTACCTTTTTATTTACTGGAAGCGATAGGTTCATTATAGCTACGATTCTCTCAGGATCTATAGAAACTCCTTCTTTAGAAACTATGTGTCCCAACAATTTACCCTAAGGTATAGCAAAGACGCATTTCTTGGGATTCAATGATATCCTAAAATCCTAACATTTCTTGAAGATAGATCCTAAATGATCAAAATGATCATCAGCATTCTATGAAAAAATAGTGAGGTCATCCTGATAGACCAGGATAATCTTATTTATAAGTTCCCCAAAGGCTACATCCATAGCTCTTTGACAGGTAGCACCTGCATTTGATAAGCTAAATGGCATCTTAGCGTATGCAAATGTTCCCCATTTGGTAGTAAAAGCAGTTTTGTATTGATCTTCATCAGCCAACCAAATCTAATTGTATCCAGACAAACCATCAAGTAAAGAAAACCTCTCTGATCTAGCCACAGTTTGTAGAATTTGTTCCATGGAGGGTAAGGGATAGTGGTCCTTCAAAGATGCTCTATTTAGATCTCTAAAATCTACACACAGTCTCACATCTCCATTCTTTTTTCTAACTAGTACTAGATTTGATACCCAGGTCGAGTGCTTGATTGGAAATATTATTTTGGAATCTAAAAGTTTCCACAACTCATCTACCATTAGAGGCTCAATCCTTGGATTTACTGGCCTTTGTTTCTATATGATGGGCTTAGACCCTTTAGTCAGTTCTATTGTGTGTTGGATAATGTCTCTATTATATCCATGAAGGTCTTCATAGCTCCAAGCTATGACTCTATCATATCTCTGGCATAATTCAATTAGCCTTTCCTTCTCTTTTTGGGTTGCAAAATTCCCAACTTTTAGCCTTCTCCCGTCACTCACCTCTATTTCAGAATAATCTACTTTGTCTACCAGGAACCTTTTCTTTTCCAGGCTTACATCCTCTAGGTCAAACAAGTTTTCTAAGGTGATCAATCCCTTGGGGAGCTTATTAGTCCTCAATTATATATTATAGTCACCATATGCCTCTTCAATTTTGGTTTGCAACTGATCAGCAAACTCATCTGATTGTTGTAAGAAAGAGACTACCTGAGCATCATCTTCAAATACTCACCAATTCTCATCATTGTTTGGAATGGTCGGCCTCACTATAACTTTTACTGACTCATTGTTAACTAATAGGCCAGTCACTGGGTTAAACTGTGAGCCAATCTGGGCCATCTTATCAGATTCAGAGTTTTGACTTCTAGGGATTATCTCAATATTGAAAGCTTCAAAATCTTCTATCAAATCCTAAATCTTATGCCTGTAGGATCTCATTCTCACATTTTTGGCTGCTGCCTTTTCTCTAATTTGCTTTACTACTAATTCTGAATCTCCTTTTACTTTTAGGTTCTTAATTCCCTTTTTCTTGGCTAACAAGAGCCCATGTACTAAAGATTCATATTTAGCATCATTATTAGTGCAAGAAAATTGGAATCGGATAGCCCTTAAAATTTTATCACCATTTGGAGCAGTAAGACAAATTCTTGCTCCAGCACCATGTTTACTTCTAGCCCCATCAAAATTCAAAGTCTATATCTCTAAATTTTGAGTGATAGGTGCCTCTTCCCTTATAACATTTGGGATTGCCTGGTCCTCATCAAAAATGACATATGTGCCCAAACCAGTAGAGTCATAGTTCCCATACGAGTCACTATGCATCATAGCCAACAACTAGCTATTTTCTTCTTCTTGATCATGTTCAATTCAGTCACCTAGCTCTTCAACAAAAATTCTTTCTTCTTTATTTAACATGGCATGATCTGCCTCTAATCTTGTTTTTGGTTCATTGGTGATATGGTCCTTTGACAGTGGTTCAGATAGAATTTTCATCTTCGAACTGTACCTGGTTCTCAGGATGAGGTGAGACCAGTCAAGAGACATATATCCTCCTATTTTTACTATAAAGTATCTGGATAAACATAAACCAAAAATAAGAAGTATATCTATGACAACTATATCTTGGTTGACAATTATGTTGGGACATGTGTATAACTGTAATGGGAGTTGTTTGATTTTTCCTATGGTTTGTACTGTTTTGCCATCTAGCTGCATAACTCCCTTTGTAAGGGGTTCATATTTTATTTTCAAAGCATCAGCTATTTGCTTGGGCATTACAGTTGTACTAGCTCCTAAATCTATTAATGCATTATGCAAGAGTTTCTTTCCAACTATCAGAGTCAAATAGAAAGGCTCTGGCTTGGATTTACTTACTTGTCTTGCATCGTTCACAAAGGCTGTTGTCTATTGAGGAACTGTGCCTTTGAGATTTTCCTTTCCAGCAGGTCCTTCCTTGGTAACAGCACCTTTGGACACTGCTTGCCCTTGCAGAGCTTTCTGCAGTAGTGTCTTTTGTTCAAGAATAGCCAAAATATCTCATATTGGTACTTATGCTGGAGTCTTCTTTAATTGGTCCACTACATTGATCGGTCCCAAGGATTGAGTTTTTTGGTAATAAGCATACCTCATTTTTTTTTGAATCTGGGTAGGAATCCCTTGATCTTGTACCGGCTGAGGCACTTCTTGTCTAATAGTAGCATTATTTTTCCCTTGAGATGGAGGATTATTCATGACTTGTCCATTTACAATCTCGGGCTGCTCCACCATTCTCCTCTTTGATCTAGGGTAATAATCATATTGTACCACTAGCCTTTGGGAGGTAGATGTTTCATTCAAGAAAACTGCTTCTTCATCTTCAACCCATGAGAACAAAGCATGTTATGGGGCTATTTCCTCCTCTTGCTGCAAGGACATTCCTTGCATCTAAGCCACTAGAACTGAATTTTGCATACTAGGAGACTGATAGGCTTGATTGTTATTGGTATTGGCAAACTGACCATCCATCCTTCTTTGCTCAGCCACCTTTTGTTGCAGATTACCCCTAGGACAATCTCTGGGTGTATGAGCATCATTGCAAGGGAAACACCAAGCATTAGTATCATCTACATAATTATTCTAACCTTGAACCATCTCCCTATTTGAGTTGGGGGGGATGGTCTGTGAGGGTGAGGGAACTACAACTAATTGATTCACTGGTTGATGGTTAGTTTGTTTTGGAGGACCCTGATATTGGTTTGATTGGGAAGAAAACCTGTTTCCTTAATAGCCTTGATAAAGGGGTTTAGGGAAGGTATTTTTCTGCCTCTTTATATTAATCAGCTCATTGGAAAATGTCCTCAAGATATTCTTGATATCATCCATCTCAGATGACTGAGTAGGGACCAGTTGCTTCGCAGATGATGGAGGATAAGTGTACATAGACACAGGTGGGCTTACAGCTATAGGAACTTCTTGAGGTAAGGTCAAGGAAATCTCTGGGAACATAGGCATGGGAGGCCTTGGAGGTAACTTTCCAGCATCTATTAAATGATTCTCAGCTCTAATTGCACATTAATAAGCCCCTGGAAAAGTGTGTCCTCCCAGTGACTGAATCATTACAAATATATCTAAATTTAAAGCCTTGAGATAGAATACTATGGCCATACCTGGTGGTGGTTTAGCTATAACAGAGATTATGTCTCAAGTTTTCTGAAATCTAGTGTTGAAGTCAGTCATGTCCTCCTGTGGTCCCCTTTGAATGGTGATTAGTTGTTGTAATAAAGAAGATTTATCACCCTTCTCTGCAAATCTTTCAAAGAACATATCTCCAAGCTGATCCCATGTAGATATGGTATTTGGGGTCAAAGACCGATACCAATCTAAAGCCTTCCCTTTAAAAGAAGTTGCTAATAACCTTATGGCCACATTTTGCTGTGTGACAACATGTATGGCACAGACATCTTATACATCTTGAAGATGTTTCGCAGGCATTTTTGAGTCCTGTCCACTGAATTTGGGCAGAGCTTTTAGAGCATTTACTGGGATAGGATCCCAAATAGCTAGGGGTGTTGGGAGGATTAAGGGACTACCAATGTTATAGCTTGCATAATTTCTTAGGGGAATAGGGGCTCCCATATTTAGTATTGGTGCAAACTGATTAGCTTTTCTCCTTGGACTTCTTACCAAAGGTGGCAAAAGAATACCTAGATTTGGAGCAGATTGTGATCTGGTGACTGGTCCACAGCTCTGACTCCTCGTAGCTCTCTGGTTCATATAGTTTTGAAAGAAACTTCAAGACTGGTCCCACCAGGCGTGCCAAAAACTGTTAATGTTTGAAATTGCACTTGATTCTAATCAACAACAATGGGAAGTTTCAAGCTGTGGGATATTGTGGCTTGAAACAACCTCCAGATTTTAGAGAAGCTGGTCTCTTCTTTTGTGTCAAGTGTTGGGGGAAAAGAGATAGGAAATTAAACAAAAACGCAAATGTAAGAATTGAAACCTAACTATGGCAATGCGCCTGAGAGTAATCCTAATCCTAACCTAAGCACAGTGAGACTATATATAGGATTCAATTACATTTAAGAGCAGACAAGTGCATGATCAATGTAAAAAATTGAAATAATAAAAATAGAGGCTCACAATAGAGACTTCTTTTGCTAGGATACAGAAATGCCAATAAAGGCATAGTGTTCAATCTTCTTGTAAGAATCTTCCAATCACATAAGAGGCATAGAAATCACATACAATTATGTAGAACTTTTGATTCAAGAAAATAAGACAAAAGCAAATGACATTCCTAATCACAACTCTAGAAAATCTACAGTATAGACTACTTTTGCAAATGACACAAATAATATCAACAAAGGCATAGAGTTCAATCTCCTTAATTCATTCAGCCATATAAAAGGCACAGAAACATGCACAATTACATCAAATTTACAACTCAAGAAAATGAGACAAAAGCAAATGATACTACTTGGTCACCAACTCTAGAAAGTCTAAAACTATAGAAAATTTACCTCCCCTTCTTTTATATCCTCGGATGTCTCCTTCCATCATCCCCTTTCCTGCACAATTCTACTCTGCCCTTAACTCACAGGGGACAAATAGACGGCACTTTTAATGTTTGCAGGCCCCAAAAATCTACCCAGTGAACTATTCCATCTACCAAAAATAACTCCTGTGAGTTTCCCTCCATCTCACCTTGCTATAATAGATAGACGAAACACTTTATTCTGTTGAAATGGAAGAGGACACTTAGTCAATTTCCTAAAAATCTCCTTATTGCTTAGAAGGCACTAAAGAGTGACACTTGGCACTTTTTGCCTGATTAATCGAAGACATGCAGCATTTTTTGCTTTTTATATATCCTACTCAGGAATGCTCCACCTCCAACACCTATCACAATCCACTTCTTCGATACTTAGTAGTTTTAACAAAATAAAACTCATCGCATTTCCTACCCAAGCAACTTTTAAAAAGGTGATGGATGCACATGGCAGTCTTTGCATGTTGACACTTGGCTCTTCGACAAACCTTTGAAATAACAATTGGGATTCACCACAGTCTTTATTTATCAGTGAAGCTTGAAGATGATCTTTCGGAAGTTGACATGTGGAGGCTTTCACGGCTTCGGGGAGATACGTGGCATTTTCTGCTGCTTTAGCTAAGGGTATGTGGCAGCTTCTGCTTTTCTTGGGAATGGAGTAGAAAGGGGCTCAGAGGATGACACTTGGCAGCCTCCGCTCATCTTCAACACTTAGACAAAATGAAACAAACACCCCACTGCCTTTCAAAAAGGTACTGGTCCCTTTGGATTTTGGGGCACTCCCTTGAACTGCCTAATGAGCTAAAATGGTTCAATGGTTCAATGGTTCAACACTACGCACCGTCTACACATTAATTGAGGTATTAAACCAAAATTTTGAACCCAAGCATTGAACCCAGGTGTTAAACCAACTGTCTCTCAGATGTCGACACATGGTGACTTCCGCTTTCCTAAAAAAAAGGTAGTTTAGGGCCTTCCGCGACTGCCACCTGGTGCTTTTTGCTGCTCCCTGCTACTTAGCTTGTTGAAGACCTTTGCTGAAAAATAGAATGAAATGCAGGTGAAAAATGAGACGTGGATGCTGACACGTGGTGACTTCTGCTAAGTTGCTATTGGATACGTGGCATGATCCGTAGCTCTCTTGAAAGTTATGAAAAGAGTCTCAGACGATGCCAGTTGGCCAGTTCTATGTTTCAGAAGGCGACACTTGGCAGCTTCCGCTCGAATTCAACAGTTAGACAAAATGAAACGAAGGAAATGGAAAGGGGAAAAGAGAACCCGTGCTCTGCTTTAACTCGCCGCTATGACCAAGGTATGTGGGAACCAAAATTGCAGTGCGCGACTGAAAACTGAATACAACGTAGAGTAAAAATTTACTCTACATTTCTATCTACTCTTCTACTTCTATTTCCTCTTTTTCTTCTATCTCTTCTTCTTCATCTTCCTCACTATAACTTTCTACATTTCTAGGTACTTGAAGAAAATCACCCCGACTTATATTGAGCCTAGTTCTCTATAAGTAGTCTTGAACAAATAATTTAATTAAACAATAATGAGAGAGAACTTTGGGATTACCTATTTTAAATGCCTCTATCATTCTTGTGACCATGTTAAACAAGAAATTAGGAACATTTATCTCAATACCATGTCGTAAATGGTTCATGAATTTGAAGTGAACACCATGCAGCGAGGAGTATCTTCCTTCACAGGTGAAAAATCTAAATATGAATACAATAGCTCTTGCCCATCTTCTTGGCAATGATAATCGTGCAGTGCCCCATTTTAAAGTCTCCAAGTTTTCATTTCCTCTAATGAAATATTTTCTCTCTGCTTCGACATCAAACTTCTCTTAGCATAATTCCCTTGTTCGTGGTAATCTAGTAACTTTGTTGATGATAGTTTTAGTTAGATTTATTTCCATTCCTCTCACTGTTTCCAAATTGTTATATAATGAGCCAACAAATTCTTCTCCAATTCCTTAATTAAGAGCATTTATCCTCTTAACATATTGTACCCACCCTACATTCTGAAATAGGACCAGGATGTTTGGGTTACCAGTTAGAGGAGAGATATCAAGTGGCCTGTGTTTGAGAAAGTCCCCTCCCATACTATAAGATGGAATTTTGGTTGTAGGGTCTGTGCTCTTGTAGCAAGGGTTTTATAGCTTTAGGTGGAATGTTTACAATTTGATTTGGGAGAGTAATAATCAATATAAATTATGGAAAAATCCCCCCAACTTAAATGGTCACTTGTCCTCAAGGGACGCAGGTGACATGCACGAATGACTTGTAGAAATGACAAGAAGTGACAACAACAGTGTTCAAAGGTCATGTCAATCAATGAAAGAGAAGATTTCTTAGGATGGTGTGAATAAGTGAAAATATGGTGACAATTTAATAGCATTAATACCCATCATCCTTAAATAATTAAAACATATAAAATGAAATAAGTATAAAATAACTACCTTAATACTTTTAGGAGTACCTTTCATTAATGCATGAATGATGAGTCGAAGTGGTTGATGTGAGGTGTACTGGCATGTGTCAGCGTTTAATTAGAAGCAAAAATGCTTGGCAGGGAATGCAATGTATGATGGAGTGATAAAAATGCATCTGACAATGGGAAATGGTTCTTATGGCAATAAAAAGTGTCATGTAGCAATAATAATTATCCTGTAGCAACAAGAATTTCATCCTGTAGTAAAAATGAAAGTATTTTTCTACTTCAAAAGAATGAGTATACAAAAAAAAAAATGAAAATAAAAGTTTTCTTACTGTATTTTTTTTACAAATGTTAATCAGCCAGTGACCTGCTTTTCTAAAGCAACAGTTGTCAGCAACACCCGAAGGTTTTCATTGCTAAATTTTTTGATTTTTTGGTCGAAACTCAACTAGAATTGTAAAATCCTAGGAGTCAGGATTTTAGTCAAACTAAACCAAGCTATTATGAATGGTTTTTCTTGGTTGTAGGAAGTTTTATTGCTCTTGAAAAATATTAGAGAAGGATTGACAAAAATACCCTTCAGTTTTAGGAATAGGTTGATTTGCTTCGTGAAGAAGGGATGAATGTTCTTCTTCAATAAGTTAATGAGTGAGGGTCTCCTTGGAAAATAATTTCTTGTATAGCTTGAGCCTATGGCCATTGACAAGCAGTCAGATCCAAACAGAGTCAATGGTCATGAGTTTTACATCTCCATTATCAAAAACTTACTCGATCTCATAAGGCCCAAGTCATCTAGATTCAAACTTTCCTCTATGATCTTTATATTTAGAGTCAAAAAGGAGTGCCCAATCACCAAGTTGGAAATTCTTAGTCTTTATGTTCCTATCATGCCAACCCACTCATTATCTTTACATTAGTTCAATGTGATGAAGTGTTTTCTTTCTAAGTTCATCAAGTGCATTCAATTGAATGATCCTATCTTGTTGAGCTTGGCAAAGGTCCAAGCCCAAATCAAGTGTTGTCCTTAATGTTTGATACTCAAACTCAATGGCTAGAACATGATTTTTACCATAAACTATTTCATATGGGGTGAAACCAATTATGGTTTTCCAAGTGATTTTGTAAGCCCAAACTACTTTTAAAAGACAAGTTGACCAATCTTTTTTTATCCAGGCTGATAGCCTTAGTGAGTATATTTTCCAATTATTTGTTTATAACATCCACCTGACCATTCAACTGAGGATGGTAAAGGGTGGAGTTTTTATATCTGATTTCATATTATTTTACCAAGGCAACTATCAGATCTAATGTAAATTATGGTCCTTGGTCTATGACTAGTTCTCTTAGCACTTCATAGCAAGTGAAGATTTCTTCATACAAGAACTTAGCTACTTTGTCATCTCAGGCATGGATTAAGGCCTTGACCTCAAACCATTTTGTGACATAATTACTACACACTAATATATATTTCTTGTTACTGGATTTAGGATCTATGGGACCTACAAAATCAAGTCCCAATTTATCAAAAGGTTCTAGAACTAGTTGTGGCTGCAATGGCATTTCATCAGAATGAGTGGGTTTTCCAATACATTGACTTTGATCACATATATGGGTATACATCATGGAATCCTTATGCAAATAAGGCCAATAATATCTAGTAGTAAGTACTTTCATAGCATTCCATTTGGCAGCAAAATTATCCCCACAAGGTTCATCATGATAGGCTCTAAGAATGCCATAGGCTTCATCCTCTCGGATACATCTTCTCATAACTGAATCTAGTCGAGTAATAAAGAGATATTATACAATTCAAGAATAATGTCTTCTCTTTTGGAGCAGATGCTATTTTTATCTAGGTGAAAAATGTTGTGGTAGTGATCCTGTAGCAAGATAGTTAGCAGTATTTAAGAACCAAGGAGATTGAATGTTGCTAAAAACAAATGCTCGTCAAGAAAGGAATCATCAACAATATGACTTTTCTCATCATTTTGCATTCAAGATAGAAAATATATTACTATAGTATCCTTACCTAGTCTGTCTATAATGGTAATATCAAATTCTTATAGCAAAAGCAACCACATAATTATCCTACCTATTACAGCAAGTTTGTTCATCAAATCCTTGATTGTTGCATGATTTGTGTTGTTGAATACTTTGTAACCTATAATGTAGTTTGAAAATTTATTGATGGAATATACAACTACGATAAATTCCTTCTCTGTTATAGTGTAGTTTAGCTCATCCCCTTGAAGATTCTTGTTGATAAAATAGATTGCATAACTCAAAGATTCATCTTTTTAGTCAAGGACAACTCCTAAAGTGGTGTTGAATGCATCTGTGTGGATGTGAAAAGGTTTCTTGCAATTAGGCCCTCTAAGAATACGAGTTGTTATGAGAATATCTTTAAGTTGCTAAAAGGTAGTTTGACAATCATTAGTCAAGGTAAATTTAGCATCCTTAGTGAGCAATCTAAATAATTGGGCGGCAATCTTACTAAAGTCTTTGATGAATTGTCTGTAATAACCAGTATGTCTTAAAAATCCTCTAATATATTTTTGCTTCTTTGGTATGGGTAGATCCTTAATGTTACTTATCTTTGTTGGACCAACTTAAATTACAACAAGGGAGATGTGATGCTCCAATGTAATCCCTTCAATCATAAGCATATAACAATTTTCATTGCTCAAAGACAATTGGTGGTCCTATCCATGTTGAAGAAATTTATCCAAATTGATAAGAGTTTATTCAAATGTTTTCCCATAGACAGTGAAATCATCCATGTAGATTTCAACATAGTATGGGAGAGATCAGAAAAGATGCTTAAAATAGCCTTTTGAAAAGTAGTTGGGGCACTGCAAAGACCAAATGGTAAGATGGCATAGGTATATATTCCCCAAGGACAAGTAAAAGTATTTTTGTCTTGGTCTTGTGGAGCTATCTGTATCTGATTATAACTATTATAGTCATCTAGGAAGGAAAAATACTTTTTCCTTACAAATATATCTAGTAATTGATCAATAAATAGAAGAGGAAAGTGATCCTTCCTGATAGCAGTATTCAACTCTCAATAGTCAACACAAATACACCATTTTCCCCCTTTCTTAGATACAATAACCAAGGGAGAGACCCACTAGCTACACAAAATGAGGTAAATAAACCCTGCATCCAAGAGATTTTGAAACTCAATTTTGACAATGTCTTTAACTACAGGACTCATTCATCTTTGGAGTTGGTGAATAGGTTTGCATTCTTCTTTAATTTAAATGTGATGCATGCATAAATCTATGGGTATTCCTCTCATGCCATGGTATTCCCATGTAAATGTTGTTGTGTGCTTTCTCAGCATTGTAAGTAACTGGCTTTCTTGCTCAGGTGTTAAAGAAGTGCTGATGTTGAGAGGTTTATTTGGTAGAATGTCCACTTACTTTGTTAAAAAGAGAATGGTTTCTATATTAGCAATTAAAGGAGCATAGCTACATGGATGGGGAAGCAACCGATGGAATGTCCAAATGTCTCTTATAGTTTTAGCTAGGTCATTTTTAGAAAACTATTCTGAAGTGGGCATGGTGTATATTCCAACATGTTTGTGGCTATATGATCCTATCGATAGGAGTTTTGAAGGATACCAGAAAGGATAATGTCTTCTTCTTATGATTACAAGGCTGGACTCTAATTAATTGTGCATAAATTTTGCAAAGAGATAGCTTCCTCAAAATCATCAATCTAAGGATTTGGGCCATCATTTTGGGATGGCTTGGTTGGCAAATAAAAAACCAATTTCTTGGTGTCATTTCTATTGTAAATTAACATTTTTTCCAACTTACAACCAATAAAAGCATCAGTGGTGGCCAACCATGGGTGGATAAGGATGAGAGGATAACCTCCCAAGTTAATTTTTGGTTTTAGAACAATAAAGTCTGTGGGATATTATCAAGAATCCACAGTGATAACTAGGTCTTTAAATATCCTTTCAAGCTTAACAGTTGACCTATTGACCATTTTTAGGATGGTGGGTGTTGGACGGAGAGTTATAAGTTTTAGTTGTTGCATGGTCTCTAGTTACAACTAAGTCAATTAAAGTATTGGATATGAGTTCATCGTGGATGCTAACATTGACTACAGAACTTCCAAGATTAGAGTATTTTTTGGGAACTATGTTTCCCAACATAATATACGCTAGTTGGTCAATAACTTGGACTATTTTAGGATCCTTCAATTTTCTTCCCAAATTTTTCAAACATAACTCTCTAACAGTCTTATTATAGAAAGAAACATCTTTTATTGCATTAAAGAATGGAGTTTTTATGCACACATTCTTGAGTTATCCTAAGATATCAAATTTGGGTTCTAGTTCAAGACATGAGATGTTCAATCTCTCTAAAAAAAGAGGATTGTCAGATTCTTTTTGTCTTTTTGGAAGAATTGGCTTAGGAGTGGCCATGGGTAGTTGTGGATTACTATGGATTAGATCAAGGTTCTTCAAAATGTTATGTGATTATCGGTGAGGTGGGTTGTGGAAGAACACATCCTAAGTGAAGATGGACTTGATTGATATCCAAAGTGTATGTTGGATATTGCTTTATTTCGGTGGATTATGTTGGTTAAACCAACTTATTGACAAGGTTGGGGATGGGCTAGGTGGGTAATTGAGTGGTTCTAGTAGGTTGTTATGTGTTTGGCATTAAGTCCTACTTTTGTGGTTGTTGGATTTATTGAGGAAAGCCTTGATTACTTCTCCATTGTTGTTATCATGAATTAGAGGGAAAGATCCATTGTTGGTTTTAGAATTACCAGGGTTGAGGTTGTTGTC
This sequence comes from Torreya grandis, assembly GCA_037957365.1. Lineage (NCBI taxonomy): Eukaryota > Viridiplantae > Streptophyta > Pinopsida > Cupressales > Taxaceae > Torreya > Torreya grandis. The sequence continues at coordinate 1,334,908 of JARHVA010001123.1, read as the reverse complement.
TATTCTATTGCATCCATAACTGATTCTAGGGTAGTTACAAATTTTTTTATGGCCAATTTTGGATAGGCATTTTTTTATAATAACCATATTGAGGATTATTTGAAAATTGAGAATTTGCAAACATAGAATTTGATGGCATACCTAACCTTTGCACCCATGGTTTCCATTGAACCACATAAAATACTTGATTCTCATATCCTCTTATGGCATGTAGCTCCATTGTTTCAAGATTCTCCTTAGTTATGCTAGCTACTTGAGCTTTCATAAAATGGCATGTGCATTATGCCTTCTTTTTTTTGCATTCAGGACAATATGTGGCTAAGGTTTTTCAGTTTCTACTTGTTTCCTCTATGTATGCAATGTATCAAGCTAAGTATCTAGGTGGCTTATAATGTCTTGCTTCATGTCTTATAGCAATTCATTGACTTCACCTTTAGATAGTTTTGTGACAGATGTTGCAGGAAGGGTTTTGCCCCTACTTTTGTTCATGGTTGATCTAGAGTAGTTTGTACATAAAATTGTTAGTTCATTAAAGGACAATGTAAAAACATCACCACCAGACATTAAGTCTAGCACCTCTAGATAATCATTTTTCATTCCTTTCAATAAAATCAGCTTGATAGATTCTTTCTCCATTGTAGTATGTTTGGACTTTTATAAGCTAAATATAAATATTTCCATACATTCTTCCAATGATTCATCATCAGCGTGTGTCATTATAAATATGTCATCTCTCCTATAGTTTATGTCTTTACAATAGTCTTGGTATTTCAGTAGACACTTCTTCATTTCTTCCTAAGTATAAATGACATCCTTTCCAAGTCCCATGAAGCATCTAAGTGTTGCATCTTTGAGTGTTGATGGAAATAGCTTAAGTTTTTGAGCATCATGATTATAATATTAGTCGTGGCATAAGATGTCGAACTCAAAAATAAATGTGTCTGGATCCCTAGATGTTTTTCCCCTAAAATTAAGGAGGGAGAAGTGATTAATATTCTTTATAGGTGCATTTCCAACAGAAGTAAGGATAGTAAATTCAAAGGTAACAGATTCATTGGCAGTGTTTTTTTCCTGGAGATCCTCCATGAATACTCTTTGTGTTGGTAGACTAGAGGTTCTTGGCACCCACTTCTTAAAATTCCTATCAATTCTTCTATTTTCTAGGTTGTAAAATATGGAGACTTTATCTTATTTATTTGTGATATATGGCTTCTTATAAAATGGGGATGGTGTAGAGGTTTTAGAAGATTCAGCTTGTGTTTCAGTAAAGAGTCTTTCTAAACTAGAAGATTTTATTGCCCTGGTATTTCTTCTAGGAGCAAGAATAGCCTTGAATGCCATCTTAGCAATAAATTTAGGTGATGGAGGGAAATGAACTTTAGATTCCTAAGTATGAGGTCATAAAGTGAGGATCCTCAAGGGTGTTGTATGTGGATCTCTTTTAGGGGTATAAACCTCTTCTAAATATCCAGCTTATGCTACCAACCTAGCCAAAAATTCCTTCTTTTCTACCTCTTTTATTGACAACTGTAAGTCATCTTCAGGAATTTGTTATTGCTCCTCAACTATTGTAGGATTAATTTTTGCTCTTGCAGCAATAGGTGATGATTCAAGCAGAAATCTTCCTATATGATCCATTTCTCTTTGCATGTACTTCAACCACTTTTCTTTTTTTTTAACTTTTTGCCCACCCTCCCTGCACATGGTTAGTAATATGGGTTTTTTTTTCAAATTTCCACTATTATACTTTGTAAAAAGGAAAATTTAAACTATGAAAATAGGAAATATTTAATTTATAAAACAAAAAGCTCAAAAAAATAGAAAAGCAATAAACATCTAGAAAAAACCGCTATAAAGATTGAAGATTTTTAGTGTGTGACACTCTTCCTCAACAATGGCACAAAAAATAACTAGTAGTAAATTCACAATCAAATATACTTATCTTGATAAAAATAAACAAGAAAATTTACCACAAACTTGTATCTTCTACTTCATTTAAATGTCAACTCAAGGATGTAAACCTGATAGGATGATGTCACTATATGTGTGTTGGGTGAATATTTTGTTGGCTAGCTAACTGGTGACCAAAATAGTTCCTATCACCACAGCATAGGGAGATTAGTCATCCAATGTTGTACGTTTACCACATCCAAAGGGGAGAAATCTCTCCTCTCATCAAGGGGAGGTTCTCTATTAAATATACAGAGGCTATATAATATATATATATATATATATATATATATATATATATATATATATATATATATATATATATACGTAGAAAGTAAGGCATAGGGGTGGGATAAACCATCCATCTCTCTTTTTTCAGAGATGATGCTAACAAACAAAGGAGAAACCTTGGGTGATTGGTGAAGATACTTCTCTTCTTTCAGAAGTAACATTTAGCCAAGAGCCAGATCCCTTCTTAAATAGTAGAAATCCTAATGAAATGACAGAAGGCACTTCTCTTCTTTCAGAAGTGTTTGTTCTTGCAAACAACAAGAATATTTCTGGTAAAAGGTGACAAAAGGGCGCAGTAACCAGCAATATGAAATAGAACACAAAGTTTCTACATCAACTACTCAAGAGTGAAATACAAATAATAAAGGGGGCATAAAGTCATCCCAAGGTCCTTTACACAGAAATAGAAAATAAACACACACTAAAGACAACTATGACAGCGTAAAGTCTAAAAGTAGCTGACCTTAGGACACCTTCCTTATCACCTCCACTAGTTCTACTTGTTAAATCAAATAAACAAGAATGCTTTCAGAAGACAGACATAAGAACAATCTCTTAAAGTAGCACAAGCTATCACAGCACAAAGTCTACAAGTAACTTGCTTTCTCATTCAATCAAAGAAATATGAATTACAATCTGAGCTCAAAGTCTCAGTAATGCCTTTCAATTTAGGCACAATTTCACTTCTAGTAAGGGGAAGATCTCCTCTGCATAATGAGAGAAATTATAATATATAGCCACCAAGCAAGGCTTGGCACTTTCTCCCATGGGACGGCCCATGCTGCAGTCAAAGTCTTCAATGCGCCTCCAATTTTGTCTGGAGGGACCATGCCTGCAACAATGTGTCACCTTAACTATGGCATGTCCCTTCATCTGATATGTCTCCTCCTTTATATGGACCATCTTGTCCTTCACATATTTGTCTTAACTTCATGGAAGAAAATAGGCCACGTTCTTGGTTTGGTGCGCTCAGAAGTCTACTCAATCCACTGTTTCACCTACTAGAAATAACTCTTTCGAAGATATTTATGATCCTTTGGTCTCACTCCTCTCTTCACTACTTAAGCACTTCTTTGCTCTTTATAGCCCTTCTTGCCTAAGTCTTCTTTGCTCTACTTTATAATGGACACGTGGCAGCTTCCGCTGCACTTTGTCTTTTTCCATCGGGCATTTTTTTTGCGGGTCTTTCTCTTTAGTCGGGCTTTTCCTTCAGACAAAAGTTTGAAGGAATTCCTTTGGGCTCTACCTTAGTCATTTTCCCACAGAAAATACTTCTGAAATAATTCTAACGGCCCTTTCTCTTAATAATTTCCTTCAGACAAAAAGTCTGAAGGAAATGTTCTCTGTCGGCGTTTGAACAAACTCGAAGGAATTATATCTTTTCGGTCAGTCACTTGGTTCTTCCTTTGAGTTATGCGCTTTATTTGAATTTCAACGGATATTCCCTTACTTTAAATTTGACGTCCATGGGGCTGTTAATGGTCACTAGCCACTTGAACCATGTTGAACCTTCAACCTTTGAACCCACTAAAAGTTCATTGGTTCATTGGTTCATTCTATCTCTTTTGTTCCATCGCTCCCTACTTAAATCACTTTCCCGCTCCTTGGTTGAACCATTCGTTGAACCACCTATTTGATGCTTCTCTCTTTGACAGAGGCTGCCTTTGAACCTTTGAACCCATGAACCATTGAACTTTGAACTCTTTAGGTTCAAGGTTCAATCGGTTCATTAGTTCATCTGTTCATTCTATCTCTTTTATTCCATTTGAACCAAGCACGTTAAACCAATTGGTCATTGAACCCATTGAATCGATGAACCAAAATGGTTCAAGGTTCAACGGTTTAAGCCTTTGAAACTATTTAAGTGCTCGGAGCTGTGGAATATTTGAAACGGTTGAACTTTGAACCTCTTACAAAGCGCGGTTAGCTCTTGTAGATGACGTTGAACCTCTAAACCCATTGAACCCGTTCAACAGTTCAATGGTTCAATCCTTGCTTAGATGCTTGCTGATGGACATTTTTGATTAAACCAAGGCACCAACCCAATCCTGAAGATGGCCAAGTATTGAAAACTGATTCTTTTGATTGAACTCACCTGCAGAAGCCTCTGAACATGTTGAACCTGCTAATCTCTTTACTGAAAAAGCTTGAAAAAGAGGAATTTGAAAGCTCATAACAAATTTTGAGAAGGGAAGAGAGAAATTTTGGTCCTGTAGGACCAAGATAGCTCATATGTTGTTCCAAAAATGAGTGACATTTTTGGGGACCAACAGCTAGCTCTAGTTGGGGAACTTCCTTCAGGTGAAAACTTGAAACACAGTTGAAGGGAGTAAAAACTAGAATCTCCAGTGCCTTGAAGTGTGCCATTGGGCTACATAGTCATGCTACCCAAAAAAAAAGGCTCCAAAAATAAAAATAAAAAGCACAAAATAGAACTAAAGACTATATAAATATACATATGTACAGATGATCTTATCCGATGCCTCAAAATTTGAAGCGCTTCAGATGCCACCCACTGCGAGATAGTGAAAATGGTGTGCCATCCTGATAAACCAGTAGGAAACCATTTTGTCTCCAAAAATGGTGATGGGTGAATGGAACTCTCCACCAAGAAACCAATGTTCTGTGTCTTCCTCTTGGCTCTTTCTTCTTCTTGCCCCATGGCAAGACGTGGTCTTCAAACTGAAAACCATAACTCCTTGCTCTCTTGGCGAAGAGTTCCTTTTGCTGACTTCAGAATACAACAGTATGGTCCACCATCATAACTTGTTATTCTACTAGTTCAGTCCAACACATGCTTTGATTTTCAGCATCAAACTCCTGACAAACCATCAGCTCAGCATCTCCTTTGGTGTGAAGGAGTTTGACCTCTTCACCCTGAGTAGTTTTCAATCTGAGCAACAGAGATCCGCATCCAGCTGTGGAAGAATTGTTGCCATCATATTTCAAGATCCAAGCATCATCAAAAGTTGATCTTATATCAAATTTCTCTTCATGGGAGATGGAAGATCCTTCTTGATTTGTACTGTGCCCTACCAATTTTTTTGATGCCTTGTTTGGATCAAATCCTGGATTGCCAACCACAGAACTTTGATCAACTGCGACATGAGCATCCTCTGTGGTCAAGGAGTAATTACCCCTACTTGAAGGCTGAAACTAAATTTGAGCAGCAAGGGCTGACATTTAGGTGACCACAATATTTGCCTCAGACATGTCCACACCTAGCTCTTCATCAATATTTAACTGCTCAAGATTGGCTTGCAAGGGTTCAAACTCAGTCATTTGAATTTCAGATTTCTTGACATGATCAATCATGTCAAATGACTGAGATGGACTTGGAAGAGAGGATGGGAGTTCATCCTTTTGGTTTTTGGGAGGGGGAGGACATATCTATGAATTTGAAGAAGAAGGTGCAGAGATGTTTGATGTGCTTACTTCTTTGGCAATCACTGGGTCCTTTGACTGGAAAGGAAGAGAGGTTCTCTACTCAGCAATTGAAATTGTTGGTTGGAGTCACTCCTCTATCTTCTCTTTATCGACCTGCTAGGTTGACTGATTCTCAGACTGAGTGAATACTGCATATGATTCCTCATCTACTTCACCTTCACTTCTGGGTTCATCCTAGTAATTCAAGAAACCAATGTGAGGTCGCCAGCTGATTCTTCTTGAACCTCCATGAAGAGATCAACATCATTTTCTTACTTGAACTCAAGTTGGAAATAGGAAACATGTTCTATTTCCAGATATCCCACTGCTGAGTTGGTTGGAGGTGCTTCAACGGCAAGGTTCCTCTGTGGGGGAGGAAGATGATTTGGTTGCCCTTGACTTCTGGCAGTGTTGCCTTGATTTGGTTGATTAGGGAATGTCCTCCTTGGTATATCTTTATATAGAGTAGAAGACATACCTTGTGCCATTTGCCTTTTCAAGGCTAGCAATTCATTTGCCAGCTTTTGCACCATTGGGTCAGTGGTGACTGTGGGTGAGTATTCAAAAGATGAAGAGGGTTTAGCTCTTTTAAGATCTCTCCTTATCTTTCCTGCCAAGATAAGGTCATCTTCTAGCTCAGTAGCCATGTCTTGAGCAACCTCAAGGTCTATGTGTCTAGCCCGTCTCAATAGAAAACACACTTTAGGAAGTTGTGAGTTGATGAAGAAACTCATGAGATTCTGAGGTGTCGACTGGGCGATCATGGGAATCCTATGCCTCAACTTGTTGAACCTGGCAATAAAATCTCTCATAGGATCATGAAGTTCCTTCTTCATCTGAGTGAGTTGCGCCAACAAAGCATGTGCATCCTCTACAGGCTTGAACCTGGATTCAAACTTGGCTTTGAGTGTATCCCAATCAGTCACTGATCCAGCTTGCAGATAGTAGAACTAGTCTACAGTAGTGCCTTGTAGTGTCTCCACGAATATATTGACCACTATGTCTTCAAATTCCCTCCTTATTACACCATAGGCTATGCTAAAAGCTACAATGTGTTCATCAAGATGAACCTTCCCATCACCAAAGAATTTGAGGAAATTCTTTCTTCAACTGCGTGGAAGTTCATGTAGAGGTGGAGTCAAGTTGAGTGGGCCAAAAGAGTTACCCCAAGAGCCTCGCACTGCCATGATTTAATTATGACAAATAGGGATAACAAATCTGGGTGGAGTGGCCAGATCGCAGAACAAAAAATGGAAAAGAATTGGCCCTGCTTCAGCTTGAGGCTTGAGGCTTCAAACTATGCACTCTTTTCCAGCATCTCTAGTTTTGCAGACCAGATAAAATAACCAAAGTGGAGGAAGATGGTAAGGCTATAATGATAATAGGTAAGACATAGAACAGAGTCGCTAGAGTATATAATGGATAAGGGTTATAATGATAATGGGTAAGACACAGGTGATGTTTCAATCTGAAACTTAAGGTTTTAAATTGCACAAAATTACTGTCCCCAGCGGAGTCACCAAAAACTGTTGGGTGAATATTTTGTCGGCCAACTAAATGGTGACCAAAATACTTCCTATCACCACAGCATAGGGAGATTGGTCATCCAATGTTGAAGGTTTACTACATCCAAAGGGGACAAATCTCTCCTCTCATCAAGGGGAGGTTCTCTATTAAATATACAGAGGCTATATACTATATATATAATCAAAAAGCAAGACACAGGGGTGGGATAAACCATCCATCTCTCTTTTTTCAGAGATGATGCTAACAAACAGAGGAGAAACCTTCGGTGATTGGTGAAGATACTTCTCTTCTTTCAGAAGTAACATTCAGCCAAGAGCCAGATGCCTTCCTATATAGTAGAAATCCTGATGAAATGACAGAAGGCACTTCTCTTCTTTCAGAAGTGTTTGTTTTTATAAACAACAAGAATCTTTCTGGTAATAGGTGACAAAAGGGCGCAGTAACCAGTAGTATGAAATAGAACACAAATTTTCCACCTCAACTACTCAAGAGTGAGATACGAAGAATAAAAAGGGCATAAAGTCATCCCAAGGTCCTTTACACAGAAATAAAAAATAAACACACACTGAAGACAACTATGACAGTGTAAATTCTAAAAGTAGCTGGCCTCAGGACACCTTCCTTATCACCTCCACCAGTTCTTCTTGTTAAATCAAATAAACAAGAATGCTTTCAGAAGACAGACATAAGAACAATCTCCTAAAGTAGCACAAGCTATCACAGCACAAAGTTTACAAGTAACTTGATTTCTCATTCAATCAAAGAAATATGAATTATAATCTGAGCTCAAAGTCTCAATAAAGCCTTTCAATTCGGGCAAAGTTTCACTTCTGATAAGGGGAAGATCTCCTCTGCATAATGAGATAAATTACAATATATAGCCACCAAGCAAGGCTTGGCACTTTCTCCCATGGGATGGCCCATGCTGCAATCAAAGTCTTCAATGTGCCTCTAGTTTTGTCTAGAGGGACCATGCCTGGAACAGTGCATCACCTTAACTATGGCATGTCCCTTCATTTGATATGTCTCCTCCTTAATATGGATTGTCTTGTCCTTTGCATATTTGTCTTTACTTCATGGAAGAAAATAAGTCACGTCCTTGGTTTGGTGCGCTTAGAAGTCTACTCGATCCACTGTTTTACCTACTGGAAATAACTCTTTTGAGGATATTTTTGATCCTTTGGTCTCGCTCCTCTCTTCACTGCTTAAGCACTTCTTTGTTCTTTATAGCCCTTCTTGCCTAAGTCTTTGGGGGGTCCTTTCTGTGTCTTTGACAAGTGGCAAGTTTTGTTGTTATGAAACTCATTAGAAACTTATAAAAAATGGGGTCCACGACATGTTTTGCCCAAGCAACTCCAAAAGGGGAACATGGATGCAAATACTTGTCACGTTCCACTGAGTCATAATAGGACACGTGATGTATTTCGCTTAACTTATAAAAGCTTTAGAAACCTTTGGGGGTCCTGCAGAAGATGACACGTGGCGGCTTTCACTCTGATTTATAATGGACACGTGGTGGCTTCCGCTGCACTTTGTCTTTTTCCATCGTGCATTTTTTTTGCAGGCCTTTCTCTTCAGTCAGACTTTTCCTTCAGACAAAAGTTTGAAGGAATTCCTTCTGGCTCTGCCTTAGTCATTTTCCCACTAAAAATACTTCTGAAAGAATTCTAACGGCTCTTTCTCTTAATAATTTCCTTCAAACAAAAAGTCTAAAGGAAATGTTCTCTATCGGCCTGTGAACAAACCCGAAGGAATTATATCTTTTCGATCAGTCACTTGGTTCTTCCTTTGAGTTCTGTGCTTTATTTAAATTTCAACGAATATTCCCTTACTTTAAATTTGATGTCCGCAGGGTTGTCAATGGTCGCTAGCCGCTTGAACCATGTTGAACCTTAAACCTTTGAACCCGGAGAAAGTACATTAGTTCATCAGTTCATTCTGTCTCTTTTGTTCCATCGCTCCCTAGTTCAATCACTTTCCCACTCCTTGGTTGAACCATCCATTGAACCACCTGTTTGATGCTTCTCTCTTTGACAGAGGCTGCCTTTGAACCTTTGAACCCATGAACCATTGAACTTTGAACTCTTTCAGTTCAAGGTTCAATCGGTTCATTGGTTCATCTATTCATTTTGTCTCTTTTATCTCATTTAAACCAAGCACATTGAACCAATTGGTCGTTGAACCCGTTGAACCGATGAACCAAAATGTTTCAAGGTTCAATGGTTCAAGCCTTTGAAACTAGTTAAGTGCTCGGAGCCGTGGAACCTTTGAAACGGTTGAACTTTGAACCTCTTACAAAGCGCGGCTAGCTCTTGCAAATGACGTTGAACCTTTGAACCCACTGAACTTGTTGAACCAAAATGGTTCAAGGTTCAACGGTTCAATGGTTTAATCCTTGCTTAGATGCTTGCCGATGGACATTTTTGATTGAACCAAGGTGCTAACCCAATCTTGAAGATGGCCAAGTATTGGAAACTGGTTATTTTGATTGAAATCACCTGTAGAAGCCTCTAAACCTGTTGAACCTACTAATCCCTTTACTAAAAAAGCTTGAAAAAAGAGGAATTTGAAAGCTCAGAACAAATTTTGAGAAGGGAAGAGAGAAATTTTGGTCCTGTAGGACCAAGTTAGCTCATATGTTGTTCCAAAAATGAGTGACTTTTTTGGGGACCAACAATGTGCACACTTAATCTTCCAATTTAACCTTCTATTAACTGTAATCTAAGATGCTAAAAATCATGCAAAAAATGAAATGTTAAAATTGAACACTCATATAAAACTATGAATTAAATGATTACACTATTTTATATGTGGAAGCTTCCTTAAGACAATTCTATGCAAATCTAAAAATCACATGATTTAGAAATAAAACACACAATACATAAATGAACTAAATAATATGATTATATAATTAAAGGGTTGGATTGTTGCTACAAGATTTCTAAAGAGGGCCATATTGGCCAATTTGGCCCACATATAAAGTTTACATGGATGTAGCGTAGTGTCCTAAGGGGTCAAGAATGCAGCATAAAACTAAACAAGTTCTGGATGGAATGAGTGGTCCAAAGATCTCATTTTTGGTCATGAAGATTTTGAAACACTTTAAGTTCACTTAGAGTGTAAATTGTCAATTTCTAAGGGACAAGTCTACAGAGCAAATAAAGAGTTATCGAGTAGGTTTCATGGCGATCAATGTATTCAAGGTCATGGACGAGCCTACACATGCCTCAAAAAATCATTCAAAGCTTCAAAATATCAAACAAAGTTCTTGCATAAGTCTAAGTAAGCTAGACCATCATCATGATGTCATGCGAAACCAAAATGAACCAGCTCACTTACACATTTTATAAATATGCTCAGAAAGCCTCACGTGACCAAAGGATCACATGCAATCAAATTCCTTAGTGTCAGGATCATGCTCTACCATTTTTGTGACTTCATGAGTTTTTTGCTTCAAGTTATACATATTCAAAGATTGACTTGCAAAATGGGACGTTTGCACTGTTGTTCCCAAAATTTGTCACTCATTTTTGGGACAACATATGAACTATTTTGGTCTTGCAAGCCAAAATTCTCTCTTCCCTTCTCAAAAATTGTTCTGAGTATTCAAATTCTTCGTTATTCAAGCTTTTTCAGCTAAGCGACTCGCAGGTTCAACGACTTCAACAAGGGATCTCTCACAAAGGAACAAGTTTCCAACACTTAGGCAATTTCAAGGTTGGTTCAATGCCAAGATTCAACCAAAAGGTCCATCGGCAAGCTTCAAACAAAGGATTGAACCATTAAACCCCACTTTCACAATTTCAATGGTTCAACGGGTTCAAAGATTCAACGACGTCGACAGACTCAAAGAGTTAAGCATTTCGACAAAAGTTCAAAGTTCAGCCACTTTGGCAAGTTCAACGGCTTCGAAAGACTTAGAAGAAAAAAATAAAGATTGAACCCATTGAACCGTTGAACTTTGAACCAAAATGGTTCAAAGGTTCAAGGTTCAACGAGTTCAATCAAAGTTTGAAGAGTTGTTCCAATCAATTGGTTCAAACAAATAGTTCAAAGCAGTTGGTTCAAGCGGTCAATTAAATGAGCAGAACACAGTATTAAACCAAAGTTAGTTTAATCGATCGGTTCAATCAAACAGTTCAAAGGAGTCTCCCAAAGCTTGAAGGATAAGTGCCCTTGCGGAGGGCAGGGAACAAAAGGATATCCTTTAGAAATATTTTTTGTGGCAAATTTTACAAGGGAAATCTTTTAGACAAAATGTCTAAAGGAATTCCTTCGGACATTTTATCTGAAGGAATGATCAAAGGCCAGTAGGTTGGCTTCTACAGACTCTGCAGGCTGATTCTATGGACTCTGCAGGCTGGTTTCTATATACTCCATAGGCTAGTTTCTATGGACTCTGCAGGCTTGGTTTTACAGACTCCACAAGATTTGAAGAAGGAGGCCGCTCGAAGGACCCCGAAGGGTAGGTACCCTTGCGGGGGGCTCTCAACGACTAGGAAATGAACCTTTCTCAAGTCCCGAAGGAACACCTTTCCTTCAGAGGGTTCCAAAGATATAAAGTTGAAGGAATTTCAAAGCTTTGAAAGACTTAGAAACACAAAGAATTCTGAGAAAGAGAATGAACCGTTGAACCTTGAACCAAAAAGGTTCAAAAGTTCAAAGGTTCAGTGGTTCAAAAAAATCTCTGAGCAAAGGAAAGAAGCGAAAGATTCCAGAGACCAGTTCAAAGATATGGTTCAACTGAAGAGCAAGGAAAGTGAATGAACTAGGAAAGCGATGGAACCAAGGAGCTGATAAGGCCTTCCAAACTGTTGAACTATCAAACCAATAAACTTTCAAAGGTTCATGGTTCAAAATGGTTCAAGCGACCAGCAGTCAATGACGTCCCCATAGACGTTAAATTTTGGGTAATGAAATATTCATTGATTTTCAAATGTGGTGCAGAACCTGAAAACAAACTCAGCAACCAGCTAAAGAGGGAGCTGAAAGAGCTAGAAAAAAGGGAAAAGATAGCCTGAGAGCTCAAATTGCAACAAGAAAGAAGGAAAGACCAAAAATATCTGTGTAAGAGTTATTTTTAGTAGGTGGAACAGTCCACCGAGTAGACATTTGAGCTCGCAAATATTAAAAGGCACAGCCTATTTTTCTTTCTTGGAAGGAAAGCGAAGGGACAACTGCATACCTATTGGGAGAAAGATCAGATGACCCATGCAAAGAAGATATTTTGAGATGAATTGACACGCCACAGTTAAGACAAACACCCTGTTCTAGCATGGCCCCTTGATAAAACTAAAAATGCATTCAAGGCATTGAATGCGGCATCGGCCATTTTATGAAATAAAGCTCGAAGCCTTCCTTGGCTACTATATATTTTAATTTCTTATTTTATGCAAAGGAGATCATTTTGGTTATAGAAGCAAAACTCTACCAAAATTGTAAGGCGATCACTGAGACTTTGAGCTCAGATTGTTAATCATATTTCTTTAATTGAATGAGAAAGCAAGTTACTTTCAGACATTGTGATGTAATAGCTTGTGTCATTTAGGAGATTGTTTTTATGTCTGTTCCTTGAATGCGTTCTTGTCCATTTAATAAAATAAGCAAAATTAGTAGAATTAATCAGGAAGGTGTCCTGAAGCTAATTGTGAGAAGACTTTGTGCTACCACAATTATCTTTAGTGTGTATGTTTTTAGTTTATTTCTATGTAAAGGATTTTGGGATGACTTTGTGCCCCCGTTATCTTTCATATTTCACTCTTGGGTAGTTGAGGCAGAGACTTTGTACTACACATTTTTCTATTGGTTACTACACCCCCTATTACCAGTTACTTGTTACCTATAAAAAAAACTCTTTCTATTTGTTGTAAGACCACTTTTGAAAGAAGAGAAGTGCCTTCAGTGTTTTCACCTAGATTTCTCCTTTGTTTTTGAATATTATCTCTGAAAGAAGAGAGATGGATGGTGTTGTCCTACCCCTGAGTGTTATTTTATGCATATATATTTAGTATATAGCTCCTCATAGTTATAGGGAACCTCTCCTTGATGAGAGGAGAGATTTGTCCCCTTTTGATGTGGTAAACTTGCACACTTGGCTGACCAATCTCCTTATGTTGTGGTTAAAACTACCTATTTTGTTCATCAATTAGCTGGTGAAAAAATATTCACCCAACAATTTTTTGGTGACTCTGCTGGGAAAGAGCACACAGTTTGAAGCCTCAAGCTTCAAGCTGAAGTAAAGACAGTTCTTTTTCATTTTTATTCTATGATCTAGCAACTCCACGCTATACAAGAAGCCAGAGAGCGCAAGGTGTTGTTGACCCTATTTTTGAGTTGGTGCAGCAGGGCAATTTTGATTTATTTCTTCAACAACTTCAAGTTCAACGAACTGGGAGTCTTCCTCCTACCAATACTAGGTCCCCACTACAAGGTAGAGCTTCTTCTTCTGTTGTTAGCAGAGCTTTGCCTATACATACTCCACCTAGATTTGTTATCCAGAGTTTTCATAATCAAATCATGGCGGTTAAAGGCTCTTGGGGTAACTCTTTTGGTCCACTCAATTTAACTCCACTCCTACATGAGCTACCACGTAGTTCAAGGAAGAATTTTCCTAAATTATTCGGTGATAGAAGAGTTCATCCTGATGAACACATTGCAGCTTTTAGCATAGCCTATGGTGTGATAGCCATGGAGTATAAAGACATAGCAGTCAGGTTGTTTATAAAAATAATGTAAGGTGATGCTGCAGACTGGTTCTATCATCTGTAGGCTCAGACTGTGACTGACTGGAACACTCTCAAAGCTAAGTTCAAAGTAAGGTTCAAGCCTGAAGAAGATGCACATGCCTTGTTGGCCTAGCTCACATAAATGAAGAAGGAACCTCATGAACCTATGAGGGATTTCATAGCCAAATTTGACAAGTTGAGGAACATGATTCTTATAATTGCTCAGCCAACACCAAAGAACCTTAAATGTTTCTTCATCAACTCACAGCTACCTGAAGTGAGTTTTTTGTTGAAACGTGCTAGCCACATAGACTTTACTACTGCTCAGGATTTGGCCACTAAGGTGGAAGATGACCTTATCTTGGCAGAAAAGATAAGGAGAGATCCTAACAGAGATAAATCTTCTTCATCTTTTGAATATCCATCTACAAGCACCACTGATCCAATGATGCAGAAGCTAGCAAATGAGTTGCTTGCTCTTAAAAAGTAAATGGCATAAGGGATGTCATCTACCCTTTCGTACAGATATATACCAAGGAGGACATTCCCCAATCAGTCATATCAAGGCAATGATGCCAGGAATCAAGGTCAGCTAAATCATCTTCCTCCCCCTCAGGGGAAATTGGCCATTGAAGCACCTCCAACCAATTCAGCAATTAGATATCTTGAAGCAGAATCAGATTTCTTCTTCTAGCATGAGTTGAACCTGGAAGATGATGCTAATCTCTTCACAGAAGAAGAAGAAGAATTAGCTGGCAACTCCAACATTAGTTTTCTAAATTACTAAGATGAACCCAGAAGTGAAGGTAAAGCAGTTGATGGATCATCTGCTATTTTCACTCAATCTAAGAACAAGTCAGCCTAGCAAGCTGATAAAGACAAAATAGGAGAAGGATCTCAGCCTATAATTTCAATTACTAAGTGGGGAACCACTCCGCCTTTTCAAGAAAAGGACCCAGTGATCACAAAAAAGGTAAGTACATCAAGCACTCCTTCATCTTTAACTTTAAATTCACAGACCAGTACCACCCCTCTTGAAAACTAGAAGGATGAACTCCCTTCCCCTATTCATAATTCATTTCAGACGTTTGACATAGTTGACCATGTAAATAAAACTAAAATTCAAATGTCTAAATTTAAATTTTTTCAATCCAACCCCGAGCAGTTGGATAAGTTGGTTCAATATGTGAAGAACCAAACTGCCTTTGTAGGACAAGATGTTAGAAAGGTAATTCATGATCCCCCAAGGAACATGTCCACCCCAAACAATCTTGGCATTACTCTTCCTGTTGCTCCTGGGAAGACTAAACCATTTTATGTCTCCCTACTGATAAATGGATATCAGTTGAACAATTACATCATAGACTCAGGTGCATATGACAATGTGCCTGCCAAAGTGGCAGAATCCCTTGGTCTCACACTGACCAAGACATTTGGGAGATGTTTTTCCATGGAGAATAAACAAGTGCCACTGTTTGGACAAATCAAGGATGCCCAATTTGTGTTTACAGCATTCCCAAATAAGAGGATCAAGATGACAGTCCTGGTGGCCGACGTTCCAGCCTCATACGACATCCTTCTTGGGTGAAATTTTTGTAAGGATGTTGGTGGTGAATTAAGTATAGACCTATCTGAGGTAAAGATCCTAGTCAAAAGCATTATGTAGAGATTTCTCCCTGAGAAGGAGGCAAAATACATGGTCACTCAAACACCAATGCCTGAAGCTCAAATTTTATTTGAGTCTTTAGGCATGGGTAATTACTTCTTGACTACAGAGGATGTTCTCATCTTAGCTGATGAAACCTTTAAAAATGATAATCTAAAAATTGGTTCAGATAAAATAACAAAAGACTTGAGAGAGCATAGTGCAAGTCCAAAGGAACTCTCCCCTCTACACAAAGAGAAATCTAAGGAAAAATTGGTTTTTGATGATGTCTAGATTCTAGAATTTGATGGAAGTTATTTCTCTACCGGTTTAGGAGCTGAAATTGTGTTGATATCTCTTCAAGGAGATATTTTTATTTCTTCATATAAGTTGTATTTCAGTAATACTAATAATACTACTGAATATGAATCATTGTTGCTTAAATTCAAGGGCGTCAAGTTCCTTCATGCCAAAGGAGATGTTGAGCTAGTAATTTGTCAGATGAGGAACCTGTACCAAACCAAAAATAAGAGATTGCGCCACTATTGCAATCTAGTTTGAAATCAAATTGAAAGTTTTAATGCTTTTAGTATCTTTGTAGTGCCCACAAAATTCAATGATCGAGCTGAAGCATTAGCTATTTTTATAACTCTTTTGATTCTTCACCCAGATTTTAAAGGAGATAAGTACACTATCAAACTAGTCTTTTGACCAAGTTTGCCTGAAAATGCCAATCATTAGCAAGTGTTCAATGGTGACAACCAAATAATTGCCTTCTTAGAATAAAAAGACAACTTTGAACAGCTTTACTTCGAAGGCAGTGAACCTCAAAAACTTAAACCAGCCCATAAATCAAGTTCAGATGTAGGTGCAAAATTCTTACAGTTGAAAGGGAATAAAATTTATAAAGGATTGGTTTCCCTTGAGAAACTGTTTGACAAATATGACAAGGTCATCAAACAGCAACAGATAGATTCAATCTCCTCTCAAGAGTTTGATCAAATAAATTTCGGTACCAAGGAAAATCTTAAGATGGTGAACATTAGAAAGTATTGTACTCAGGAAGAAAAGTTCAAGTTCACTTCTCTACTCTACCAGTATATAGATGTTTTGGCGTACTCTTATGATGATCTGAAGTCACTCAGGCCTAAAGAAATTCACCATGAAATTCTTCTCAAAAGTGATTTGATGCCTTACAAGCAAAAATTTAGGCATTTCAATCTAAAGATATCAAGTACTATTCTGTCTGAAATACAAAAATTGTTGAATGCTAAAATAATTTTCCCAATTCATCATTCCACATGGATTACGAACATAGTTCCTGTGAGAAAGAAGAATAGCAAAATTTGCCTCTACGTAAACTTCAAAAATCTGAATCAGTCATTTTTAAAGGATAATTACCCTCTGCCCATCATGGATCAAGTCTTTCAGACGGTGACTGGTTCAGAGATGTTATCAATGCTAGATGGCTTCTTGAGGTACAATCAACTAAAAGTTGGCAAAGTAGACTAACATAAGACTACCTTCACCATGCCTTAGGGCACCTTTGCATAGCGAAGAATGCCATTTAGCATGATAAATGTCAGCGCCACTTTTTAGAGAGTAATGGACCTTGCTTTCAAAGATGAAATGACTAAGTTCAATGTGGTGTATCTTGATGATTTAACAGTCTTTTCCAAGCATCATCCCGATCATGTGCACCATTTGTAACAAGTGTTGAAATGATGTCACTAGAATGGCATTTCTCTAAATCTTAATAAGTTTATTTTTGGAGTAACAAAAAGGAAACTTTTCAGACACATTATATCCAAAGAAGGCATAAAGATTGACTCAGAAAGAGTCAAATCCATCTAAGAACTTATCCTGCCTACAAGTAAGACTGCAGTTCATTCTTTCTTTTAAAAGGTGAATTTTTTATGAAGATTCATCCCTGAGTTCACAAAGAAGACTCGCCATATTGTAAACATGATGAAGGGAAAGGCCACCTTCAGCTGAAAGGAAGAAGGCAAATTGGCATTCTGAGACATCAAGATAGCTATTACCGATGCCCCAATTTTGGTTTGTCCAGATTATACCAAGGATTTCACAGTGTATAGTTATGCTTCTGAGCACACACTTTCAACAATTCTGATTCAACAGAACAAAGAAGGTGTGGAATCTCCCATATGCTTCATGAGTTGTCCTCTCAAAGCTCATGAGTTGAAGTATTCAAACATGGAGAAGCATGTTTATGCAATGGTAAAAGCAGTAAAGCACTTCCATTTTTACAACCTGAATTCACACGTTACTGCCCTAGTCCCTGACACCAAAGTCAAATCCATATTAACTCAGTAGGGGTTTGTAACAAAAAGGAGTAATTAGATTGCTAAAATCTAGGAGTTTGATCTGGTTATCAAACCAATAAAGCTTATGCGAGGAAGAGGTCTCTGCTAATTGATTGTTGATAACAGACCAAAAGAGATGGGACATGAAGAAGCTGAGATTGAAGGCACGCCAACAGTCCTCATTGTCTTCACCATGAATGAGTGGTATTCGAATATTGCTCATTTTCTTACCTATGGTGAGTGTCCTGCTCACCTGCCTCATAAATAAAGAAAGACTGTTAAATTGAAAACAACAAATTTTTTCCCATGGGACAATGGTCTGTATAAGAGGAACCTTGATGGAGTGTTCCTTCACTACATGCATAAAGAACAGTAGAACCAACTTTTGAAGTCCTTCCATAATTTGGCTTGTGGAGGACATTTTTATATGATTGTGACTGCCCATAAGATTCTATGAGCTAGGTATTACTTGTCTACTTTGTTTTAAGATGCATACAAGTGGGTACGAAAGTGTGAACTGTGCCAACAGTTCGTTGGAAGACCCAAGTTAGCTGCTTTGCCTCTTAAGCCAATGGTGATAAAAGAGCCATTTCAGCAATGGGGAATCGATTTCATTGGTGATGTAAATCCATATTCAAGTGTTGGAAATGATTATGTCCTCATAGCCACATACTACTTCACCAAATAGGTGGAAGCAATTCCAACCAAGCATGTTACTTCAGAAGTGGTATGCAATTTTCTCAAGGAAAACATTATTTTTAGGTTTGGGGTCTCAACCAAGATTGTGACAGATAATGTAGCCTATTTCTCTTCTCGTGAGATCACTTAGTTTTATTTTTATTATGATATTACCCTCTCCCACTCCTCTGATTATTTTTCACAAGGGAATGGCCAAGCAGAATCAAGCAACAAGAGCCTAGTGACCATCATCAAGAAGCTGATGGATGACAACTGATGAACATGGCATAAAGCATTGGTTGATACTTTATCGACAGACAAAATTACACCCAAGAGGGCGATAGGTATGTCACCATTCCAACTTTTATATGGTCTCAATGCAAAGATATCAATCACCCTAGAATTGCTAGCACTAAAATTGGCAAAGGCGGTCGAAGATCAGACATATGAAAGCTCCATCGATAAAAGGATCATGTGCTTGACTGAGCTAGATGAGCAGCAAACTATGGTGGTACACAAAATTACTGTGCATCAAAGACTGGTGAAGAAGCTCTTTGAGCAGAAAATAAAAACCCATGATTTTTAGATTGGAGATCAACTCTTGTTATGGGACAAAAGAAGAAAACCAAAGAGAATGCATGGGAAATTCGATTCCCTATGGAGAGGCCCATTTACTATCCATCATCTCAATAGTAAAAATAGTTTCCTATTGAAGTATCAAGATGACACGCCCTTTTCTTTGCCTCACAATGAGCAGCATTTGAAGCACTTCAATTCTTGAAGTATCAGATAAGATCATCTGTCCATATGTATATTTGTATAGTCTTTAGTTCTATTTTGTGCTTTTCATTTTCATTTTTGGCACCTTTCTTTTTGGGTAAAATGACTTCATAGCCCAATGGCATACTTAAAGGCACTAGATGTTCTAGTTTTTACTCCCTTCAACTGTTTCAAAATTTCCACTGAAGGAAGTTCCCCAACTAGAGCCAGCGGTTGTTCCCAAAATTTGTCACTCATTTTTGGGACAACATATAAACTATTTTGGTCCTGTAGGAAAAAATTCTCTCTTCGCTTCTCAAAAATTATTCTGAGTATTCAAATTCTTCGTTATTCAAGCTTTTTCAGCTAAGGGACTCGTAGGTTCAACAAGTTTAATGACTTAAACAGGCGAGCTCTCACAAAGGAACAAGTTTCTAACACTTAGGCAATTTCAAGGTTAATTCAACACCGAGGTTCAACCAAAAGTTCCATCAGCAAGCTTCAAATAAAGGATTGAACCATTGAACCCCACTTTCACAAGTTCAATGGTTCAACGGGTTCAAAGATTCAACGACGTCGACAGACTCAAAGAGTTAAGCATTTCGGCAAAAGTTCAAAGTTTAGCCGCTTCGACAAGTTCAACGAATTCAAAAGACTTAGAAGAAAAGAAGAAAGATTGAACCCATTGAACCTTGAACTAAAATGGTTCAAAGGTTTAAGTTTCGATGAGTTCAATCAAAGTTCAAAGAGTTGTTCCAATCAGTTGGTTCAAATGAATGGTTCAAAGCAGTTGGTTCAAGCGATCAATTGAATGAGTGGAACACAGTATTGAACTATTGAACTATTAAACCAAAGTTGGTTCAATTGGTCGATTCAATCAACTGATTCAAATGAGTCTCCCAAATCTCGAAGGACAAGTGCCCTTACAGAGGGCAGGAACAAAGGGAAAAAAGGATATCCTTCAAAAAGATTTTCTGTGACAAATCTTACAAGGGAAATCCTTCAGACAAAATGTCTGAAGGAATGATCAAAGGCCCATAAGATGGCTTCTACAGACTTTGTAGGCTGATTCTACAGACTCTACAGGCTAGTTTCTATGGACTCCACAGGCTGGTTTCTACATACTCTGTAGGCTTGGTTCTACGAACTCCACAGGATTTGAATGAGGCCGCTTGAAGGACCTTGAAGGGCAGGTACCCTTGCGGGGGACTCTTGGTGACTAGGAAGGCCTGAAGGGACACCTTCCCTTCGAGGGGTTCCAAAGATATAAAGCCGAAGGAATTTCAAAGCTTCGAAATACTTAGAAAAATAAAAGATTCTAAGAAAGAGAATGAACCGTTGAACCTTGAACCAAAAAGGTTCAAAGGTTCAACGGTTCAAAGAAAGCTCCGAGCAAAGGAAAGAAGTGGAAGATTCCAGAGACCAGTTCAAAGAGATGGTTCAACCGAAGAGCAAGAAAAGTGAATGAACCAAAAAAGCGATGGAACCAAGGAGCTGATAAGGCCTCTCGAACTGTTGAACTATTAAACCAATGAACTTTCAAAGGTTTAAAGGTTTATGGTTCAAAATGGTTCAATCAACAAGCAAACAATGACGTCTCTATAGATGTCAAATTTAGGGTAATGAAATATTCATTGATTTTCAAATGTGGCACGAAACCTGAAAATAAACTCAACGACCAACTGAAGAGGGAGTCAAAAGAGCCAACAGAAAGGGAAAAGATAGCCTGAGAGCTCAATTGCAACAGGAAAGAGGGAAAGACTAGAAATATCTACGTAATATTTATTTCTAGTAGGTGGAACAGTCCACCAAGTAGACATTTGAGCTCACAAATTAAAAGGTGCAGCCTATTTTTCTTTCTTGGAAGGAAAATGAGGGGATAGTCGTGTACCTATTGGGAGAAAGATATGACGACCCATGAAGAGGAGAAAATATTTTGAGATGAATTGACACGCCACAGTTAAGGTAGATGCCCTGTTCCATCATGGCCCCTTGACAAAAATAAAAATGCATTCAAGGCATTGAATGCAGCATGGGTCGTTCTATGAAACAAAGTGCCAAGTCTTCCTTGGCTGTTATATATTATAATCTCTTATTTTATGCAAAGGAGATCTTTTTGGTTATAGAAGAAAGACTCTGCCAAAATTGTGAGGTGATCACTGAGACTTTGAGCTCAGATTGTTAATCATATTTCTTTATTTGAATGAGAAAGCAAGTTACTTTCAGACTTTGTGCATTAATAGCTTGTGTCATTTAGGAGATTGTTCTAATGTATGTTCCCTAAATGTGTTCTTGTCCATTTAATGAAATAAGCAGAATTAGTAGAAGTAATCAGGAAGGTGTCCTGAATCCAATTGTGGGAAGACTTTATGCTGCCACAATTGTCTTTAGTGTGTATGTTTTCAGTTTATTTCTACATAAAGGATCTTGGGATGACTTTGTGCCCCTATTATCCTTCGTATTTCACTCTTGGGTAGTTGAGGTGGAGACTTTGTGCTACACCTTTTTTTGCTGGTTACTACCCCCCTATTACTAGTTACTTGTTACCTATCAGAAAGAACTCCTGTTATTTGCTGCAAGACCACTTCTGAAAGAAGAGAAGTGCCTTTAGTATTTTCACCTGGATTTCTCCTTTGTTTTTGAACATCATCTCTGCAATAAGAGAGATGGATGGTGTTGTCCTACCCCTGAGTGTTATTTTTTGCATATATATATAGTATATAGCTCCTCATACTTATAAGGAACCTCCCCTTGATGAGAGGAGAGATTTGTCCCCTTTTGATGTGGTAAACCTGCACACTTGGCTAACCAATCTCCTTATGTTGTGGTTGAAACTACCTATTTTGTTCATCAGTTAGTTGGTGACAAAATATTCACCCAACACGCACATATATCAAAATAAGCCTCAGCTAAAAACTATTTGGTGAACAAAAAGTGTCAGTCTCACAGATTGACAGTCTCGCAACCATTATTGATGGTCATGTAGACATTAAAATAAAGCTCAGGAAAAAAACCATTGTAGTTTAAAGTTAATGGTTATCCGAACATCAAATAAGGTCATGTGGACATCAAATGATAGGAGTATGAACATCAAATTTAATCATGTAAAATAGTTATGTGGATTCCATCATTGGGCCCTAGAGATATAATGGATTGCATTTGATGGTGTATGTAAGATCAATAGAGTGAGGATAGAGTTGACAAGTTAATGGCATGATCAATGAATTACGTGCATTCATACAGGGAAAATCAACAAAGCGAAATGGGGTTAAAAAGGTTAATCAGCTGAGTTAGTTTTTGACATCCAACGAGTGAGGATCGACCTCAGGGCTTTTGATGAAGGTTGAAGGGGTAGGTTTTCAACCCAGATAAATAAATAAAAAGGAATCAAGATAGAATTCAATCCAAGTTAAAACAAAATGGGATATCAAGACCAAACATTGTGAACAAAACTCCATATAAGTAATATTAGGCCTTTTAAACTTAATATAGACTAAAGGGTGGTGACTTGTTATCAAAGCAAGATCAAACATCTAGCGAGAACTTCATTTGTCAATATTAAAGCTATAGGAAAACCAAAAAGTGGGATTGGTTTTCACCTATAATAGGCCTAGGTTCATTTTTTAAAGCAAAGGTAGATACATGCAATTAATGGAGTGTCCCGAGCCATACTCTTGAAAGTAGCTACTAAAAGCAAACTTAGCATATTTTTGTCAATTCAAGATTATGAAAATTGTCCTTATATTAAAATAAGTGGAAGATCAAAGTTAAGAAAGAATTTGGAACAATCATTTCCATCAAGGTCATGATTCATTGGCCTAAACAGAGTTTTTGTCTTCTAGTACATTTCTCAATAAATGAGATGGCTCGAGGACTAATTGGAGCAAACGCAGGCTATCTTGTCAAGGATGTTTTCGCTATAATTAGGTAAAAGTATGGTGAAGGAATTTATGAAAAATATGGTAGCTCATTTAATGATCATGGATAACATCCTCCCCCGTTCTCCCTCTCTTCCCCCTTTCTCTATATCATCCCATTCTCTTCTCCATTGAAAGGGTTACCAATTTATTTAGATTTTGAGCTTGTTGGGAGACTAGGTCCTCAGTTTCTCTAAATTTTGATCTTGCTATGAGTCAGGGGGACTCTTTGAGATATTGTAAAGTTTGTTTAGCTTGATTAGGCTTGACCCTGTCAAGCATTTATAAGAACTACGTCTTGATGCAATGAGAATTTCTTCAGCTATATCTTGTGCTAACACTTAAAATTTGAATAAGTATTGTTCCATTTTTGGCACATGGTGTGAAGGGACCATCCATTTTGATGTAAGTACTGACATGGCATGGAAGGTTATAGGGATCGAAGGACAATGGTGTAGGAGACCCAGCGCAAGAGGACCTAGTTAAGAGAGAACGTGTCATAAGGGATCTGAGAACAGAGGACTCGAAACAAAAGTGGAAGACTAGTGGAACATGAGGAACACGGAAGCGATTAGAAGAACAAATCAAATGGGACACTTTGAACCCACTAATCGGAGGTCCTGTACTAGCTTATGAGGAACAAAACACTCAGATACCAAAAGTATAGCATAAAACGAGGACTTAGGGGCACAGAGACCCGAGTCTATAAGAATAATTAATTATAAGAGCCATGACTCTCTGTTGAGAGTTTGTGTGTCGTCCGTTTATGATAATTAGAATTATGACACTTGGTTAGGGCAAAACAAGTATAAAAACCCCTATTGTAATCATTCGCATGATGGTCATTTGGATAATAGATATAGCGTTATGGTGTAGTTTGTTAAGTAATTAATGAAAAACTAGTGTTTATCATATTATGTTACCAGTGATGAATTATTTTAAGTGTTGAATTATGGATATGTTTTATTTCTACGTCATGGATATCTTTATCTTTTATCACCACTACTAGTAATGGTTATCTTAGTTATAGTGATAGTTAAATCTAGAACAATAATGATAATAGTAGTATATTTATGGTGTTGAATAACCTTTTAAGAACTATGTTATGAAAGACGAACAAACACATAACCTTGTGATACAAAGCCTTCAAGAGCTAGTCTTTCATTACGTGCTTTAGGTGAGTATGCAAGACTACCTCTCGCATGATAGGGCCAGTACACTAAACTATTGGGGAGAAGTTTCAATGCCAAAGAAGAACTAAGTAAAAGAACCCAACATTTTGGTTCTATTACTGAGACCTGAAACAATTGGAGCACAATCATGAGAAAATGTTTAACCACATCACGCTAGAGAATATTGAAGATGGGTTATCAGTGTCAAAGATAATTTTGTGGTCCTGTATCTTTAACCAATATTTTCTGCACGACAGTGGGTAGAGCAAAATCTCTACAGTTCTATGTATGAAACATTATTTTTTAAGGTCCCAGTTCTCTTGCATTCTTGGATTCTAGCCTATGCTCAAGGGCGATCCATAAATCTAGGGAGGAGGAAACCTTGGACACTTGAAAGGTAAAGGAGTTTAGCATGACTTGGAGTTTCTTGGAATAGCTATATTTTAAAGTATATTATCACCACATATTCATGTCTTGAGGAAGCAAAGTTCCAATTTCTACAAGAGCCTAGGGGACGATAAATCTTGTTGTTTACCTTTGAAATTAAGAAGCTAATTATTGACCTTGGATTAGAGACTCTACCCATGGAAAGATAAAATCTCATGTGCATGAGCTGCATGTTTGGAAGGGGAGACTAGGGGTTGATTGTAGATTATGGGTTCAATATGGTAGCAAGCCAGTGTGCGTTATAGAAATGGAAGTATGATAAAGCTCGACAAAAGATTATGGGAATTAGTGGCATAAGAAGAGATCAAAAAACCTTGAGGATTGTTGTAAAGATCCTTAAGGAGGTAGTTACGAATGAGGGACCCATCACTTTTGAGCCATATTCTTTGCCACTTCTACCCTATGAAGGAGAAATGAGCTAGACTTCAAGAATGAGGAACCAAGCCTGAATCAACCAAGTTCCCCCACCATAATGCATGCTCATGCCTTTGAATCGAATAGAATACATATACAAAATTAGGATACAAATAGTATAGAGTCATAAACTAAATAGGTACGATAGACTGAAACTAAGCCAATAGGCAATCATTCAAAATCTACATTACCTTTCCCACTTCAAGGAGATTTTATGGTATAATTTGGAATGCCTGGTGGATCTGACCCTCAAGTCCAAAATGTGGGCCTACACTTGGGTAACCAACCCTTTACCATACTTATTTCCATGGGCACTGCTAATATAGGTGTTGGAGGAAGATTAGGAAGAGGTGCTAGAGGAGGCGAACTCCCTCCTCATGAAATAGGATTTGGATCTTCCTAGCAACCACCCGTTCAACCACAACCCACTACAGTATACTATGACATGATATTACATTTATGTGAATACTGAGGGGTAAGGAATGTGGTTGATCATGTCCATAAGTGTGAACTGATTTGGAGGGCACAAGGCATCTTGTCTTCTAAACATAAGGCTACTCAGTTTACCACTATGCTTTTAGAATGCATGCACAAGTGGTATCAAAAGTTTGACCCTCAATAAGTGATGGTCGACTATGACCAGCTCAAAGTAGACTTCCTACAGGAAATTTACATTCTTGAGTTTGAGCAACAGAGTATAGTGGTGTTGAAGGACATGAATCAAGGACATACAGAGAGTGTGCATGAGTATGATTCATGATTCAAAACATTGATTTCTAAATTATCATTTGAAATAAATCCTGATCAACGTGCACAATGGTTTGTGGGAGGCTTATTGTTACCTTTTTGTCAGACTCTATCACAAAGAAACTTCACCAGCACATGTGAGGCTCTAGAAATTGCCCTTCGTGTTGAAGTGGTTAGAAGCATGGCTACCAAGATTAGTCCCTTTATGGAGGTGAAGATAGCATCCATAGCATCATAACTTGAAAAGTTTACAACAAACAATGCACATGAGACACGCATTGGTGTCTGGTGTACAGACTATGAAACTGAAGGGCACATAAGGAACAACTACATGTGCAAGAACATATGCGTGATACTAAAACAAACTTGTGAGATATGTCATGAGGAACATGATATCAGTTTTTATCTACTTTTATAGTGGGCTACAAACACTAAGGTGTCAAAATATTGTAAGATTTTTGATGCCTACACCCATAACACAATGATTGACGATTAATTAGTGATATTCATGAAGCTCGAATGTGTGGCACACACTAAACCTCAGTCATTAATATCTAAGACAATGGTGGCTACCATAGGTGAGCGAGAGGATGAGGATGAGGTGGTGATTAGTTTCCACTGATGACTTGATTTAATTATGGGTCACTGGACCACTATCAAAGGGTTTGCCCAGAGTAATCGACTTGTGCATTTTGCAAAAAGGACCATCGGTTGGAAGAGTGTCTTGATCTATATGTAGCCATCACTAAGGAATGTAATGAAAAAGGTGTTAGCATGATTCAAATAGACAAACCAAAATGGTGTACATGTCCAACCATATTAATAGTGCAACAAGTAAATATCACCACTCGTAGTGGGAGACAGACTCAATCCATAGCCAACCTGATCGAGAAGGTACATCAAAAAGAACCATGAGCTAGAAAGTACCACGATGCTCAGTAATAAAAGGACTTCCTTAAGGATACAATGGTACTTATGTGAGAGCTCTAAGATGAGATTCAATACCTTAAGGATAAAGATGTGACATAATGCACCATAGTGCAAAGGGAAGTCAAACCTCAACCAGTGGTGCAGGACAATTTTCAAGAAATGTGCAAACATATGTTGGATGAGGACATTGTTCCCTAGCTTAGTGCTTAGCTTAAATGTTAGGCCCACTTACCAAATGAAGTCCATCCTCACCTAAGTCGGCAAAGTGAAGATTGTTATTTAAATAATGCCTGACATCAAGAAATTCCTAGTTCCTCTACTCCCCCAGATGATGGAGAGATATTGGTTAATGCTACTATTAATGGATGGGTAATCTGAGATATTCTAATGGATATTAGCATGGAAGTTAATGTTCTCACTAAAGATGCTTGGCACAAAATGTCTAGTCCATCCCTATAACCCTCTCCTCATGTCTTGTTCATGGCAAATAAGACTCGAGCATATCCTATTGGAGTCCTCAAGAATGCCACAATTGACATACTTGGGGTTCCCTTCAAGGTAGATTTTGAGGTCTCAAAGTTAGCAAAAGTTGATGACTATCCAGCCCTATTGGGAAGACCTTGGTGCTACAATATTCATGTAGATTTGAGATTCAAAAATTGATACATTAGCTTTGAGAATACTGATCAGTGCATAATAATACCTTTAGACCAAGCACAAGGACTTCCCTATATCAAGACCATAAATTTTGATGAAGACATCAAACACCTGTATAATGTTATCGATCAAAATAAAGAATAACATGATCTAATGCCAGTAGTATTCTTTGGTGGATGGACAACCAGTCTATCTCAGATACTACAAGTAATGCTTACAACTGTTGGGCCCATGGTGACTATGATCTCACTAGAAGGTTTTACAACACCATAAACAAAGGAGAAAGCATCCCATGTTAGCTTCCTAAACATCACAATTTTATGCACCTCATGGGTTTAGCAATGAGAGGACCACTTGTGACACCACCACTGGAAATACTTGATGAAGCCCCATGGTTTCAAGGATAAATGGAGGTACGTGACTTTGTCTAGCATCTCAAAGAGTTCTATGATACTGAGATTGAGCAAATGAGGTCATTAGATCACATTTTTTATGGTACTGCCACTAGATGATGGAAAACTCATAAAGAGCACCTTTTATACTAGGATCAAGTATGATCTTCTCTACACCATAGATTTCATTATGACAATAAGGTCAAGGGAACACTTCGTTACAGTGGTATGCAAGCACTTGAACCTCATACTGAGGCTTGTGAGACAATATGGTAGTTGAGGAAACATTCTTACTATAGTACCTCTGGGTCCATGCATTCTATGGGATATTACACACTTGGGCATGAGCAACGTATATTCACAAAAAGAAGCACATGGGTACCATGTTCTAACAGTTACTAAAGGGGAATATGACGTTGATGCTCTTTTATTTTTCACCAAGGATGGACTTGCACCTCACCCTTCAAGCCATGCATGAAGTAATCATTGGCGACTAAAATATTGTTGAAGACCACCTACATAATATTCATTAGGAACCTAAAAAACCCTTACATTTATTCATTGAGCCTCCCAGCTAATTAGTTCCTACACCATCGATGGTTCCTAGTGAAGAATGTCATGAAGAGATCTGCTTGAGAAAGAAAAAACTCATCTTCTAAGTAGACGAAGGTGAAGGGTTTACTTCACTCAAACACTTGACTAACCACTTAGATGTCCCTACAAGTACTAGTCCATGAACTATTTGGGACACAAGTTCTCCAACAGACAACCCTTATAAGTCATGTGCCCATTCAAACTATTCAATGTAACATTGGCACAGCGCAAGAGCCAAATATGGCTACAATAGGAAATTATTGGATTAACACATAAATTTCAAAGATTTATGAGTTGTTAAAAGAGTATCAGGATGTATTTTTGAGGAATTATAGTGAAATGAATGGAGTCCATCCTTCCCTAGGAAAGATGCACATAAAGCTAATCAACAGTGCTTGCCCCATGAAGAAATGACCATACAGGATGAACCCCAACCTTTGGGTGCGAGTGAAAAAGGAGATCGATAAAATGCTTTGCACTAGAGTAATTACTCCCATTACTAATTCTGAATGGGTCAGTCCCATGGTAATCAACATCAAAAAAGATGGGTGTATCCGTATATGTTCAGATTATTATGTCTTAAATGCATCTTATGTGATATATTCTTTCCCAACACCTTTCATAGAGGAAATCCTAGAAGGTGTTGCCAATTGTGAAGTATACTCTTTTACTGATGGATTCTTGAGGTACCACCAAGTCCAAATAGCTGAGGAAGACCAATCTAAAACTACTTTCACTACTAAATGGGGATCTTTTGCTTATACTGTCATGCCTTTCAGATTTAAAAATGCCCTTGCAGTGTTTTCATGGATAACAGTTGAGGCTTTCAAAGATTTCATTCATAAATTCCTCCAAGTCTACCTAGATGACTAGATAGGATACATGTTGGTTAAGGATCATTATGCCAATCTAAGACTCATGCTTGAGTACCGTCGAGTGTTGCAAATTTCCTTAAACTTGAAGAAGTGCATGTTCACGACACTTTTTGGCATATTTTTTGGGCATATCATTTATAAGGAAGGAATCTTGGTGGACCTAACCAAGGTCTCTGTTATTCTCCATTTACCAACACCGAAGACTCAACATGAGGTGTGCACCTTCTTAGGACACACAGGCTATTATAGAAAGTTCATTCAAGGTTATGCCAAGATTGCAGTGACCCTGGAAGAGATTTTAAATCACAATGAATAATTTATATGGAATAATTCTTGTAAAGTAGCTTTTAAAACACTCAAATAAAGGCCAGTTATAGCTCTTATCTTATTCTTCCCTGATTGGACAAAACCTTTTCATGTCCATGTTTATGCATCTGAGATTGAAGTCAGTGTGATACTTACACAACCAAGTGAAGGACACTAGGATCACCTAATTTATTTTGCTACTAGGAAGCTGACATCGGCTAAAAGGAACTATTCCACCATCGAATGTGAAGCGATGTCTATGGTTTATGCTCTACAAAATTTTAGTCAATACCTTCTAGCCACTCCATTTATATTCTATACAGACTATGAATCCTTGAAGTATCTTGTCAACAAGCTAGTACTATATGGAAGAATTTGCTATTAGATTGTCCTATTCCAAGAATTCTAGTTTTCCATAGTAATAAAGCCCAGGAAGACCAATTGTGGTCTCGATCATTTATCTCGAATTGAAAATGGAGAACCCCCACATGCCATAGAATATGATCTTCCTGATGTATATCTCTTTCAAGTTGCTTGGGTACTTAAAGAGCTGGAGGATATTGCAACATTTCTTGACACTAGTTGCATACTTGACTCTTTCACTTCATAAGAGAAAAAGTAACTTGCAGTTCACACCACACCTTATTAGTTCATAGCAGGAGATCTTTATAAAATGGATCATGACAAGGTGCTTCACCATTGTGTAATGTAACATGAGCACCTTGAAGTGCTACGAGAAGTCCATGAAGGTATTGCTAGATGACACTATGCTGGAAAGGATATCATGTGCAAGGTGTTGCTCGCTAGACTCTGGTGGCCAACCTTATTCAAAGATGTAAAGGCATATGTTAGGTAATGTGATGTCTGCCAACGTGTAGGAAAACCAAACAAGAAAGATGCTATGTCATTATGACCTATTCCTTCTCTAGAAACATTCAAAAAATGGGCTATCAATTTTGTGGGGCCTATCACTCCAACAGGGCAATGAATGGGCTCTCGATACATCATTGCATCAACCAACTTCCTCATGTGCTAGGCTGAAGCAGTGCCAATTAAATACTATCCTACAACAACTACCATGTGATTCATCTAGGAGATCATTATAACACAATTTAGATCTCCCCTAAGCTTCACCAGTAATCATGGCACCCACTTCTTGAATGAGATGATTCACATCTTGTTGGTTGAGTTCATGATTAGGCACCAAGAGACAATACCATAACATCAACAAGCCAATAGAACAACTGAAGCTTTTAATAAGATCTTCGATACCACTTTGACAAAAAAATTCAATGTTGGCTGAATTGATTAGGATGATAGAGTATCTATAGTACTTTGGGTGTACCGAAATACATACAAGCACCTCAACAAAAGTACACCATTCAACCTAGTCTATGAAAAGGAAATGATCATGTCAGTGGAATTCCTAGTTCCATCTCTCTGGAGAGCACATGTGGGAAACCTAGACAATAAAGCCTCTTTGAAAGCCTAGCTTGATGATTTGATGATACTAGATGAGACTCAATTCTTCACCCACTAGAGACTAGATGTTGAGAAACACAAACAAAAAGCATGGCATGATCACCATCTAAGAAAAAAAGTCCTTTCTCTAGGCATGAAAGTTTTGTTATATGACTCTAAGTTTGCATGCCACCCTGGGAAGTGTCAGATTCATTGGGATGGTCTATTCATAATACATAACATTCAACCTACCAAATTTTGTCGATTGAAATGAATCGATGGTCAATTCCTACCAGGGCACTATAATAGAAGTCAGCTTTAGCCGTATTGTGATTCTATTTAACTAAAATTTTATAATCAATAAGGCTTAAGGTCATTAGATTATTATTTATTGCTTTTAATTAAGAGTGTTGCCCTTGAGGCATGTGTTTCTTCTCTAATGTAATTTTGAGTTTGTGTACTTAGAGTGTTTTTGTGGAGGACCATGAACCCTTTTTAGTTTGGGGTGACGTTGACCCCTAAATTTTGAATAAGTATTATTCCATTTTTGGTGCACAGTGTGAAGGGACCATTGTCCATTTTGATGCAATTACCAGCAAACACGAAAGGTGATGGGCATGAAAGGAAAATGGCACATGATACCCAGTGCGAGAGGACCCAATCAAGAGAGAATGTGTTGTGAGGGACTCAAGAATAAAGGACTCAAAACTAAATCAAAAGACTATGAGAGTGCAAGGAATGTGGGAGCAGTTAGAAGAACAACTCAAATGGGACACTTTGATCCCATCAATTAGAGGTTTTGTACTAGCCTGTGAGGAATGAAACACTTGGCCACCAAAATTATAGCGTATAAGTGGGATCTAGGGGCACAAAGACCCGAGTCTATAAGAATAATTAATTGTAAGATGCATGAGTCTCAGTTTGTTGGAGTTTGTGTGCCACCTATTCATGACAATTATAATTACGACACTTGGTCAGGGCAAAACAAGAATAAAAACCCCTATTGTAATCATTCACATGATCATCTTTTGGATAATAGATACAACATTATGTTGTAGTTTGTTAAGCAATTAATGAAAAACTAGTGTTTACCATATTGTGTTATGAGTGATGAATTATTCTAAGTGTTGGATGATGGCTATGTTTTATTCCTAAGTCATGGATATATTTTATTTAATCATCATTATTAGTAATGGTTATCTTAGTTATAGTGGTAGTTAAATCTAGAACAATAATGATAATAGTAGTATATTTAGAGTGTTGAATAACCTTTTAAGAACTATATTACGAAAGATGAATAAAGACATAACCTTGGGCTACAAAGCCTTCAAGAACTAATATTTCACTACAGGATTCGAGTGAGCGCATGAGACTACCTCTCACGTGATAGGGCTAGCACACTAGCCTATTGGGGAGAAGCCTCAGCACTGAAGTATAACTAACTAAAAGAACCCAACATCTTGCCTTGGATTTGTGTGAGTGAGTTGTGCACTATGACATTGTGTTAAGGATAATCTTCCTCATCCATGGTCCTTTCTGAACTTGTTTAGGGAGTTTTTAATGATGTTTGTAGGTCTAGGTTAGCATTTTTTTCTACTATTCATGTAAGCCATCAATGAGTCTAATAAATCTCTTTGTTTGCATCCATTACTTCCTGAACCTCTTTTATGAAATACTTATGCAAACAACTTGATCTTGAGATTATGTGATTTAGTATTATCTTTTGTAGATCTAGTGTGGGTTCAATCTTATGGGAGTTTCCCATTTTTATCTAGTGCATCACCTTTTAGTCTTTTTAAGAGCCTCTATTCTCTTTCTAACCCTTATCCTTATGAAGCATTGGTTTAGCATTAGTTTAGGTGAGCATCAAGAGGAAGTCAGCCTTCTTCAGAGGTTCAACCCCACCACAGGTCATCCACATCCTAGAGTTATTCCCATTGTGCAACTCAAATTGGAAAGGGCCTAAAAAACCCTCTCCAAGGGTGCATATTTGAGCTACAATAGTTTTTGACATGCCCGATGGGACTAAGGTCCAAAGCAGTGGAAGGATTTTTGGTGTTGTTCTTCTACATATCAGCCTTTGGAGGCATTCTATAAACATCAATGGTAACTCCAAGCATTCATCAGTTGGTATAAGTAGACCAGGTGCCTAATCACCTTTATTTAGTATGTATCATTCCCCATTTGATCCAAATGCATGTTATTTGATTCCTTACCCTTCATGTCAAGTTAGTAATGTTCATGGCTTCACCCCAAGTGGCCCTCAAGATTCAATGTATCAGCCTTCTGAAAATTTGCCTCTTTCTAATCAACCAGAAATGAGCCTTAAAGAGATGATGCTTGATCTTAATTTAAGATTAAGAGAGGTTGATAGGGAGGAATATTACTATAGGAAACAACAAAATCTTGAACACCAAGTTCATGTATAGGAGCAAAAGTTGAGGTTTCAAAAAGAGTGCTTGGTTAGGCAAGACCAAGACAAGAGGGAAAATGACTATAAATTGTTCTTGGAATAGAGTATAACCAACACTAAACCCCAACTACCCTATCTTACTCCTATTTACACTTGGATCCAAACCCCTAACCCACCTTGTCAAGTTTCATCCTTGTCAAGAGCCAAATAAGCCATTAAAAACCATTCAGATGAATAATATCAAGCCATCCCATCATGGCTATTATCCTATGTAAATGACCCTAACTATGTCATTCCCTCTCTTGTGAAACCATCCTCTCCGATATTCAGAAAAAGGAAAAAGTAGACAAGCCTCAAACCTCCCCTTCTTGGAATTCAATCAAAGGAAACCCTTAAAGAAAAAAGTGGACTCTTATGGATAAACCAATGGTTGAGACTCAAGATTCCACTTATCTTCTTCATGAAGCCCCTAACCATCTCCAAGAAGAGTTTTTCCAAGAAAATATAGATAGACAAATCAAAGAATTAGAGCTAAAATTTGAGGAAAGAGGAAGAAAGACAAGATCGAAAGAAAGTAGCCAAGTCTTATGTTTTTCCCCAATGAAAATCAATTAAGGAGGACACACAAAAAATAGAGGAAGTGTTAGCTAAGGTAGTTCAAGAAGTGGTCTTGAAGGAGGAGTTAGTTGTGCCAAAAGTAGATCAAGTAACCATAGCTCAGCTCAATGAGGTTGGTGTACAAAGGTTCCATGATCCTATCCCCATTCTCAAAGAGCCACCTAAAACAACATTCAAGGTCCCTAGTTGGA
The DNA here is from genome assembly GCA_037957365.1 of Torreya grandis. Taxonomy (NCBI): domain Eukaryota; kingdom Viridiplantae; phylum Streptophyta; class Pinopsida; order Cupressales; family Taxaceae; genus Torreya; species Torreya grandis. The sequence continues at coordinate 1,300,449 of JARHVA010001123.1, read as the reverse complement.
AGGATACTCTCCTGAGTTGCAAGCAAGGTGAACTTTTTCATCGTCCCACCATCTCCCTCATGGAGAAAGAGCCTATTCTACAAAGGATAGAGGATGAGATTGCAATCAAAGTTGAGCCTAAAGAGGACAATATAAGTGTTTATGATGAAGAGATCATGATAGGTAGTCCACTTCATTCAAAAGGGAGAGGGTCACTTTTTTATCAGATTTCTTGGCATGGTTTTGATGAATTAGAGTTTGAAGGCAATAATGATGCCTTTACATTTGAAGATATAGATAGAAAGGATGTAGCTGAGAGTAAGGAGAATTTTGTTTGGTGTCAAGATCTTCCATTTAGTATGGTTTAAGATAAATATGAGCAAGATTTAGAGATTGATATAGTCAATCAGTTAGCTAACCATGTTGGAGAAGTCATGAATAAGCATGAGGAAGAAATAGAGGAAAAAGAGGATTAAGATGAAGTATGGAAACAATTGTACCATGACTTCATGGAGCATGTAGAAGTTATCAATCAGCCCATGCCTCCTATAAAAGATGAAGATGAACTTATAAATCAAGATGTAGAAGTTGATCAGTCTCAAGATGAAATGTCCCTTGAAGATAGTACTCATGTCTTCAATAATGAGGGAAAATTGTCAAACCAAGAGCCACAAGAACATGACATTTGGGTCTCAGATGGGTTGATGAGCTGCCATATGGCTCCTTTCAAAGCAAGTAAAGAAAAGATGGTGTTTAAGTTGGCATTATCTCAGATAACCAAGAGGAGGTTGCCCTTTGGGATGACTTAGAGCTTGTCTACCTAAGCATAGAAATTCAACCAAGCACCAGATCAAGGGAGCCATAATTTGTTGTGCTTCAATTAGACCTAGGTGGAAAATACTTGTAGATTGTAGCCTTGTAAACATTAGAATAGTTTTTATGCTTTTCTCTAAGTGCCTTTTTTCACATTTTGTTTAGTCAGTTTAGTTGTTCTTTCTTTCTTGTAAGTGCATGCATACACTTGCCTTTGTTATTTTTTTTTGTTCTTTATTATTTCAAGATGGGGTTATAAACAAAGGGTCAACCTTGTATCAAATTTCATATTAACTCAGTTGCGGACGCCTGTGACTCCATGCCTAATATATCTAACCAAGCGAAAAGACTGGGTTCTCAAGCATAGCAGGCATGCTTCCCTATGAATCACTAAAAATGTTGGCCAATTTGGCCCACATACAAAGTTTGCATGGATGTAGTGCAATGTCCTAAGGGGTCACTAATGAAATAAGGAATTGAACAAGTTTTGGATGGAATGAGTGGTCCAAATATCTCATTTTTGCTTACAAATCTTTTGAAACACTTTAAGTTCCCTTAAAGTGTAAATTGTCAATTTTTAAGGAACAAGTCTACAAAACCAAGAGAGGGTTCTTGAGTAGGTTTCATGGTGATCAATGCATTCAAGGTCATGAATGAGCTTATACAAGCCTTAAAAAATCATTTGAAGCTTCAAAATATTAAGTAAAGTTCTCACATAAGTCTAAGTAAGCCAGACCATCAACAAGACATCATGTAGAACCAAAATGATCCAACTCACTTGCATATTTTATAAATATGCTCATAAAGCCTTATGTGACCAAAGGATCGCATGCAATCAAAGTTCTTAATACCAGGATCATGCTTTGTGATTTTTTTACTTGAGGATTTTTTTGCTTCAAGTTATAAAGCTTCAAAGATTGACTTACAGAATGAGACATTCGTGTAGATGCCAAAATAAGCCTCAACAAAAAATTGTTTGATGATTGAAAAGTGACGGTCTCGTAAACATCATTTACAGTCTCGCAATCATCATTTACGATCATGCAAACATCAAAATAAAGTGCTAAGGCAAAAAACCATTATAATTTAAATTTGACAGTTACACAGATGTCAAATATAATCACATAGACATCAAATGACAAGAGCGTAAATGTCAAATTTAAGCATGTAAAGTAGTCATTTAGATTCATACAGTGGTCCCTAGAGATCTAATGACTAGCATTTGAGCATGCATCTAAGATCAATGGAGAGAGGATAAAGTTAACAAGTCAATGGAAAGATCAATGACTCGCATATATTTACACAGGGAAGATCAACGGAGTGAGATGAGGTCAAAAAGGTCAATGGGTTGAGTCAGTTTTTGATAGCCAATGAGTGAAGATCAAGCCTAAGACTTTCGATGAAGGTCAAAGGAGTAATTTTTTGACTTAGATAAGTAAATAGAAAAGAAATGAGCTTGAATTCAATCCAGGTTAAACCAAAAAATGGATATCGAGACCAAACATTACCAACAGAGCTCCATAAAAGTAAGATTATGTCTTCTAGACCTAATATAGACCAAAAGGTGGTGACTTATTATCAAAGCATGATCAAACATCTGATAATAGCTTTATTTGTCAATATTAGAGCTATAGGAAAACCAATAAATAGGATTGGTTTTCACCTATAAAAGACCTAGGTTTAGTGTTTAAAACAAAGGCAAATACATGTAATTAATGAAAGAGTGTCATGAGCCATACTCTCGACAAGTAACCACTAAAAGTAGACTTAACATATTTTTGTTAGTTCAAGATTATGAAGATTTGGTCCTCATATTAAAATAAGTGGATGATCAAAATCAGTAAAGTAGTTAGAACATTCATTTCTATTATGGTCATGATTCATTGCCCTAAACAAAGCTCTTGTCTTCTAGTACATTTCTCAATCAATGAGATGGCTCAAGGACCAATAAGAGAAAAGGCGGGTTATCTTGTTAAGGATGTTTTAGCTCTGACTAGGTCAAAGTATGGTGGAGGAATTTAAGAAAAATATATTAGCTCATTTAATGATCATGGACAATGTGCTCCCCCTTCTCCCTCTCTTCCTTCTTTCTCTATATCATCCCATTCTCTTCTCCATTGAAAGGGTTCCCAGTTTCTTGAGATTTTGAGCTTGCTGAGAGACTATGTCCTCTTGATCTTGTTGCGAGTCAAGGGGACTCTTTGACATATTGTAAAGTATGATCAACTTGATTAGGCTCGACCATGTCAAGCATTTATAAGAACTACCTCTTGATACAATGAGACTTTCTTTGTCTATATCTTGCCTTGGATTTGTGTGAGTGAGTTGTGCACTATGTCATTGTGTGAAGGAGAATCTTCCTCATACATGGTCCTTATTTTTTACCTTGTTTATGGAGTTTTAAATGTTGGTTGTAAGTCTATATTAGTGTTCTTTATGCTATTGATGTAAGCCCTCATTGATTCTTAAAACTATGTGTTTGCATCCATTGCTTCTTAAACCTCTTCTATGAAATACTTATGCAGACAACTTGATCTTGAGATTGTGTGAGTTAGTATTGTCTTCTGTAGATCTAGTGTGGGTTCAAGCTTATGGGAGTTTCCCATTTTTATTTGGTGCATCACCTTTTAGTATTCTTAGGAGCCCTTATCGTCTTTCTAACCCTTTTCCCTGTGTAGCATTAGTTTAACATTAGTTTAGGTGAGCATCAAGAGGAAACCGACCTTCTCCAAAGGTTCAACCCCACCATAGGTCACCCACAACCTGGGGTTGTTCACATTTTACAATTCAAAATTAGAAGGGGTCTGAAGAACCCACTTCAAAGGTGCAGATTTGAGCTACAACATGCCCTTCATCCATTTGACTCTAGCTTCAATCCTTCCTCCTACAACAATGAAATGGCCTCAGAAATAATTGCTCATATTAATCAAATGCAACAAAGAATTGCTACAAGGAAATTACAATAATAGTTGTCTTACAAAATGTGTTTCTACTATATATATATATATATATATATAGGAGAGATTGTCTTATACAAAACAAAATACATTCCAAACTAAGAAACATTTGGCTGTAGGATAATAGAAATTAGTTCCTTCTACTAAGGTTGTCATTCATATGGATCTTACAACACTATTTTAGGACAAACCAAGTTGTTATAGTCTTCAACCAGATCTTTATTATGCTTCACGAAGGTTGTTATAATTTTTGAGAGCCGGTTGAATTAGGAATCAAATTCTATTTGTTTGCAGCTTTGGTTACGTGGTGGTTATAGGATACGTTCACGTGATGAAATCCCTTTGCTGCAAAATGGTCTGTGATATATACCTATTGCTTAAAAACATCTTTAAAACACTTTATAGGTAAAAATCATCCTACAGTAAAAGATAAATATTATACACTTAATTCCAAGAAAAAAATTTAACTATCCAAAGATATATGAAAACATAATGTTATTTTGTAAAACATGGTTGTCTGAGGATAAAACTTATGGAAAAATAGTTCATGATCATGATAAAAAAGAAGGGTGAGTATGGTAGATGAGGATAAAAACATGATGATTTTGGGGCTCATCAAAATGTTTGTGCAAGTTTATCTACCATTTATTTATAAGGCCTAAGATGTTCTTCTTTGGTTTGGTAATGATCGATAACTTGATTAACAACCAATTGGGAATTTCCAAAAAATTGGATGTCTCTTATATGAAGCTTGTGTGCTATGGATAATTTGATGATCAAGGCCTCATATTTGGCTATATTTTTGGTGCAAGAAAAGGTTAATCTATAAGATAAAGGCATGCATTTACCCATGGGGATACAAAATATAATACATACACCTGCTGCTGTTCTACATGTTGATCCATCAAAGAACATTGTCCATGGATTAAAAGATATATTATATGCTTCAAAATCCTCACATAAATCTTTAATGAGGGAACAGAATCTGGTAAGGGAGCCATAGCCAATTAGTTGGCTATGACTTGACCTTTTATTGACTTTTAGGCTAAAAATTTGAGATCAAACTTTGTAACATGCATCACCCATTTTGCGATGCGATCGATTAGGTGTATTTTATTCATAAGGAACCTTATGGATCTTCTTTAATTATAATATGAACCTCATTATTGAGTAAATAATACCATAGCTTTTGAGTAGCAAAAACTAAGGTTGAATGTAGTTTTTCCATTACTATATATTTACATTCATAATCAACTAATTAGTGATTGATATAATATATTGTATGCTCTTTGTGATTATCATATAATTGTGCTTCAAAGACCAATTTAAAGTTGAAAAGCTTCAATTATTCCAAAAAAAATGTATTAAAAAATTCCAAAATATTTTCGGCATCTACATACTCTATTGGCTCCTTCGCATCTATGTGTTAATTCCATGTTAATGGATGACATATCGATTACTCTTACATACACATCTATGTCACAGTTCTACATGAGTATGATACATACATACATAGATACATGATCTATGCCTATTTTAGATGTTGGGCCTTCCCTCTACTCATGTCATATGGACATTGGGAGCATACATCTCTATGTTCATGATACTTCTAGATTATATCATTCTATGGTCACTTTACATTATCATGTTTTGAGCTCATATATGTACTTATACATGTCTTTATCCATGATTATATCTTATACAAGTTACTTGATATGCTATGCATTTAACATTTTTTACTAACACATTTGATCCATGGGCTACTATGATATGTTTATGTTGGTTACTTATGCTTTCTTTTATACACTTTTTTGACTACTTTGCCTTTATCAAAGTGGGCTACAATTGAGGATATACAGGATAGAGTCAAATACACAAATAAATTACTTGTGTGCAGTAGCGAAATCAACATGAGCCAAAGAGAAGTAAGTGCTCAACAACCAAAAGATTGTAATATTAACATTAATATCATTAGCCATAAAAGCTTTAAGAAGGTAAATTATATAGGTGAAATATAAACATGTCCTCACTTCCTCATGAATGTGGGATTATCTTTCACAATGACCTAAAAAGACACCTAAACAAGCTAATTAAAACATATGTAGGAAAAAACCATTAAATAGAATAAAAACCTACAATAACACCCCATTTAAGTGTAGCTTAGGTGGGTAGTATAATTGGGTCTCAACATAAAGGCCTGATGAGGTACCCAAGTACAATAAAATTCCCCTAGAGGAGGACATTAGAGTTAACTAAACCCCAAAAAGAGCCTACAAATGAAGATACTTACTCTTAGTGAAGGGTTTGGTAAATATATCAACAAATTGCTTCATTATCTGAATGTAGAGGAGATCAATGACTTGCTCATGTATGAGCTCCTGAATGAAATGCATGAGAATATTGATATGTTTGGTTTATTGATGGAGGACCAAATTCTTACAGAATTTAGATTGTGCTTTGATTGTCATAAAAGATGATTGTTGGTCATCAAAACAAGATTCCAAACTTAGTAAGAATCTCTTAAAGCCAAATAGCCTTAGTGATAGCATTAACATCTCCTTTATATTTTGCCTCTATAGAAGATAAAGCAATAGCATTATACTACTTGCTTGACCAACTAATTAGACCTAATTCAAGGGAAAAATTATTGCTTGAAGTGAAGTTATGATTTTGAATATCACTAGCCCAATCTGAATATGTATAACTAATTAAGTCAACGTCTATGCTCGCTCCATAGTGAATCTTGAAACCAAAAGTGCCCTAAATGTAGTGTAGAATTCACTTAACTGCTTTCTAGTATAACTCATGTGGCTTCTACATAAATCTTGAGACCATGCCCACTACATATAAAATATCAAGTGTAATATGCATAAGGTAGATGATATTGCCAACAAGTTGTTGGTACTAAGTAATATCAACCAAAGGAGATGGACAATCAACCTCAAACTTTACACCATATAGAAAAGAAGTCAGAACTAGCTTACAGTTGGCCATTTTAAACTGTGCAAGCAAATCAAGAGCATATTTAAATTGTGAAATAGTGATCCTAGAATCAGACTAAAAAAATTCAATCCTAAGGAAGTAGTGCAATAAGCCTAAGTTAGTCATTCAGAACCTGTTAGACAAAATAATTTTCACTATTGCGATGGTGGATGAAGAACTCCCTATGATCAATAGGTAATCCATGTAGACAACCAAAATTAGTAGTGAATCAATTTGTCATAAAATGCAGATATTTAGACTAAAATGATATCTGGTGAACCTAACCGAAAGAAGAAAGGAGTTCATATTGCCATACCAAGCTCAAGGAATTTGTTTGGGGCCATATATATATATATATATATATATATATATATATATATTTGAAGTTTAAAAACAAAGGAAGAATCTTCCACAAATATTTGTGGTTGTTCCATGTATATTTCCTCTTCGTGGTCACTATGAAGAAAATAACTTTTCACATCCATTTGACGAGCATTCCAGTGATGTGTTGCATTAATAGTGAGGGTGAGTTAAATTGATTTAAATTTAGAAATTAGGGTAAACATCTTGATATAATCAATGTCAAGTACCTAATAAAAACCCTTTGCTACCAAACATACTTTAAAATTGTCTACAAACCCATCTACTACAAATTTCGTTCAGTAGATCCACCTACATCAAACAAGTTTTCTTCCCTTAGGAAGAGGGACTAGATCCCAAGTGTTGTTCCTATGCAAGGAACCATACTCCTCTTTCATAGAAATATCCCACTCAGGAGTTATTGATGTCTCATAAAATGATTATCGATCAAAAGTAGATGCAATGAAAGCATATGGGGTATCTTAGAATTGTGAACAGGTTTGCCTAGTGCTCGATGGATCTCCAACCCATTGGCCAACACTTTGAAGTGTCTGTCTAGCCCAAATAGGACTAGTGCTTATAGAGTTAAGAGGAGATTCCTCATCCTCTAAATATATTTTGGGATAAAGAGGAGGGGAATCCTCAACACTACTCTCATCATCAAAATTAGAAGAAGAATTTGGATCATTAAGAAGTTACTCAGGTAGATCTAAATCTTAATAACTATCATCAAATCTCAATGCATTTAAGGGGAGAAGTCTAAAGGACCCTCTTGAAAATGAACACTCCTCTTAACAAACAACTCATGAGTGGTGGGATGGAGGAACCTATATCCCTTAACACCCTTAGGATATCTGATGAAGATGCAAGGCTAACTCTAAGGTTCAATTGCCTTACATTTCTTCTTGACAATGTGGGCCATAACAAGAGATCAAAACACGTAGAAGTGCTTCATTGTGAATTTTTGACTGTTACATGCTTCAAAAGGAGTGACTCCCTTTAATGCCTTATGTGAAACTTATATCTGGATACAACATGCACAGTTGATGGCCTCAGCCTAATACTGAGGTGTAAGAGACTTAGAATGTATCATATAGTTGGTGATTTCCTTCAAGGACCTATTCTATCACTCTGTAACACCATTATGTTGAGGACTATATAAAAATATACGATGTAGTTCAATCCCCTATAATGTATAAAATTATTTAAAATGATTATTGACATGCTTACCACCATTATCGATATGCAAAATCTTGATGGCTTTACTTGATTATTTTTGTATAAGCAACTTGAAGCCTTGAAAATGGTGAAAAACCTCATATTTCTACTTAAGAAAGTACACCCAGGTATACTTCAAATAGTCATCGATGAAAGTAAGCATGTATTTTGTTCTGTTGAATGAAGGTTTTGGAAATGGGCCAGTAATGTCCCTATGAACAATATCCAATAGTTGTTCATCTTTCCGTGATTTTCCCTTATCATATTTCTCTTCATGATGCTTACCAAGTATGCAACCCTAGAAAAATTTGTCAAAAAACTTAACACATGGCAACCCTAAAACCATGTCATCACGACTGAGATTATTTAGGTAGCAATAGTTGAGATGGCTAAATTTCTCATGCCATAATATACTCATTCCATCTAAATGAGTGAGCAATGTAGTAGAGGATTGATCAAGTGAAAAACGTGAGAAAGTATCATGACTAGTGATGTGCTTTCCAAAGTGCAATAATGGAGTCATTATTTATTTCCCTAATAACCATAAAATTGAGTGTGAACTCAACTCTCTTTCTCAAAATAATGTGAGTGATTTGTTAAATAGATTTGATATTGGTGGAAAAAGATGGAACATGTAGAACATCATGAAATGTCCCATCACTCACTTCAACAGATCCACTCCCACTAACTTCGACAAAAGTATCATCACCCAATAATATGAAAGGTGTAGAACAAGGCTCCAAGGACGAGAACATGTCTTGTGATGATGCCATGTGGTGCAAGACACCAAAATCAATAACCCATGTGTAAGTTTGGGATACAACTACAATAAGTGTTTTGCCCTTATCTTTGCCCTTCTTAATATATTTGGCCTTAGAAGACTCTTGTGTTAATGAACTCTAATTGAAAGAATCAGGACACTAATATTGTGCTTCTCGAGCATCTTAGTCAATTAGTCAATCTTCTTCTTCATGCATTTGGATTCATCAGTCCAAATTTTTTGCAATAGCCATATATGAGTCACTCTTTCTTGGATTTCTTGTCTGAAGAGGAGGACTCTTTTGATGATTTTGACTTAGCATTAGATTTATGACCCTTTCTTTGACTTGGGTCCTTATTATGTTTTTTCTCCTTAATACTAGAATCCTTTTTTTTGTCATGACTTACAATTAGGGCATATGATTTAAATGACTTTAATGTCCCCAGTTGAATGAGCTTGTCTTACTCCCGAGTTAAGTTAACAACAAAGTCATCCAAAGATTGCATGGTCCATGTAACTCCAATGGCACATTGCTGGTGTAAAAGGTAGAAATAAAGATAAAATATTATAACCCAAATTGGTAAGTATGGAAAGAATCAATTGATCATCTTTTTTGTTAATCTCACACAATTTTAGTTGCAACCCAAGTGATTTGATATTTGTGAAGAAGTCTTGTATAGTATCAAAATCACCTGGGCTCAAACTAATAATCTCATGACCCCTCATGATGTCTTAATTTCCAAAGAGTTTTTCAATAAGGTCCACACTTGATTTAGAGTTATTGAAGATTCAATATGAAAGAGTAAGTCGAGAGACATAGACAGGGATATAAGACAATAGGCTTCGTCACTTTTGTTATACCACTTTACCTTCTATGCTACAGGTGTCAGTTCTATTTTTTTACCCATAATGATTCAATGTAAGCCTTTTCTCCTCAAGAGGATTTGCACTTTGACTTTTTACTCATGATAGTTGAACGGTGTAAGAATCAGAATTAAACTTAGATCCAGGGCGTAGAAAGGAAGTATGTATTGAATTGCATATGTTGAAAGATGATGATATGTAACCCACTTGAGTTTTCAAAGGTTAAATTTTACAAGCTACAATAATATCACCTGTATGTAGAGCTAATTTTTTTAAAAAAATAACACCTAAAATGCAGCTATCAACTAAAAGTTATGGAAATTTGAATGTTTTTTGCTTGCAAAAATTAATGTTCTCCACTATGAATAAATTTTAAAAAATTGGGTTGAATCTTTTTGGTGTGAATTGTTTTTGGAATCAACTTCCCCACAAAAAACTTATGCCCCCTTGGAGTAAAATTTAAACAAATTTGAGTTGGACGTGACCAAGGGTTTATCTCCCATATGACCAAAGGTTAAGACCTATTTTGGGTGGTCTGATGTCAGGATGATTAACATTTCCCATAATGAAGAAAAGTGTGGGGGTTGCATCCCTTCTCTTCCCATAATGAAGAAAAGTGTGGGGATTGCATCCCTTCTCTATAGGTGTTAGGGTTTTTGACTACTCCTATAGTCTAAAATCTTGATGTAGGGGGTGTCAACTACTCTATAGTCCTCTTGATGTGGGGGTTAATGACTATTGCTACAGTCCAAAGTTTCGATGTGGGGGTTAGCAACTGCTCCTATAATCCCAATTTTTGATGTCATAACTTTATATTAGGGATGCAACCCACATTGTAGTTGTTAAGTTTTGAAGTGTCAGAGGTAAGAGGAGTCCTTGTAGGTACTAGAGATATCGATGGTTCTCGTAGTGCTAAGAATTCTAAATTTTTTGTAGTGCACACAAGTATGAAAACTTTAACTTTAATTAAAAAAATACCAAATCTTGTACACCTCTTGAAAATCAACCAAAGATCCACTAGAGATATCCAAAAACCTAGAAAGGATTTTCCATTGAAGAATATTGATTGTATAGATTTATGTGAAATCATCGAAAAAATCTTGAAACCCTCTAAAAATGGCAAAATTGACTGTCATGAAACTAGGTCATATTTATAGTTGACATTAGGGTTTTGATGCCTTTTGAATATGATGACACAAGGTGTTTTACATGAAAACCTACCGAATGAAATATGACCAGCAAGAGACACCTTTCTCTTGATTTTTTTAAAAATCTAGATCAATAAAGGACCCCAGAAGAAGAGCAAAATTTGGGAAAGGGTGAATCTTAAATATGTTAGGTCAATGAGTGCCATATCTGTAACATGCAAGATGAAACTCAAATTTTCACAATAGGAATAATGGCATTCATCTACCATAAAAGCTTTGATACCATGTTGGAATGGGCCATAATCAAGGATCTACTAGATAGATTTGAATGCACAAAGAAATTGGTTGTGTGTAGCAGTAAAATGAAACATGAACTAGAAATAAGTAATTGTTCAATAATTGAAAGATTACAATATTAGCATTAACATTATTAGTCATAATTTTTTTAGGAAGGTACATTATATAGGTGAAAGATCAACATGTCCTCACTTCCTCGTGAATGTAGGATTATCTTTCACAGTGACATAAAAAGACACCCAAGCAACCTAACTAAAACATATGTAGGAAAAAACTGCTAAATAAAATAAAAACATACACTATCAACATTGTTATTATCTTGCTTGTTTGAGCATTTTAATATGTTCCTTTATTTATGGCCCCCATGCCTATGTGTGCTTTCTTTGACATTTGAATATGTCATTATTTGTTGTATGGACATTTGAATATGTCATCCTTGATTTTGTGGACATTGGACTAAGTCATGTCCCTTCAATTATGAGACATTTGAATATGCTCCTTATTTGCAGTCTCCTAAGGCCATTATATGTTGACTTGCTTTTGAGTGCTCTTGTGTGTATGTTTGTTTGATTATTGAGCTTGTATTGTTACTATCTAGACATTTTCATGATCTTTATCATGCATCTTAGGCCTTCATGTGATCACATTATTCTATGCACTTCAATGCTACATTTAACTAGACATGTTATTTTATGTGCTACATGGTCTCATTCACAAATTATATAGTTGTCTTATCCTTTTAAGGTGAGGTAACCACCAGTTTCTATTCTTTCATCACCTCAAAGGCGGGGCATATTAGTGGGGGCATGTCATAGAGGCATGTTCTTCACATTTAACACAATTTTTAGATTCAATAGGGCATGTCATATAGGCATGGCTTCTACATGTTCACAGTTTCAGACTCAGTGGGGGTATACTTTGGAAGCATGTTCTCCACACTTATTCGGTATTTGACATAATTTTTAGATTTAGTGGGGGCATGTTATATAGTTATGGCTTCCACACATTCATGATTTTAATTTCAGTGGGGGCATGCTTTGAAAGCATGCTCTCCACATTTTTTCACATTGGCACTTATTTTAGTTTTTAGATTTATCCATATATATAGTGGGGACATGTTTTGGAAGCATGTTCTCCACACTTACTTTTTTTTCAAATTGGCCAAAGCACACAGTTACATGATTTAGATTCACAATTATGGTAAAATCCTATACATTGGTACCATTATCATACATAGTTTTAACACGAGACATATCTAAGGTGCATATGTTATGTGACGTGCACCCAATATTGTAAAATCCAAGTCAGTTTCAAATTTTAAAACACTCTAAGGGATTGTCATCAGCCACCAAGTTGGAATTTTATAGACTATATTGAGCCAATCTACTATAGTCTTGGTTCACTTTTGGTATGGTTGAGGTGATTACATCACTTAATCCTTACAAGTTTTTAGGTTAAACTTAATTGTATCATCTAGTCTCGCCAGTTTGATAGTATTTATTCACTCATACTCAACATGTTATAAGTATGATTGGGTTGTATAATTGAGCTAATCTCAACTGTTGGGCGGCAACTCACCTTTTCTCCAAGGTTGGGGCATGTGCCTTCCAATATCTCTCTATTTCCTTAGATACATGCACTTTCAAGATTTATACGTTTGTCATAATCTTAGTTTTAGAGCCTTATAATGATATATATTTTCAAATCAAGTTTCCAATAGGCAAGATAGTTACATCGATACATATGTGTAATCCTAAACCTTACTTTTTCATTTTCAATCTTTTCAATGCTTTAAATTTTATATTATATGCATTGATTATGTACAATAATATGCTCTTGGTTGTAGGTCAGTCACCAAAAAAGCACTCAAGTTAGACTCAAGCAAAGGCAAGGTGTGTTATACACACTCAAGTACACATTTCTTCTCTTTTAAACCAATAATTTCATTACTAGATTAAATGGGTCAAATGTAAAAAATATTTATGGATTATATAACACCTTAGTCTTGTATACTTGCCAAACTTAGACCTTGGTTGTTCCTCTGAGTTTTGAACCTTTCTTGCTTTTAGAAGTCTAGCATCTGCTCTATCTTGTGCCCTTTGGCCTATCTCTTGGTTTGACTAGGCTTATGTTGATGACCCAGGCCTGCTATCTTGGCCATAATTCTTAAAACCTACTTATCTTCCACCTCATGCAAGTTCTGAGCATGTACCTACTTTCCTATTCATTGAATACTAGCGTCCCAAACAAACACCTGTGTTGATGTAGGTGTCATGCTCTGACGCTAGTTTCTAGTGACCTAAAGTCATCTAATTTACAAATGAAATCTATCTTAATGGTCGGCCTAAGCGATTTACTGTGAGGTATTTCTCTATAGGGATTCATATAAATACAATATCAACCCTCATTCATTCCTCACTTACAAAACCTATAAAAGACCCAAGGAAACTTATCATAGCATTCAATCAAGCACTCAATAAAATAAAGCTTCATTATTTTCTCTTATTTTCATATTAGTCATAAGGACAACACATACACAGGTCTAAAGTACTGAAAGAGTAACCCAAGCATTGTATTTGTCAAGTTACAAGCTAGGTCATTATTGTATTTATTTTTCACATATTGCATGATTCACACACAAGTCAACCCATGTGGGAGAACTACATTATTCTGAGGCCCTATTTGGAGTATTAGCTATATTGGCAGCTCTCATTGGTAGAGAGATCTTTAGAGTCAGCTTGACATAGTGTGCCCACTAACCCATTTTTCTCAAGGTCACTTTGAAAATGAAGAACTAGGGTTTTGCAATTTCATGAGGAGCGACAATTCATGACCCAAATCTGAATGCACCAAAGCGAAGGCGAAGACAAACCTAAAGGAATCCATGAAGTCACATCCTTTTTTAATAGGTATTTTTTATAGGACACCTATGTTAGGTTCAGACAATAATGTCGACGTAACCATCAAAGGCTAATGTTAGTGTCTGTAACTCCAAAGGCACTCAATATAGAATCTGACAATTATTCTATTAGGGTGTGGAGCTAAAAGCTTCAACTATTTGTAGACACAAAGAAAAGGATGCTGAAGAACCAGAAGTGTCGGTGTCGGCAGTATAACCGACGTCGGTCACAGACAGTGCAGAAGGAAACCAGCGATGATAGGGAGTCGATCGACGTCGACAGCACCAGGCAAGCAGGGACCGGCGTCGGTCGCCTATGCGTTTCAGAACTGCTGTTGACGAACATTCAGTTAAGTGAAGTGAGTGTTTGCATGTCAAATGACTAATTATAGTCACGAGTTGCGTGTCTAATTATTGTAGTTAGATTTCTATTTTTGTAACCATGGGATTCTGTTTAAAGACCCATGAGGCATGTATTGTAATTATCAAGAAGGCAAGTAAAAGCATTGAAGCAAGCAAGGTCAAGGAGATCTACAGGTGTAAGGTCAAGGAGATCAGCTGAAGCATTCAATGAGGGATAATAACTCAGGCTATAGAGTTGTTGTGTTGAGCAAGAGAGAGAGGGAAGAAGGTCTTGAGGTGTGGCAAGCCTTTGAGGTGGAGGAAGAAGTGGCATCTTTCTTATTGTATTTTCTTCTAGTAATATCTAATACAAGAGTTTGTATTGTCTCTCAAATTCTTTGTTGTCTCAAGTTTCTAGTTACTTTATCATTCTGATATAATTCTGTGTTTAATTGCTTATAAGAAAGTAATCAATTGTGCTTCCGTTAGATAAGGGGTCACCTAACAGTTGGTATCAGAGCTACGGTTTGCAGGAAGCAGGTTATTTTTTGATTACAAGTCATTCACAGGGTTTTTTGATTGAGTGGGAGTTCAGCAATGGCAGAAGAAAGTAAGCTACGAATGGAGAAGTTTAACGGCAAGAATTATCATCACTGGAGGATGCAGATTGAGGATTATCTGTATCAGAAGGATCTGTACTTACCGTTGGGTGGGGTTGCATGCAAGCCCACAAATATGAAGGATGAAAAATAGAACGTTCTTGATCGGAAGGCTCTCGGTTCCATAAGGTTGAGCCTTGCATCGTCTGTGATTTCCAGCTTATCACAGTGCAAGACAATGGAAGAGTTGATAAAGTCCTTGGCGAATTTATACGAAAAGCCCTCGGCTTCTAATAAGGTATATCTTATGAAGCAGCTATTTACTTTGCAAATGTAAGAAAGTGGATCGGTACATACTCATCTCAGTGATTTCCATGGTTTGGTAAACCAATTAGCTTCAGTCAATATTGTTTTTGATGATGAGGTAAAGGCTCTCTTGATTTTATGTTCTTTGCTTGAAAGTTGGGACAGTTTGGTTATGGAAGTAAGTAATTCTACATCTGCTTCTAAAATCTTAAAAGTTGATGATGTTGTGAGTGTGATCTTGAATGAGGAAATACGCAGGAGAAGCACAGGTGAATCATTAGGGAATGCTCTAAGTACAGAAAGTAGGGGAAGGCAAGGGGAGAAGATTGAGCAAGGGAAATCAAGGTCGGGAAGGAGATCCGAGTCCAAAGGTATTACCTGCTGGTTTTGTGGAAAGAAAAGACACACAAAGAAAGAGTGTTGGTTGAGAGATAAAGAGAATCAACATGCAGGTATTGAAGAAGCAAAGGATGCAAATATTGTGGTACAGGATGCTCTCATACTTTCTTTGGATAGTCAGGTAGGATCATGGATTTTAGATTCTGGTTCATCTTTTCATGCATCCCCAAATAGAGATTTGTTCCATGAGTATGAACAGGGAGACTTTGGAGTGCTTTATTTAGGGGATGGTATGCCTTGTCAGATAGTTGGCAAAGGGAAAGTGCAGCTGAGATTGCAGATTGACAACACATGGGTGTTGAAGGAGGTCATGCATGTTCCAATTTTGAAGCAGAGTTTGATTTTTGTTGGAAGGTTGGGTGATGAGGGATGCACAATAACCCTCACAGCGGATTCTTGGAAGGTTACCAAGGGAGCACTTGTTTTAGCAAGAGGTAAGAAAGTAGGTACTCTTTATCTATCTACTTGTATTACTGATTCTACTTCTGGTTTATCTACTTCAGCTGTAGATTCGAAGATGTAGCTTAATAGGCTTGGTCACATGAATAAGAAGGGAATGGACGTTCTTGATTCAAAAGGTATGTGTTCAGATTTGGAAAGCATAGATAGAGTTCATTGCAGAAAAAGGAAATTTGATGCTTTTGACAAGAACAGGGAAGTCTTGGTGTTTATGGAGGAGATGAAGGCCAGAGAACAGTTATAGGCACTGAATAAATCTGAGTAGGGCAGTATGGACAAAGATTTGATCCAAAATGAGCTTGCAGATGAAGAATTCATCACTCACAGGAACACACAGACACCGACGTCGGTCACTTGGAACCGACGTCGGTCTGCCAGACACCGACATCGGTCATGTGCAGACCAGTAGGGTCGGTAGAGTCGGGCAGGAGAAGTCTAACGTCGATCATCAGGACCAACGTCGACAGGGGGGACACCGGCGTCGGCTAGGGGTAATGACGTCGGCAGTCAGGGTCAGTGCAGGGAGCCGACATCGGTCGGGAGTAGACTGGGAGATGGCTAAGATCGATCACTGAAACGGATGATGGGTGGACAGTTAGCTGTCAAAGAGTCTCAAACACCCATATAGAGGTCAGAAAAGGTATGTGAACCTCATATTCATTGTTCACCTTCTTTATATTGCTTACTGATAGTCAAGAACTAGGAAGATAGAAGAAGCAATGCAGGTAGAATCCAGAAACTGTGGGAGCTTGACATGGATGAGGAGTGTGAGTCCTTGGAGAAGAATCAAACAGGTACTTGTTGGTAGAGTTGTCAGCAGGAAGAAAGCACTGGATAGAGGGATGGATTCCCGTTTTAGAGAAGAGAGTGGATGGACACGTGAGATAGAAGGCTAGGGTATATGGTCTTGAGTTAGCTACAAGACAATGGAGGTTTGACCATTGTTTTTATCTTTACCAGGTTGGATAATATTAACTACATTATCCTGTTACTGTATTGTGTTACTTGTTGCAGGGTTTCATATACAGCGAGTTTTCTGAGCTAAGGGTAGAGTTGGTTCATAAGTATGTCATGAAGAATTTGGGAGCAGCAACATTTTTGTGGCATAAGTGACAGGTATAGCATCACATGTTTGCGTGGTGGTTGGTCTTCAAGAGTGACTTTAAAGAGGGATACAGAGCCAAAGGAACAAAATAGATGGTGTACAAGTACAGGTACAGTAGCAGCTGTTTATCTCTAAGTGGGAGATTGTTAGGGTGTGGAGCTAAAAGCTTCAACTGTTTGTAGACACAAAGAAAAGGATGCTGAAGAACCAGAAGTGCCGGCGTTGGCAGTATAACAGATGGTAGTCACAGATAGTGCAGAAGGAAATCGGCGATGGCAGAGAGTCGACCGATGTCGGTAGCACCAGGCAAGCAGGGACCGGCGTCGATCGCCTGTGCGTTCTAGAACTGCTGTTGACGAACAGTCAGTTAAGTGAAGTGAGTGTTTGCATGTCAAATGACTAATTATAGTCATGAGCTGCATGTCTAATTATTGTAGTTATATTTCTATTTTTGTAACCATGGGATTCTATTTAAAGACCCATGAGGCATGTATTGTAATTATAGGGAAGGCAAGTAAAAGCATTGAAGCAAGCAAGGTCAAGGAGATCTACAGGTGTAAGGTCAAGGAGATCAGCTGAAGCATTCAAGGAGGGATAATAACTCAGGCTATAGAGTTGTTGTGTTGAGCAAGAGAGAGAGGGAAGAAGGTCTTGAGGTGTGGCAAGCCTTTGAGGTGGAGGAAGAAGTGGCATCTTCCTTATTGTATTTTCTTCTAGTAATATCTAATACAAGAGTGTGTATTGTCTCTCAAATTCTTTGTTGTCTCAAGTTTCTAGTTACTTTATCATTCTGGTATAATTTCGTGTTTAATTTCTTATAATAAAGTAATCCATTGTGCTTCCGTTGGATAAGGGGTCACCTAACATATTCCATAATCCTCTTCCAATCTCTTTACACCCTATTCTAGATCTAGAACTGGGTCAGCATCAAAACCAACTACGTACAATACTTCTTTGTCATTTCTATATATAGCATAATTATACGTACCAATTTTAGCTTGTCTCAATTTAATGAATTCAACATATGTTGTAGTTGATTTTAGTATTTAATTGGCCTACTATATATATAGTTTATCACCCATGTACCTAGAGAATGATAAACTATCTCTGTAATAGGTCAATTAAATGCTAAACTCAGATGCAATGTATGCTGAATTTATTAAACTAAGATAGGCTAAAAATAGTAAGTATAACTATGTTAAATACGAAAATGACAAAAAAGTATTTTACTTAGCTAGTTTTGATGTTGACATACTTATAGATCTGGAATAGGTAAGAAAAAGATTGGAAGAGGATTATAAAATGGTCACCAGATTTTAGATTGAGTGCTTTTAGAGCTACAAACACTAGCATTAACCTTAAATGGTTATGTTAATGCTACTGTCTGAACCTGACATGGGTGTCCTATATAAAATACTTGATGGAAAAGGGTGAGACTACCTAGATGCTTCTAGGTGTGTCTTTACCTTCACTCTGGTGCATTCAAATATGGGTCATAGATTGATGTTCCTCATGAAATTACAAAACCATAGTTTTTCATCTTCATAATGAACTTATAAAAAATGGGTTAATGGGCACACAGTGTCAAGCTGACTCCAAAGACCCCTCTATTAATGAGAATTGCCTAAATAACCAATACTTTGAATGGGGCCTTAGACTGATGTAGTTATCCCCTATGTGTTTGCTTGTGTGTGAATCATGCAATATGTGAAAAACAAGTACAATAGTGACCTCATTTGTAACTTGGCAAATATAGTTCTTGGACTATTTATTCAATACTTAAGACCTGTGTATGTATTGTCCTTATGACTGATATGAAAATAGGAGAAAATAGGGAAGTTTTGCTTTACTGAGTGTTTGATTGAATTCTTTGATAAGTTGCCTTAGATATTTTATAGGTTTTTTAGGTGAAGAATGAATTAGGCTTGCTATTGTATTTATATCAATCCCTTTGTAGAAATAACTCACATTAAAACACTTAAGCCAACCATTAGGATATGTTTCATTTGCAAATTAGATGACTTTAGGGTACTAGACACTAGCATCAGAGCAAGATACCTGTGTCGACGCATGTGTCTATTTAGGATGCTAGTTTAGAACTTGCAAAGGTGGAAGATAAACATGTTTTATACATTCTAGATAAGATAGCAGGTTACATAAGCCTAGTCGAACCAAGATATAGGTAAAGGGGCACAAGATATAATAGATGCAAGACTTCTGAAAGTGGGAAAGGTTCAAAACTGACATGAACAACCAAGGTCTACATTTACCAAGTGTATAAGACTAGGGTGCTATATAATATATAAATATCATCTACACAGATGCACTATCTTAGAGGGATGAATTAGTCAAGGCATTATTATGTGTAATGATTATTTGGCGGACAAATTGGCTAGAGGATGCAAGATTAGAATGGGAGAATGACAATGATACTGATGATTTGAATCAAAATCTTTGATAGGGTTTTGGAGGATCTAAACATTTTACATGGAAGGGGAATGCATTATGGTATAAAGATAAATTATACTTCTGTAAGCATTCTCTCCTTAGACTTTAAATCCTTCAAGAACTTCATGCATCTCCACTGGGAGTTCACTCAAGATTTGTGAAAACATATCATATAATCAAGTAAGATTTATTTTAGGTAAGACTCAAGGGGGATGTCCAAAAATATGTGGCTGAATGCATGGTATGTCAACAAAACAAAGGTGAAACCATTGAGTTCCTAGGTATTTTGTAGCCTTTATCCATCCCTAGTTAGTGTTAGGAAGAGGTTTCCATGGATTTCATTACTGGGTTACTACGGTCTACGAGTGAAAGTTTTATCATGGTAGTTATGGATCGACTCACCAAGTATGCTCATTTTTGTTCCTTATCACAACCATTTGTTGTTAGTATAGGAACTTCTATTTTTCTTAATATAGTTTAGAAAATGCATGGTACTTCAAAGATCATTGTAAGTGATTGAGCTCCCATATTTACTAGTAAAATTTGGATTGAATTATTTACATGTTTGGGCACCTAGTTGGCTCACAACTCATCCTATCATCCTCGATTTGATGGATTGATAGGGGTAGTCAACAAATGTCTATAAGGGTATCTTTGTTGTTTTGTTTTCGATAAACAGGACGAATGGATTCATTAGGTGTCACTTATCAAATGGTGACATAACACTTCTTTTCACATTTCTTCCAAAATGTCTCCCTTTATGGCATTGTTGGGTATCACCCCCTTTCCATCACTTTAGCCTTGACAGTGCATCGCAAGGTTTGAGCTATTGAGGTACACATTCACCATCAACATGAGTTACTAGTTAGTTTGTGAGAAAATTTAACAATAACACAAAATAAAATGAAGCAACAAATGGATTAATATCATAGTGAGTGACATTTTGACACAGGTGATTGAGTCTTTTTGCATTTGCAAACATATAAGAAGATGTCTCTAAAGCAATAAAAAAAAGATAACAAGTTATCCCATAAGTATCATGGCCCTTATCAGATCTTATAAAAAATTGGTAGTGTGGCCTACAAGCTGGAATTACCCTATCCACTCGCATACATCTGGTGATCCATGTATATTGCCTGAAGAAGGTAATTGGACATATAGTTTTTACTTAGATTAAGTTACCTAAATTAGATGAAGGGGTTGAGTCATTTTGGATTTTGAAGAGATCCTTCACACATGCACAAAGCAATTACGAACCAAAGTGATTAAGGAGTATTTGATCAAATGGAATAATCTGCATTTAGAAGATATAACATAGGAGGATGAAGCATTCCTGTAACAACATCTTGGTTTGATTCAATGTTGAGGACAATGCTATTCTAAATAAGAGGGGCATGTTACACCTTTAACCTATAGTGCATCTAGGGATATGTGTGGCCAACTTGTGGTTTACATGACTTCATATTATTTTATTACAATTCTCGATGTTCTTAGTATGATTGGTATATGGAATAAACATGGCTAAGTAGAGTATATATAAGAGGTAATAGTTAGTCTTTTATCATCATATTGCGAATTATACTCTTATTGCATTATTGTGAAGGTTTCCACTTTGAAGTGGCTCAGTTATATTTATCAAGCATTCTGCTCTTTTATCAATTATTGTGTGGATCTATTATCTCTGCTCTCATTTTTACGATATATTATTCTACTATGTGAAGATCTAAGTAATTTCATTACAGGATGTTGAAATATTCATCACATAATTCTAAAGATCTGTGAATGGATCATCATTTTTTCTTGTACTAATGTAGCAGGCCAAAACATTCCTAGATTATATCTTTTCAAGGGAAAAAGATATATAAAAAACTACATTACATGCTGTAAACCAAGAGCATATATGGAAACCCAACCTCATGCTTAGATGACAAAATAATTATTTATCGATTGGCTATACCATTTCAAGTGATCAACACCAGGTGGAATTTCTCCTTGCAATAGGCACCTACTAATTTTTGATGGTCGCAAGAGTCATATAGCAATGGCAACTATTGAATAGGCTAGGAATTTGGGAATTTGTCTTGTTACTTTACTAACACACACTTCCCACAAGCTACAACCATTAGATGTGAGTGTTTTCTCTCCATCCAAAAATTATTTCAAATCCGAAAGGTCAAAGTGGATGGCTCAAAATCACAAACTTGAGATCAATAAGTTTGACTTGGTTGAGCTGGGTAGCAAAGCTTTCAAAAATGCTCTTTCTATAGAAAATATAAAGTCAGGTTTTAAGAGGACATGTATATGGCCACTTAACAAACATGCACTTGTAGAAGACATGATTATGAGATTGTAATTTAAAACCTCATGCAACTTATTGGATATGGAGAGGATGAGATATATGCAATTATTGAACTTAAAAAAGAAGGAGATGGAGTAGTTGAAAATGACAATATAGATCCAATTTTACCTAGTATCAGTTAGATTACACATGTATCCCAAATGAAAGAGCATGTTGAAGATGGTGAAGAAATAGGTCAAGGCAAGCACATGTCTGACATTCAAGAACATGTTCTTAGAGAGGGGTTGAGCCTGCCTTCACAAATAAGCCAACCAAGATAGATCAATGAAGAGGTAATAAAACTAGGTATAAACTTGGAATTTTTCAAGGCAGATATGGGCCTTTCAATGACATCCCCTCATGTAGTTGTACTTAATGAAGAGTTGGTGTACTACTATGTTGTTACAGGGGATTTTTATGATTGGACAATGAAATCAAACTTGTGAAAAAATAAGATGTTGTAGCAAATAACAATGAAGAACTTGAATGTAGTCAAACTGAAGAAAATTAAGCAAACTCGACTTTATGTAGTTTCCATAAATTATCAAGAATTTCCATAAATTATCAAATGGTGTGGTAAGTTTAGTAGGCAGCCTCAAATTTTAACTATAGATGACTTTTTAGAAATGCTCTATGGTCGAGAAACATGAAAAAGGAAATAGAAGAAATTAAAGCTAGGAGGAAATAACAAATAGGAGAAAATAAAACATTAAGAGAAATTAACAAGGATTTGAAAAAGCATATTTCTTTTGAGAACATGTTAAAAAGGAAAGAAAAGGAACAAGAAAGGCAAGGGGAAAAACACGAGAAGGAGTAGAAGAACAAGCATCAAAAAATGATGAGAGAGTATGAGAAATTAATGAAAGAGTTGGAGAGATAAAGAAGGATAAAAACCATGGCAAATCCTTTTCTAGAACAATATCCAATTATGATGGAAATGATGAACAACTATGCTCCTTCATTTGTAAGCCTAGGGAATTATCAACTAGGCAGCCACTTACTCAACCTAATCAATTGCATATGACATGTTGTTTTCAACAAATGTGAGCACTGAATATGCAAGCAATGATAGGCGGTATGATAAACACTCCAACAACATCAATGGCAGTGAAAAACATCCAAACAAAAGATTTGAAGGTGCAAGGTCTTAAAAAACTATAAGTATGCAATTTTTTGTCTTGAATTGAACAAAAGCTTTTGTTATATATAACAAACAAGTATGAGAGAGTAACCTTGTTTTGCACCTTAGTTTGTCTAGTCACGTCTAATGTTATGCTATATAAATTGTATATTATATAAATAATATTATCTTATATTTTTTCCAATTAAATTATTAAGTATTGTTGTTCAATTGGAATAAACATGTTTATATGATTCACATTGACATAACCTTACTTGTAGTGAATTAAAATATGGATTTATCACCCTCACCCAAGTTCCAGTGATGGAGTGCAGGTATGGGCTCATTCATACTCAAAATTTTATCCTCAATGACAACATGATATTTGTATGAATGTAATTCATACATATAAATAAAATGTTTATTCATATGAATTTCATTCATGCAAATGATTGTTGTGATAATATTATTCATGCGATATATTAGACAAGTTAACCCTAAATGGTCAGTAAAATTTTGAGCCAAAATAACTCATTTCAAATGATTTATAGATCGATTACACTGAATTAAACTACAACTACTATAGTTTAAGAACTCATAAAATGATTTACATATCGATAAAATTATTTATTTTTTAACAAACATTCAAACCCTGAGTCTTGCCTCCAATTCTCCATTTCTACATAAGTCAAAAGAAATAAATCTAGAAAACTAAAAAAATCAATTTATTTCAGTCTATGAGGGGTATATTTAATCCCAAGAATCAACAAAATAGTTTATAGATCAATAACATTATTTATTTTTTAACAAACATTCCAAGCCATATTCATAATTTTTAAACCATTTGGCTCATAACTTTAGTGAGGTATAAAAAAATTCATCTATAAGTAGTGGTGGTTAAACAAAATCCATGGATTAATTGTGTTGAAAAACACCAGTGCAAATTGAGATGGCTTCCTTGAAATCTCTACTTGATTTGGGCTACAGAATCTCTGCATGTCTGAGACTTGAATCGAGTTTGCTATTTTTGTAGAAGTCAAAATAATAAACTTAGAATACTAAAAAAACATTCATTTCAATTAGTGAGGAGTAGAGTTAATCCTAAAAAGCAACATAATAATTCACAGATCAACATATATTTTTTTTAACAAACATTCCAATTCATATTCACATTTTTTTAATCATTTGGCTTATAGCCTTAGTGAGGTATTAAAAATTTTACCTGTAAGCAGTGACGGCTAAACAAAATGCAAAGCTTAATCATGCTAAAAAATACTAATGCAAATCGAGATGACTCTCCTAAAAGCTCTGCTTGTTTTAAGCTACGAAATATCTGCATTTGTGAAGCCAAAGACCTACACCTAGTTCACCATTTCTGCAGAAGTCGAAACAAATAAACTCAAAATACTAAAATAAAAGACCATTCCTTTCAATCCATGAGGGGTAAATTTAATACCAAGAATCAACAAAATAATCCATAGATTGTCAAAATTATTATTTTTAACAAACATTCCAAGTCATATTCACATTTTTTTAACCATTTAGTTAGTGGCCTTAACAAGCCTCTTCTATAAGCTACAAAATTTGTGTATGAAGCCCAAGACCTCTCATAGGGGAAATGCTAGTGCCGTCGCTAATGTCATCCCTACCAAGAGAAGAGTCACCGTTTGGTTTTCCTTGCATTGCAAATACACTACACTAGCTCATCTCTTAGACAATAATGCACATACAAAGTGAGTGGTATGAATTAATGCGAGGAAGTGCAACTTAAATATCAAGTACATGGTATTCAATATAGGGTGGTGAGGTGTTAATGCTTGGTTACTTCAAACTCGATGCATGCCACTGAGTGCAAATAATTGAAATTTTATTGTCTCACTTTTTTTTTATAACATCATTATTACCAACCGATTTAATCTTCAAAACGGATATATAATAACCCTTTACATAGTAATCAAAACATTAACACTGTACTGATACATTACACATTAAAAATCTAAAATTAAAAAATAATCACATTAAATTATCTATTTACATCAATTTTAAATATTGACATGATACATTATAAATGCCACATAAATTCAGAGTTAAGGTGCACAAACAAAAAAGGAGGGTTAAAAAACATTCCATCCCCAACAAGAAAGGAGGGTTAAAAAACAAAAAAAAACAGCACATTCTCGTAACTGGCAATAATTTAAAATTTTCCTCCACCGTACAGTTACGAGGGGTTTCCACCCTGAATATAAATACGGTTATTGCTACCCAACTCATGCTCACATTTGTCACCATAAATCCTTAATTTGTTTTAGGGCAAATAAAACCCTAGACGAATGGAAATTTCTCCGCATACCCTTTTCCTAGGGTTCAAATAAAACCCTAGAACAATTGGAATCTCTTGGTATAATTTTTCCAGGGCTTTAAAAAAGCCTAGAAAACTTCTGATTTCGCTGGATTGTACGGAATGGATTCGTTTCGGAAGCAATTGGATGCTTTAATGGGCGCCAATCGCAACGGAGATGTAACAGTAGTTAAACGAAACTATTATGATAGAGATGTTTGCCGTCTCTTTTTGGCCGGACTTTGCCCTCACGACCTCTTTCAATTGACTGTAAGTATATTAATATCGCAACCCTTTTTATTGATTACGATGGTGTGCTTCCGGGATTGCATTGTTCAAGTTTAAAGTTTTCTAACGTTTTCTATCAATCTTTTTTGTGTTCAAGTTTAAATTTTTGCTGTTTCCTGTCCCTCTTCGTTGCGTTCAAGTTAGAAATTTCCGATATCTTATTGCCTCTCTTCGCCATGTTCATGTTTAAATTTCCCGATGTTTCCTGTCCCTCATCGCCATGTTCACATTTAAAATTCCCTATGGTTCCCGGTCCTCTTCAAGTTCAAAATCTTCGCTGTTTGAGTCCCTCGTCAAATTTTAAATGCCCTTCATTTCAATTTTCTGCTGTTTCGAGTCTCTTTCCAAGTTCAAAATTGCCGACATTTCAAACTACAGATGGTCGAGTCCCTCTTCAAGTTTAAAATTGTCGACATTTGAAATTACGGATGGTCGAATTCCTCTTCAATTTTAAAATTCCCTACAAGTCAAATTCTCAATGTTTCGAGCCCCTCTTGAAGTTTAAAATTTCTATCATTTCAAATTCCCAATTTTCAGAGTCCCTCATCAAGTATAAAACTGTTGACAGTTCAAATTTCTGATGTTTCAAGCCCTTCTCTGAGTTTCTTTTTGATTGAAAAGCACACTTTGATTGATAAAACAAGATATAGTACATCGCTAATCATATAAAAAAGATGGGTGGAAAAGTCACACCCCAAAAGCATATCCAAACAGAGCTAAAACAAGCTTCGGGAAGAGAGGATAGCCCACAAAAGGCTACCACACGGCGAAAACAACCAAGTTTAAACTAACTCAAGTGCACATCAACCAAAAAAAGGATAAACAAAGGCACAAACAAGGAACACATTAAGCAACAACAACAAACATGACGCTCGATGGAGGTGGAGGATTTTGAGGGTTTCCTCCCCACCCCCTTCAGCAGGGGGGTCTTCATCAACAGGCGTAGGATCCCAACCATTAGTGTGCTAGTTATGTTTAGTAACATCCTATTGCTTAATTGTAGAATCTTACTTGGAGGGTGAAATGGTGAGAGCTAGTCATAGGAACTTGTCTTGTAGGGAAGGACACCAACCCCCTTGCCACCATTGTCTCTGGTAACCTTGTCAAATCCGTGGTGTGGAGATGGCCAACGAGGTTGAGGAGAGGTGTTCCTTCAACTCCTAGACTATCGGCTGTGAGAACGTTGACTTTGACCTCCACGCCCACGACCCCGGGGGGAATGGTGGTGGTGGGGATCTAGAGGCTCATGACTGATCACACAAGGAGCATTCCCCCAATGGTCCAGGAGAATCTACAGATGGTGGAGCTCAAGCCGAATTTTATCCGTCTGACTTTGGATTTGGAGGGTAACATTGGATATCCCAACAATTTTGTTAGTTACAAAAAAGTTTTTTTTCCATATCTTCATGATTGAAACATGCTTTATTTCTAGATTTCTAAATTTGAAAAAGAATATCAATACAAAAAATTTGTTGTATGTTGCAAGGAGTAAGACGGAGTCGCCAAGGAGAGCAATCTTCCACATGAACATTTTAGGCTTAAAGGGCTTGAAGATGGTATGAATCCATCTCCATCCAGACTGGGCATGGGGGCAAATCCAAAAGAGGTGTTTAAGAGATTATGGGTGGTGACAGGTGGGGCAGGTGGGATTTGAGACTCCCATGTGCTTGAGCTGGTCACCCACATGTAGATCTTGGCAAATAATACATGAAAGGAATTGGGCTTTTTTAGGTTCAATGAAAGTCGCCCAGATGTTCTCAAACCTTCTAGCCTAGATATGGTGAAGGGATCTAAAGATTCCATCGATGATTTAGCTATATGACAATATGCTGAGGGGAGTAGCGACAAAATGACATAGCTATAGGCCAAGCCCAGTCTTTCCACCATGGCGTGAGAGGTAACACCAATTTTGTGTAAAGACTAGTCAGGGATGGAACTCTGCAACTCAGAAATGGATTTTGCATCTTCATGATTAAGTTTAAACTTAGACTTCACAAGAGTCCATGGAAGCCAGTCCCGAATGGTCTTACAAAAAAATCCCCAATTGTATGGATACCTTTTTTAAACAACCTCAAACCTTTGATCCAAGGGACCATGGCGAAATGAACATTATGGAAATTCGGCATGGGAGACCACCAAAGAGATTGATCATTAAGTGAGATACAGCTTTGAAACCTTCTAGATGTGGTTTGAGCTTCTCCCAAGCCTTCCAGATGCTTTGAGCAACAAAATTGCCCCCTATTTTAACAAAAACACGGGTGATGAGGATGTTGTGCAGACCACTCCCTTGCCTAGCCTTTCGGCCAAGAGAACAGCCTTGAGAGATGTAATGCTGCAATAGAATTTTCTAGGCTTCATCCCCTTCCAGGTTTCTAATAATCCATTTGACACTGAGAGCAAGACCTTGGAGTTTAATGTCAATGAGCCCAAGCCCACTAGCTTTCTTTAGGTCGACAAAAATCGGCCCAAAAGACTCTGTGAAAACTATGATAGCCCTCAAAATTGGCCCATAGAAAGTCTCTTAGGAGTTTCTCAAGCTTATCATAAGAAGATTGGAAAGGGCCCAATAGGATGACTAGTAAACATGAGTAGCAGTGAACACTTTAGAACAAATCTGAAACTTCCTAGCTAGAGTCAAGGGTTTGGTGATCCAGAAAGAAATTTTCTTTTCAACCCTTTGAACCACATAAGGCCACAACTCAGCGGGTGAGGCTCTAAAAGTAAAGAAAATGCCTAAGAACTTAAATTACACTCCAGGGAGAATCCAATCCCTCCAACCAAGGGGGTTTGGGAGAGAGGGATTGACGAGAACATTGAGTCTTTTGCCATTGTATGGAAGACCTAGAAGCGAGGTAGAAAGTGTCCAAGCACTCCATGGCATGTTTAACGGAGCCCTCTTCCTCTTGAAGAGTGAGGACTGAGTTGTCGGCAAAGTGCCCATTAATCAACTGAAGGTCAGAATTAGAGAGAGAAATACCCTTCACCAAACACCTGGAAGTATAATTAGCCAAAAGATAACTGAAACCCGCAACAACCAAAACATAAAGAGGAGATAGATTGCATCCTTGTTTGATAGATTTGTGAAGCTCAAAGTGTTGAGATTGAGAACCATGGATGGTAATGCAAACACCAACATCATGAAAAAACATATTAACGGTTTGCACAAACCCGGGGCCAAAACCAAGAGTGTGAAGCATATAGCTATAATGAAAGGCCATTCAATTCGATCATAAGCTTTTTCAAAATCAATCTTGATGAATGACGCCTTTTGGTTGGACATCTTGGCCCATTCCATACCTTCATATACAGCAATGATGTTGTCCAAAATGTATTTGAGTTTAAAGTCTCGATATTTTAAATTAGTCCCTCTACATGCTTAAAATACCGACTTTTCAAATTCCCATTGTTTTGACTTCCTTTCCAACTTTAAAATTACGGAATATCAAAGAGGGGTTCGAAATGGTAAAGCCCACAAGCCCACCATCATATTCATGCATGCTGTGGAAGTCTAAAACAAATATATGTTGATTTGTTTTTTCTTCCCAAGTAATGCACAATTTTTCTAAATTTGACAAATTTTAGTTTTGACAAAGTGTAATGGATTTATATGTGGGAAATAAAGAATAATTAAAATGGATTTAAACAAGCCTAATTATTGCATCTGTTTGACCCTACTTGGAAACTAATGTAATGTAGAGAATTATCTATATAAGGAGCTTTTGTCTGCAATCTAATACACATTTTATTCTGATGATGGATCATGTAATGTGATCTGAAATGTTAACGATTTAAAGTATCACACAGGTTTTTCGGAAGCCTTCTTTCTAAATTATGTATTGTGGAAGAATCAAATTTACTATCATATTTATAATGTATCGAGCACAGGAATTATATGGAGTTCAATCAGATTTGGTTTTTAATGGGGATATTAATGGAATTTGTAGCTAAGGCAAAGAGAATTGTGGTTTATTAAGTGGGCCTTAGGCAGTTGTAAAAATTGATGAAGATTTGGAGTAATTATACTTGTGCATATGGAAACACACCAAATTCCATAAAAGAAACCAAAAGAACCATTATCTTCATAGTAAAGCAGATAGACAATAGGCAGTAGCCAAAAGATTGCAAGGTGTAAGATGCTTGTTGACCTATTGGCAGATGCTGGAGGCGCTTTATGTTTAAAATGAATGACCATGACTAGGATAAGAAAAACAATAGTTGGTTGATCCAATTTAACTCTGCCAACAACTTTGGTCTTGGCTTTAATGAACTTCTCAAAATTTTGAGGCGGAGTCTGAACATTCAACATATGTTTTGGAGTCCGTTTTAGTTTTAGGTTAAAAAACCTAAATAGCACATTTTAACACCTTCCACATCTGTTAATGATCATTTGTCCTTCTTAGGGGCCTTGCCCTCATTTGCAGTTGGGGATATCTTCCTTGACCCTAAACTATTGACTTGGAGTATTCATCAGATTCAGTGTCTGTAAAGGAAAACCATTGATTCTTCTATTTTTTGATCCACAGGTTGGATGTTCTGCTTTCAACTTTTTGGGATGCTGCTTCTTTTGGAGCGTCAAACATATTAGTGTGTGGTTTATCAGATACCTAAGCAATGGAGTGAGAAAGCTTCTATGGATAGAATGCCTTGATGGGCAAGTCTAAGCAGATATTTATAAATGCTAAAATATTACATCTGAATGTAACATTCTCCAAATAAAGATGCTGTTGCCAAGAGGCTGTGCTGAAGCTCGATATAAATTCTTTAGGAAGGCCTTTGGGTAGCTCAATATAGATATTTAATCATATCTAGAAAGAGGTTGATACTTGCAATTGTAGATTAAGAAATAACAGCAGCAATATGTGAAATCAAATATTGCTTGGGAATTTTTGTTGAATACATAAGTGTTACTCATCTGCTTTTGAAAGCGAGATTCATGAAGCTGCGAGCATTAAACAACTAAAATATGAAGACAAAACTTGTTATATAGGGAACATGCATTCTGACACTAAACAGTATATAAATATTACAATTGATATTGACATTTTGCAATTCATTCTACCAATGAAATAATAATCTAGAAAAAACTATTAACACTACATTGCTGGACATTGTTTTCATAAAGAGAAGCACGAAGGAGAACTTTTGGCTGCATGCATGTGTATGCATTGGAGAGAGTTTGGAAATTATAATATTTGGGATAATCATTTTCTGGCACGTTGTGGGTTCATGAAAGTTGGTTTTTATAACTTTCGAGCAGAAGGAAAATATATTTGGTTGGAATATCCATCTCTCACAATTTCAATTCGACTAAGTGAGCTTTTTGAATGACAGTGCAGTGGTGAAGTGATATGAATCAGCCAAGACAAAGTAGGTGGCCTGTAGGATAATGAATATATGATAAACTGCTGTTTTAGATCAAGGCAAACCTCGAGTAAGTTCCATATGTTTTAGGACCTCCTTGACTTACAAACATAATAGACAGACCAAGGACCTCACTCAAGGGTCGATTGCTTGTTTCTAATTAAATAAGTTCAATAATAAAATGACCATGAGAAGCAAGACGTACGTGGTATTTGTGTTTTTTTTTTGGCCTTAGACCATTTTAGGTAGCATTTTTTTTTATGGGTGCATTTAATATATAATGGAGCACCAAATACACTAAATCTGATTAAGTTGCTTAAATTATTCTAATTAAGTTTAGTTATTCTATTGAAAAGCTATGTTACTGGGTACTTTCACCCGGGGGCTAGTCCCAATATGGCACGTGCTGGGTTCCGGTCCTGTTTGGTGTGCCTCAAATTTGATCTGGGTACTGCCCAGCAGGGGTGGCTACAGCCGGGTTCATCCCAGGTACTGCCCATCAGGGCTGGGTACGGCCAGGTTCATCACGGTATGGACCTTGCTTTACCCAGCCCTTCTGGGTGGTACCAAGGGGGAAATCAACAGGGACCTGCAGGGAAAAAATTGTCTTTTCAAATTTATTTTTTTTCAGCTTGAAAAAGTCAAACTTGGACTTAAAAAATTAATAAAAAACAAAATAAAGCATGGAGAAACCGTAAAGGGTCTCTCATATTCATTTTATCAAAAGCAAACAACACCACCACATTTACCTCTAATTGATTTTTTCATCTTATCTCTCATTGCACGTGAGCTCACTCACCTTCAATTTCTCAATTGCTCAGGGCTGAAATTCCTTCCTTTTGCTAATCCTGTGCCAATACAACTGCCGCTTTGTGGTTATTTTAACTTATTTTGTTTATTATATGCTTATTATGTGGTTAATTTTGTTTATTTAGCTATATTTTTTAAAATATTATTAATTTTTTTAATATTTTGTGTGGCCATAGCGAAACTCTACTCCAGCCAAAAATCGCTGTACCAGCGTGCCTGAACCCTGCACCCGTACCAGGATTGGCTACTTAGTTAAAAAGGTATCATCAAAGATTGTAATCTTTGATGATAACCTTATATGTAGGTGAACTAATTCCACTTTAGGAAATCATCAAGCTATATCGTTATCATTCTATTGCAATTCATAGCTGCTAATTTCAAATGTAACTTATTGTACATTGTTAGTATATTCTTTTATTCAATTCTGCAATTCTGCTGTCACATTGCTATATTATCCTTTCCTACTAAGCTGTAAAAGAGTACTCTAAACTGAGCGCATGTCAACATTGGTGAACCGACATAGCAGCATAAGGAAAATGTTATGTCATTATTTGTGAACAACAGTTTCAAGTGCCAAGGCAGTTTGTAACACACCTAAGAATAGACAAATGACTAAGCAGAAGGTCCATGTGGTTGTGGCGAAAAAAGCATTCAACTGAAATTGATATCAGTTAGATTCCTGTGTCAGAAGTACAAGTTGACTCATTATTACCACAAATTGGACATTTGGAAGAATCACAGGCCGAACCTATGAGTTTGGGGAGAAAGTGACATCACTTGCCAAAAAGGATTCAGAGCTAATTGTTTATATTTAGCAAAACAAGAAACGACAGTCACTTGGACGAGTTAATTGTATTAAAAAAGTGAAAACCCATAGAGCTAGGCAATTGACTTTAAAATAGGAAAAGAATGGATTCAAAACCATCTCTGATTTCCAAATCTGCTAGGTTTGGTGTTGAATCCAATTAAGACCAGTGACAAATTGCCTAAATTGGGAATGCCACTGGAAAGCCAATCGTAGTTAATAAGATAAGGCAAAACTAGATTATATTCAAAGGAGGACTTTGCACTTAAGTGGTTCGGTCAACTAAAAATGTACAAGAGAAATTTGTGGCAAAAAGTTAAGATAACATTTACCAAGGAATTCAAAAAGTGGCATGCATATGCCCAAATGTTCAGCAAACTCATTAGTATCACACAAGGTAAAGATGAATCTATTAAATATTACAATAAGGCAATGCTGAAATTTGTACAAATGCTAGATAACCCAATTGGAGATGACTTGAAACAACAATAATATTCATAGGAAGTCTAAGGGCAATATGAAGATCAACATACCGAGATACTTATCAACAGATGCAAGATGTTGAGCATTAAAACATTTTACAGAAAAGAGAAGAAGATCAAGACAGACATGAGTCAGATCTAGAAGAGATCATAAAACTATTGAACACAAAAGATGACAAGAAAGATTTAAGAAACTACAACTCAAAAAAGTGGGATATTGGTGTTTGAAACGAACAAGTGGACGACATAGAAGAATGTCCTATCAAATATTTTGGAAATTGTAATGTAAGGAATCATGATACGAGTTAGTGTTCATTCAATCTAAAGTAATGCATGATAGTCCAGCACAAACCATCAAGTGGAGGTTATCGGAACCAAAGAAATCAACAATCCTCGAGTAATAGCAAAAGTGAAAATCAAGGGCCAAGAACCCCTAATCCTAAGGGACAAAAGATCAAACCTGTTATACAATGCTAAATATCTAACAAATGGGGGCACTTGGCTAATGAATATGGAACTACACCAGCGTTATGTCCCAAAATTATGCACCAAATGTGGCCGTAGTGACCATGATGATGAGGACTGTCCTAAAATGAAATCAGCCAGCATGGTCTAAAAGGAAATAGAGAAAGAAGATAAGTATCTATTGGCTGTCAGTAGAGCAGCAAAGAAAGGAGAAGTAGAAAAGTAACGCATGCAAGAAGCCATACAAGTTGTAAAAGATACAAATAGTAAAGAAGATAAGGTGGGGTGGGTTTATGGAATTGCACTTCCACCAGAAACACGAATTGGGCAACCATGCACAAGACAAGAATAAAATCGAGAAATAGAAAATAATCCAACACAACAACTAGTATCTGATTAAATACCAATCAAACTATTGATGGATTGTTTACCACAATTAGGGCAGGCTCAATCACCACAACTACCAAAACAAGTACACCAAACATAAGAGGAAAGAGATGTCTTGTTAATTAGGAAAAGTCGAGGTTCACAAATTGATTGTTGAATTGGAGATATGGTCTTACCATAATATTAAGTGGATGATCAAGTGTAAACATATTACTAGAAAAAGTATGTAAAGAAGTGACGAAACCACCATTGGTAAGAGTTGACTTTAGACTAAAATTATCAAGTCAAGAAAGAATTTTGCCATTGTGAATGTTGTTAGGACAAGAAATCACCATAACAAGAAAAACAATAAAGGTATTTGTAATTATAAGAATGGAAAGCTTTATAAAGCATTATGATGCAATAGTAGGATATGCCCATGGTTGGAACAAGTGAAGGCTATTCATAATTGTGAAGATAAGATAATTGCTGATTTGAATACTCTGCACAATTTTGTGATATGCCGCATGCCAAACCATGTAGCACCAATCCACATAGACCTCAATGTCGAGTTTCATGATGTCAGACTTCCAAGTCATCACTTTGCACTTTGACACACACACCTCATCATGATGCTCACCTTGATTGGTGCACCCTGATTTGTTGCGCAACCACAAATCATATTGTGCAAGCTAGGCTTAGTGACGAACCTTCATGTCACGTGGAAACATTTGTACCATGCTATGTCGTGTTAGATCGTGCTCCTAGTGCTCACGCCATGTTTGCAGATTTTCTAGCTCTGTGCATCCCTGGAATGCAAACCGTAACACTTATAGGAAGGAGAAGCATCATCCATTGTAGAAGTTGGAACGTTTTGTAACCATTCGCTTTGTTATTGTATAATTAGCCATTTGAACGAGAGGTTGAAAGATAGTCAAAATCAATCGTGCTTCGTGCATTTTAATCTAAGAAAATTAGTTAGGAAATATTTCCCCCTTGATTTACAAATTTCCCAATGGGAAAGATGTTTGCAAGATAGTAAGTACATTGTTTTAGGTCTATTGCATTGGTAGTTGGGAGAAAATACTTGGAGAATTTCATAGAAACAGACTCACTCACAGTTAAGAACAAACACTTGTGGTGCCACAGGCGGTGCTCGTTGGTCAACAACAACGTTTGGGAACCACCAATCAAACTTCTAGAAAATAATGGATATACAATTGAGCCTTCAATGTGGCAAATTACTTTGTTCAGTGACTGCAAATTAAGTTATATCATCGACAATTACCAATCACGAAAGACTCAATAGACGCAATTAAAACAAACAAAGAATAGCTAATGTTTAATGAATCAACAATCACCAATTGCATAACCTAATCAAGTGGCAGAGTGGATGACACAACTTAAGACATTGTCACCTATGAATAAATGCCACATGGTGATGATAGTTAACAAGATAATTAATTAATTAAACACAATAATAAACTACTCAAATGGTAATCGCCAGTGGATGATTGCATTAGGTGATCACCAATAAATGAATTTGATGCATTGCTGATTGAGGAACATGTATGGCAACCACCGATTGACCATGAATTGTCAAATAAAAAGGTGCCACTTGAAGAGATCAATAAAATAGAAGGAAAGATTGCAAAGTTGAAAATAATGCATTTTCAAATTTACAATGTTGAGTGCCATTGCATATGACTTTTTTCAAGGATGGACAAATTATTTTGACTTTTTGCAGGCATTGATACATTGAAGAACAAAGTGTTGAGTTGGTCAAGGATGGACAAATTATTTTGCGTTGGTGGAGGTTGATACCATGCAATAGTAACATTATCCCGTTCTTAAGTTTTGAAAGTTGACAATTAGGAGTTTGTCTACTTTTTTAGGGGGCTAGTATAGGCATTATTAGGGATGCTTGGGGGCATTTAATTTATAGTGGAACACCAATTATACAATGTTTGATTAAGTTGCTTAACTTATTATGATTAGTTTTAGCTAGTCTATTGAAAAGGTATCATCAAATGTTGCAACCTTTGATGATAACCTCATATACAGGTGAACTCATTCCACTTTAGGAAATCTATTTATCCTTTCTCCTCAGGAATATGGTGACTTGTCTCAGTTTGAAGATGATGTGAGCGTAGTCTTGACCAAGTGGGACTGTAAGGTCATGCAACTATTATGGTTGTAGATAGCTTTGGCGAACAATAGGATTATCAAAAATTTAGATGAAATGCTTTACATAAAAGTCCACCTTGAGGTGAACTGACTTGGAAGGGCAGAGCTAGGTTGTTTGCATGAAATCACTGATAAATTATCCTAGTAGAGTAATAAGAGACCACAATGCCATCTAGGTGTATGGAATAGTGGTATAAATGCATACCAAATTTGCGAAAAAAAAAAACTTTCAATGAGGAATACAAATTACTCATTTTCTTGTTATTTAATACCACATTATTTGAAACTAGTTATGAACTACAAAAGCTGTGAGAATTTGAAGACTAAGTAGGGAGGCATTGAGAATTTGCCTTCCACATAGAGGCCCAATCTTAGCTTGTAGTTGTGGTGGAAAAAGGTCAAACTTAGACACTCATAATGATGCCACCATAGAAGTCTTGTGTCCATCAAATTGAGTGCACATTTTAAAGTTTTTTGTTTTCTCTTATACAATTACAATATCTTCTTGCCAACAATCTGAGAAGGGCAAGATCAAGGTTTAAAAGCAAAGTAACCCGATTGTTTGTGGAAGCCCAGTGATGAAGGGCGTTCGACACAACCTAGGTCGAGCTACTTTGTATGAGATAAGTTGTGCTACGCGAGTTGCATTGCATGAATTATGATGAACAAGATGCATCAAGTGAGCTTCGTTTGGTGATCAACCCAACTCGGATTGTGTTGCATTGGGTGAACCATGTTGCATAAGATGTGCTATGCAAGCTGCACTGCACATGATGAGTTGTGTTGCACAAGACGAGTTGCATTGTGTGAGATGAGTTGTGGCGTGTGAGTTGCACTGTGCAAGTTGAGCTAGTGAGTTACGATGCGTGAATTGCATTAGGTGATCAACACAAATTGGGTTGAGTTGCATTATGCGAGATGTGCCATGCGAGTTGCACCGCATGAGATGATTTGCGTTGTGTGATTTGTGCTATGTGAGCTATGGTGAGTTGAGTTGTGTTACACGATTGACACAAAATGGGTCGGCACAACCTCTGTCAAGTTGCATTGGGCAAGCTATGTTGCACGAGCTACATTATGCGAGTTGCATTGCATGAGATGAGTTATGTTGTGTGAGTTAAAGTGCACGAGATATGTCGGGTCAAGTTGCATTAAGCAATTGACACAACCTTGGTCGACATAATTGGGGTTGAACTGCAATGGGTGAGTTGCGCTATGGGAGATGTGTTGTGTTGCACTAGATGAGTTGCGCTGTGCAAGCTAGGCATTCAGACTCACTTGTAATCCTACATAACAAGAAAAAAACACTTAGTCAAAAAATATATGCAATTTACAGTTTTGTTGAAGTCCTAATTTGCATGCAAGTTCTTTGTGTTGTTTTGCGCTGCCTTTATGCGCGCACCATTCCTGTGTAATGTTTTGTGCAAGTTTGTTGTTGCGTGTAGTTTCAATTTCTATTTATGGTTTCTTGCGAAGCTTTGCACAAGTATGTTTTCAAGGTCCTTGTTTGGTTCAACGCCAACTTAGAAGATCCACTTGGAGAATTGGCTTTTGAAGTCTTGCGAGTTTTAGTGCACAAGCTTTCAACATCTTATGCAGGTTGGTGCATAGTAGTGCAAATATTGCAAAGTAATGCAAATTTTGCATAACTTATCTTATGCGTAGTTTGTTCTCGGTGCCTATGTTCGTGTGAGGTGTTATGAGTAACTAGTCGTTGCATCTCCTAATTGGTTGCATTTAATTTTTTTGATCATGGAAGGTTGTTGCGGTTTCATTTAATGTCATTTTGTGATGAGCTTTGCAGTGATGCCTTATGTTGTGGTATGTTATGGTGCTTTGGAATTGTAATGAACAATCAGTGTTTGTGGCACACAATGATGTGTTATAAATTTTTAACGAAGGTAGTGGTTTGTTGAGCACTTTATTGTAAGTAGGTAGGTCTTGTGCCTATATATAAACATGCTCCTATGCTTGAACCTGTTAGTAAGTGAATTCAACTATATAGATCCATGTGAGTATTTTTAGAGACATAATTGCAAAAACCGAGAATTAGCAAGTTGGGATTTAAGAATATGATATTGTAACACATTTCACTTGAGATTGTTGTGTTGTTGTCATTCCTTGTGCAAGTTGTGTTACCAGTCGTTGAGATCTAAAAAAGAACTAAGTTTATTGTTGTTGCATTTTATTTGCATTATTTCTGTTGTGTAATTATGAAGGCTTCTTGGTCTAAGACATCTTCCTCGAGACCCCTAACCACGATTGTATCAACCAAATATAAACGCTGTAGTTTTAATTATCGAGAAATTAAACTACTGGACATTGTGTAAGTGATCTCTATAAATGCTGCTAAGTTACCATTCTAGACATAAATACTTGTGCGGTTGGGACAAGGGTGTTGGAAATAGTTAGTACTCACATAAGGTGAGTACTAAAGCATATTATTAGCTATTAGGATATTTTACTTGTATGCGAGTTGTTTTAACAACTCATGTAGAATAGATTGTGTGTGATAAGGCTAACACCACTATTGTAGGAGATCATGCTTATATGTAACTCTTTGTTGATTGAATACAATTAATTAGTTTTCGTGAGTAAATTCTAACCAAAACTATCATTGGTATAAGAGCTGGATACAATCTTGAGATGGAAGAATAGAATGGTACAGGGGTATGGCCCCCAAATGCATGAGTCATCTATATGCGTTAGATTAATTTTGCAGGCAATGTTTGCAATTGCAAAGATTTTTTTGGGTATAAGTTAAGCTTTAGTTTAATAGTTTGAGTGTGTATCTTCCATATTGCTTCCACAGTAGTTCAATTCCCTTTAGCATCAAAGTTATACTGTATCATTGATGATCATTGTGCTTCAAGTTTGTGAAAACATTGTTTGAAGGCTTTCAAATTCCATTGAACAATGCTCGTGCCTCATAGTTCTTGTGGAGTGTCATGCAAATCTATTGTATCTTTGTATTTTGATTAGCACAACCATCCTCAACTTCTCCTTCGTGCTTTTGTTTGGATTATTTGTTTTGGCGATCTACAATTTATGTGCATTTTGTGTGACACGCCTCACAATCAATATTTTCATGCACTTTCATGAGCATGCAACTGTTGTTGCTCTCCATGCTCCTGTAGATCCTGATCGACGCCCGTGCATCTCCTCCACTTTCCAAGTAAAATGCAGTCACTTGCATCCATCAAGAAAAAGATCCCATCGCCGTCCTATTCGGTGCATTGATTATGTGGCAATGTAAAAAAATTGACATCTTGTTTCTTGAAAAGAAGTCGAAGCATGCCTACACTGGCATTTTTATCTTTTTGGTTTTAATTAGTGACATTTTGAAAGCTATGATTTGGATCATCTTCTTCCAATGCAAGTCAAGAAATTCATGTGGCTGTCGCATTTATTCAAAACTGTATGACAGTCTCCACTATATATCTGCGGCCAAGGTCCGAGATATCTTGATTCATGCATAAGGTATGTGTCATAATAACCAAAGCTATAAGACATGCAATTAGTTTATTGGTTTTTTTGTAGGTCCGCTTTTTTAAAATTGTGTTTAGATTATTGTTTTTTAGTTTATAGTTTGTGTTATTAAATTTATTGTGTCATGGGATGAGTAAAAGCTTAAATAGCTTAAAAAGCTATAAGGTTAGAAATTAGAAAGTTTATAATGTCTAGTGGTTTGTTAGTTTTTGTGTTATCTTTTATATAGGTTTATAAAGTTAATTAAGTGTAGTTGTATTTTTTTAGTGGATTTATCAATTTAGTCAATAGTCATTGTTGTTAGTCTAAAATATCAATTTTATATATATAGTTTTTGGTTTAGTCCTATTACACAATAAAACATATTCGTACAATAAGAGTCTTAGCCAAAATTCCATCCTTGTAAACGACACATTATTGGGTGAATTTGATGTCCAAAGGGAATGTGTCAATTCATTCTAGGGGAGGGAAATCTTGTCAGAAATGCGACATGCACATCGACCTAGCCTATTAAGCTAAGGTAGTAGGACGCTAGAGGAAATGGATGAAGGTGGTCCACTCATAGTTACCAAATCCGGCTGGATCTGGACTAAATCCAGCGAGGTCCGGATTTTTTGGCTGGCCCGGATAAATTCGTCCGGGTCGGCCTTGCTTTTTTTCATATCTATATATATTTAAAACATTTTCTGCACCAAAAAGGCCTAGAATCCATAAATATGATATAATATTAACATTTTATATTATTTTATTCATGTTTTTCATTGTATTTGTCAGTTTTGCATATTTATAAAACTATGCTCACATATATATATCTGTATATATTCTAGATCGGATTTTTTCGAACTTATTCAAGAATTTCGGATTTCGGATTTTTTTGCCCTCCCGAACGGATCCGGATTTTCGAACTTGGTAACTATGGGTCCACTACCAACCTCAAGTTTTGTCGTTAGCTTGGGCGTTGTAGACAACAATAGTGGCAAAACATAGTGAGCCCAAAAGACTAAAGCGCTGAAGAGTTGTTAGTCATCGCTATCAATGATGATGTACTCCGGCTACAGAAGATGGAAAAAACTTGCACTAAATTGACTAACGCCAAAAACCGTGTCTAGTGGTAGTGGCTATCATTTATACTATTTGTGATTAGGTGTCAATGATCGAGGACAAAGGCTGCAAACACGAGTTTAGTGAGAAGCCCAATGCTCATTGAAGACATTGAGGACTCAGTCGTCAATATTTGTTTTTAATACTGTGTTTGTTTGTGCTTAGTAGTTATTTGTTCACACCGAGAATAAACTATAGACAGATATGTATGTACCTGCATTCATATGTGATGTGCCAGTGATGATGTGTTCTCACTAGAAGTGAAAACATGAACAAATGTGTGTCCCTGTTTACATATGTAGTTCATCACTAGAATCAGGGTTCATATATGATGTGAACAAATGTGCATGTAGACACAAATGTTGAGGATGAACAGATGTGTGTGTCCCTGTTCATACTTGGATGGTTGATGTGTTCTCATCCGTGGAAGGTCGATGTGTTCCCTTGATTAAAGTCTATGTCACATCACATGTTCTGATCTATGTATAATGCTCCATTTCCCTATGTTCGTACTAGGGGGAATGTTGGGAATAGTTAGTTAGTACTCACACAATGTGAGTAGTTATCATATTAGCTAGTAGTAGATATTGTTTGTACGTGACTTCTTTCAACAACTCACTTAGATTAGATTGTGTGTGATAAGACTGGCTCCACTAATGTAGGAGATCATGCTTATATGCAACTCTTTGTGATTGAATACGATTATTTACTTTTTATTGATTAAACTCTGACCTAAAGTATCAAAGGGAAGTCTCAATGTGGATAAAAGGTGAAGCTCGTCATGGTTTATATGAAAAACAATTATCCAAATGCTGATGTTGCTTAGTATATGGGAAAACTTGATGATGGTGACATGATCAATGAACATCTATGTTGTGGAGTCTTGCTTGATAGTCCATGGTGTGAGCAATGGACCACTATAGTGTTAAAATATATCCAAATTATTAATATATTAAACTTTTTTTTAAAAAACAAATGTACTGTGCATATCACTGATGATTAAGACTAATGCTGATGACCCAAGTAAAGGCTGAATTTTTGCAATGAGCGCGTGCAAAATAGTTTTAAGTCATCATTCAGTAGCACTTCACCTAAATACTTAAAAATAGTTGCATCCACCCAAATCCCAATTTGTTTTGATAATGCACACTTCATTTTTGTTTACAAGAAAGAAAGAAAGGAATAAAGCTTCAAAATTCAATTGAAAATTTCCGGTCACAGTCTTTAAGAAATGAATAAAGGAATTGGTTGTCCTTGAGTTTGAGTCCTCAAGTTTGAACAACTAATTTTCCTATATGGATTATCTTAATAAACTATAGAAACTAATTTTCTTTTGTTGGTCTTTCCCCTCCATATTTAAAGTCAAAGTGTGATTTATTGGTTAAGGCATTGGTTTATAAACTAACTGGGCATGTTGACATATCAAAATGAAACAATTTTTTTGGCTGAATTTTTGCAATGAGCACGTGCAAAATAGTTTTAAGTCATCATTCAGTAGCACTTCGCCTAAATACTTAAAAATAGTTGCATCCACCCAAATCCCAATTTGTTTTGATAATGCACACTTCATTTTTGTTTACAAGAAAGAAAGAAAGGAATAAAGTTTCAAAATTCAATTGAAAATTTCCAGTCACAGTCTTTAAGAAATGAATAAAGGAATTGGTTGTCCTTGAGTTTCAGTCCTCAAGTTTGAACAACTAATTTTCCTATATGGATTATCTTAATAAACTATAGAAACTAATTTTCTTTTGTTGGTCTTTCCCCTCCATATTTAAAGTCAAAGTGTGATTTATTGGTTAAGGCATTGGTTTATAAACTAACTGGTCATGTTTACATATCAAAATGAAACATTTTTTTTGGTTTAGGACCAAGCATATATATTTTTCAATCTTAGAAATAGCCTTTTTTTGTCGCTTACGAAGGA
The DNA here is from genome assembly GCA_037957365.1 of Torreya grandis. Taxonomy (NCBI): domain Eukaryota; kingdom Viridiplantae; phylum Streptophyta; class Pinopsida; order Cupressales; family Taxaceae; genus Torreya; species Torreya grandis. Next base: position 1,257,440 of record JARHVA010001123.1, on the reverse strand, counting down.
CACTATTTATCTATAACAAGTTTTTCTACCATAGTGTCATTCTTTAAGTGACAGTTTTATATGAATTTTTAATAATTGTCAATCACTCGCCCCTTTCATTCAATGGTTGACACTGTTAGCATCGAGAAGTGTGACTTGCACACATGGCAAGTTATGATATAACTTCATCTTATTGAAAGAGACTTATGGGAAATAGTCAATGGGGATATTTCAAAGCCACATGATACAGATGTAGCTATAATATGTAGGATTAAGGAAATAAAAAGCCTGTGTACTCATGGGACTAGCTTGACACTTTCTTTGGTGCATCGAATACAAATTTGTCATTGAATAAGCAATATTTTTTCTCAAAATGAAGAAGGTGAAAGTTCTTGTGAGCATACTAATACTTTCAAGTGACTCTCTCAAATAAAATCTGCACACCTTAGAACCATAAAAGGACAGTTGACTTAAAATGTTGTAAAAAATGTGCATTTCCAAGAGATATTTTGCAAATGGGATTCAAAGCATTCATGCTTAAGCACAATCAAATATGAATATTCCTTGCATTATTGGGACTTGTGCAAGTTTCAGTCAAAAAGAAGAATTGGTAGATTGCTCGTACAAATAAGTTTAGGCTATAATAATCTCAATCAATCCTCCATGTAACATGAAATGGAACCTAGACAAAGCATTTTTATATGTGTCAAAGTCCTTAACTTTAGTTTTACAAGGGTGAAGGTCACAATTACAAGCCAAAGCGTCTAATTTTCCTTGGAGACTTCTGTTGGGAGAGGACTCCAAAAATACTATATCATCTACAAGAGGAAGCATAGGAATCATTTCATGTTTATGCAACCATAGTTAGCACGATTGGTTTCTCTAAGAAGTTGTTCCAGCTCATCATTGTAGATCTTGAACTAGGTTGAAGAGGGTGGACACGCCTATTTAAACCTTATGATATCCCTGATGCAGTAAGCTTAGTGCTGTTTAAGAAAGCTCAACAATATGTTATAGAGCCTCATAAGGGCCACAATAAGCATGTCAGCTATACTAATGTTTCAAGGGCTCTCAAAAGGGCAGTGCCTGGGAATTAAATTAAAGTCCTATATGATGTCATTAGATCGACAATTAGCGATTTTGGATTGCTCTTGAGTTCTATTGATAATAGCTCAAATGGAGAAGATGCTAGCGATTAGTTGACAATCTCTTGTAACTTCCTTGACCTTTAGTTTTAAAGCTACCTCTTTATAACAGGTTCTTTAAATCTTTCCAACTGTTTTTCTAATTGTAATGGTCTGGAAGTTGTGCGAGTCAAACATGTGTCTTGACATGTAAATGGAATGAATAATGTGTTGAGACCAGATAGGGGAAGCCGAAGTTACCCACCTAATTGAAGATATTTGCAATAGATGCAACGTATGTGCACTCATAATCAACTGCTTTGCTAGTGTTGAGCTTCCATATAGTCCCATGACTAGTCTTGAAAAAGTGATAGAAACTAGGTGGAGAGGAGACCTAGATAGGAAATTGTGTAGGAATATTTTTGAATAAAAAGTGTAAGAGATCCCAGTTTGGAATTCAATTTCAGAGATAGGGGCATTCTTATGCCATAGGGTTTTGGGAGATGTATGAGGGATAAGGGAGCTCATTCCTTTTTGACAAGAGGAACTTGCACTTGTGTCTAAGGAGATGATGTCATTCCTTGAGGATAGATAGTGCTAAACGTTGATTGTGCATAAGGGTTGCCCAAAGTTGTTTGTTTGTGGCTTGTTGTAGTTGTATAAAACAAGTTCATATCTGCATGCTTTCATTTCAAAAAGCTTTCTTAAGTAAATTCTTTGAGTTTTGGTTTTTATTGCCTATTCTATAAATCCAAATTTTCTAGTTGTAGATGGATGTATTGGTGGATTTAATGTCAATGAATTGCCTCGTGGAAGTTTCGAGTTGATATTTTGTTTCCTTTGCAATTTCTGTGTTTTAAGCTGCATGTGCATGTGTGTAATGTTTTATGTGCTTCATAAAACTTCAAAATTTTATATATTATATTTCATAAAATTTTGGGAACATTTCTTTGTTTAATATGTTCTCCCCCTTTGTGTTCGTCATCTATGTGTTTGATGTTTTGTCTCTAGACATTTTACGCATCAGGTAACCTAGTGCCACTGCCACCATGTAATTGACCTATCATTGTACACTTTCAGAGTAGCACATTTATTCTAAAGGGTTTCCAACAATTAGATCATTTGTTGGGTCCATACCTAGAAGACTTCCACCAGTAGGGTTTCCTATTCTTCGTCTTTGTTGTCCTATTTTCTTCTTGCTCAGGTACTGCTTATTAAGAACGAAGTATCAATTGAAAAGAAATAATGTAGATTATTTAGATAAAATGCACAACGCAAATTCATAGATGGCAGGCCAATGCGACCTAATCTTCAATATCTTCAGAAAAAACAAATAGAAATACTCTGAAGGTAGTGTTACAACATAAAGTATACCTTAAGTAAGGAATTGCTCTGAATTATCTCCTGCTTGAGTGCCAATCTTGCTTCCCCACTTTATCTGTACCACTCGGTAAAATTGATCGATAATCCATGATCTGTGATCCATGTTGATTTACAATGATAGATGCCCCCTTATAAATAATCACTTTTCTAGTAAAGGGTAAACCTTGTACATGTTAGGCCAACCAATCACCAAATATAATTTGTTTCACAAGTTGTCCATTTAATTTTGAACCTTTATAAAGTTAAATTGAGGCTATTCTATTTAAACATCATATACATCATAATATCATGTTCCCAGTTGTATAACATTCCACCTCCTTTATAACCTTACACGTTTCGGTTGTTGCACCATGTATACTAGATCCTTGTGTTGTTCTTATTTCTCCATAGGAGTTCTTTGACTGGCAACATACATTTCATTTTGCACCAAAAGAGTAACTAACTTCCCTTTCGGTCAAACTTCAATCCACCTTCTTTATCCTCTGTCCTCCAACATATTAAAATCCCCTCCAATTACCCAAGGGATTTAACTCAAAATATTGACCATCCAATATCGCAATTTAGTGCTTAGCTGGTAATCTATTGGATCATATATTGGTGCACTCCTAACAGTTCCTCTCCTCTTTCAAGAGCCATCCACAATAATCTGTTACATGGGGAGACACAAATTTCTTTAATCCACTCTTTCCATTTTTGGTTACACATAATGGCTGTCCCACCTCTGCCTTGATCATGTTTAGATACAATTTGAATCACACCTCTCCAAATAAAATCAAGTACTTACTTAGACTTATGTCCACTGAATTTATTCTCTTGCAAGAATAAAAAAAATCTCAACTTTCTCTTGAATTTCTAAACATTCTTACTATTTCTTTTCTATCTAGGGCTGTAGTTCATTCACATTTTAGCTGATTGTGTTAATTTCACCAGTGGTGAGTTTAGACAACGTGTCCACATATCTATGAATGTTTGTTTGCCTCTTACATTCCTTACCACTTTTCTTATTTGTCCTATTCTTGGCTATTGGTCTCTTTTTATTTTGTTTCTAGCATCTATCCAGCCCCCTTCCTCAATGTCTTCTTTGCTGTTCTAATGTACTACTTCCAGAGATTTTCTATCTACTGTACTACTTTCAAAGGCTTGCTATCGTCAAAATATCCTTCTACTTATGCATCTACAAGTGCTATCTCTTTTTACAGAATTTCTTATTGGGTTAAAGAATAGGTGTCATCTTTTCTAGCACTCCTAGAGTCTTCATAGGTGGAGTCTTAAAGGTTTTTGCTTTTACCGTTATCCTTTCCTTTCTAACACTTGTACCTTAATCACTTTTTATTTCAAGTCAATGTTCTTTGAACCTTCATCACATCATTTAGCTTCTGAAGGACTGGGCTATACAACTCATTCACTTGTTTTGATTGTTCAACAATGTTTTAATTCATCAACGTAATAGCCTGAAAAGTCTTACTAGGTGTGATCTCATCATCCTTATGCCCCTTCTCATTACTTTTCTCACTCTGATGCTTTACTCAACTTCTTCCTCCTTTCCATCAATCCTCATATGTACCACTTTCCCATCCATGAGAGGCTGTTTGGGAAAATTAGCATCTACACGGGAATTAACAAGAGGTAAGATCTCCAATATGTTTTTCTAGTACATATTTATCATGTCTACTACGGTTATTGGCTTTTCTAGGAGACTTAGGGTTAGTTTTTGTTTCTACCACGACCTTAGTATTTTGTCTATTTTTCATACTAATCTATATAGGGCACAATTTATTTTGATGACCATTTTGTTTAGAGAAAAAAATCTGAAAGCCCTCCTATCCCTATTAAATTACACACATGAAACACTCCATTGGGATTGACCCTAAATGCTTCAAGTTGATGGTCTATTGTAATCTAAGTAGCTGGGTTCACCCTTCCCTAGTCTTAGGCATTGGCTCGAGACGTATCTAGTTTGGGTCTAGCCTTGGGTATGCTTGGTTCTTTCTGTTGAAGGTTTGGGCATCCTTGGGGACTACCCATAAGCAAAACGCTTGTATTTTATTTTTATTTGTTTCAATTTTTTATTTTGACCATTGAATAAAAACAATAAGACAAAAAAAAAACCCTAAAACCCAAAAAGAAAACACAAAACAATACTTCCCTCTCATTTACCAAAAGCTAAATGCAAAACAACTTGCTTACCTCTCGTTGCATACTTAAGTCTCATCACACATTTAGGGTTGAAGCTCCAATTTTCAAATACATTGTTTTCATTGCCCTATGCCAATACAAGTCCCTATTCGTTGCCAAGGAGATTGAGGACTTGAAATAGGGAGGATTCTCGGATTGAAGATAAGCTTTTATTGTTTTTGTTTTCAATCTTTATTGTCTTTCTTGTTTTATTTTTTGTCATTTATTTAACAAGTACCGATAGGTTGGGCCCTACTTAAGGCCAATAATTTTGGTTTTTAAACTTGTAGCTGTAGGTATTACAATGGTAGCCTGTGTGAGCTCTGTGAGCCACCCCCCATTCAAAACTGATATGCATTTGTTGCTTTGGAAATATGTCACAATGCTAGAGCGGGTTTCAAGTGGTGGGAGTTATATTTGGGTTTGCAATGGATGAAATGTTAGATACGCTATCTCATTTAGTTGGGTGAAATCTCATTTGTGTGCAGTACGCGGTGTGAGATCAAAGCTTTCTTAGGGAGAGGAAGGATGGACCGGTGCCAACATCAATGATTTTGTAGGGCATCAAAGAACAAGAAGCAAATGTAGCAGATGCCATGAAATTGAGCCATCCTTTAGCCAATAAAGGACCCTGATCAAGGAAGCTACCTGTTGCTCCATCTTGTACTGGTACTCCATTCATGGCCTTGACACATCCTTTTTTATGACCACCTCTACACATGAAGAGGATTCTCACACAAAAGAGTAAAATGATTGTTGGGAAATGTATTTCAACTCGAGTCCATGGATATCACCAATGAACTCATTGCGCTATGTGCTTATGCCAATGGGCTGGCCTTTAAAGCTATCAGGTCACCATATTGGAGAGATATGGTGAGAGGGATCAATGAGGCCCCAAAAGGGTAGAAAGACCAAGTTTATGAAAAGTTACACACCGCCTTATTGCCCAAGGAAAGAAAATTTGTAGATGAATCATTATAGCCCGTTGGGGGATCCATTGACTGAAACGGTGGTGTTCATCATTTCTGATGGATGGAAAGACCCTATAAATCAGCCTTTGATTAATGTGGTTTCAATGTGTACTAAAGGGGCAATGTTTGTGAAAGCTGCTAATTGTGAGAGGCAGGTGAGGGATGCAAAATTCGTTGTCAACATCCTCATGGAAGCCATTTTGGTGGTGGAGCCTCAAAATGTTGTCCAAGTCATAATGGACAATGCTAAAAATTATAAAGCCGTGGGGATGGTGGTGGAGGTGACGCATGGGCACATATTTGAACACCTTGTGTTGTCCATTCACTCAATGTAATGTTGCAAAAGTTGTGCAGAAAAATTGAGTGGATCAAACATGTGTATGCCAATGGCGAAGAGATCCAAAAGTTTGTCACTAACCATCACGTTGCAGGCCATCTTCAGGACGTCCTTGAAGGTAAGAGTTGTTGAAGGTAAGTGAAACAATATTTTTTTATTTACTTTAGTAATTTCAATTTACAATTAAAATATTAAATCATTTACTTTGTTTTTTTAAATTTTTTCTTGAAGTTGGAGTTATTGAAGGTAAGTAAAACAATCTTTTTTATTTACTCTAGTAATTTCAATTTACAATTTAGATTTTATATCATCCACTTCGTTTTTTAAAAGTTAAATTTAAAAAACAAAGTAGATGATGTTGTAACAATGTATCTTGCAGATTTTCAAATGTTTTTAATTTTTTTTGTTTTAAATTCCTATTAGGTAGCTAAGACTTTGATTTGACTTGCACACAATTGTTTTGAAATGATTTGTGAAGGTATTTGAGACACTTTGCAGCATGATTATCAACAACCTCTGGATTGTATGGAGGCAGTTGAGCACTGAGAGGGCCCAAAAAGTGAAGATGTTGATGCTAGATGGCGAGTGGTGGGATCGTGTAGATTGCTTGCTTAGTTTCATTGGGTTGATCACGAGTATGATCCAATTTGCCGACACAGATCAACCATTGTTGTTAGAGATCTATGATGGCAGTGACACAATGATTGAGAAGTTCAAGGCCATTTATAAATGCAAAAGAACAAGATCCTAAGGAAACATTTTTCAAACAAGCGCAAGCATATCTCATTGATTGGTGGAACAAAATTACCACCCCGCTGTATCTTGTTGCCTTTGCTGTGACTCCTAAATACCACACCACTAAGATCCTTCTTTTGCCCAAGAGGGTTAAAAGGATGTTGAAGTTAGGGAAGGGTTATAAGATGGCGATTGCTAGGCTCTTCCTTGATCCTGATGCGGAAGATATAGTTGTGGGCAAGTTTGGGAACTTCATAGCCTCATAGTTCACAACATTTACACCCTTTGGGATAAGTACAAGAAGGACGCTCATACATGGTTGTACCTCCATGGTCAATAATCCGCACCCCTATAGCCTCTTGCAATCAAAATTTTATCGCATATAGGATGTTTTCTTTTCTTTTTTTTTTGAAACTGAGTTTTTACTTTTATGAGTTTTAATTTTGCATTAACTTTTCCTCACTAGGTTGAGAGTTCATCTTCATTTGAGCCAGGCTGGATTTCATACACCTTTATCCACTCAATCAAATGCAGCTGGCTGGCAGCAAAAAAGGTAGAGTAGTTGGTCTAAGTTCATTACAACTTGTGCCTTCTATCACACAAGCAGATGGTGTACAAGGAAGGGGCGATGAAGCATTGGGGTGTAGAGCCAAAGCATGCAAACTTGGATGCTTTCATTGCCCACCTTTCGTTTCTTGACATGAAGACTTCTTCAGCTTTGCAAGACCCACATAGCATAGCTAGTGGGAATGCCAGTGACAATGCTATTGCTTGTGGTTCTAATGAACCACATAATAATGATGATGTTGATGCTCTCTATGAAGAGCAATGTGAAGATGATTTCTAATTTTGATTAAATATTAATATTTATCATGAAATATGGCATTCATTTGTCATTATCAATTTATCAGTAGTGTTGTGGGGTTATTGTGCTTATTGCATATTATGTGATTGATTCATGTTTATTAGGCTAGAATATTTATATTTACTCTGCAGTTGTACCCAAGCTGTACTCAAGGCAAAAAATTGCAGTACTGATGTACCCGATTCACCGTACGGTGTACCCATTCCTATACCGAACCAGAAACATAGTTTATAATCAACGAAATAAAGACCCTTGCATTTATATGAGGAAATGGAACATTTGATTGATCTATTTTTAGAACATTTTTCAAGGCTTTTAACAAGTCAGGAACGAAAAGCCACAATTACAAAGGGAAGTCCCAGATTTCCACCCATGGTGGCTGTCCAAACAAATGAAATTTTTAAAAATCAATATACGAGGACCAAGCCATTGCCTTAAATAAGGCAGATTTGCAATTCCAAAAGCCTCTGTTAAGCACCTTTGCCATTACAAAGGAATTAATTCAAATAATGAAATATCCAGATTTTATCATCTACAGAAATTAAAAAGAATCCCAATTTTGTTCCCCACATTCTAATCCAGTCCTCAGCAAAAGCCTTGATGGAACAACCTTTAAAGTCACACAGAAAATCAGTTTACGGCAGATTCTTCTGTAATAATTATATTCTGTATAGGGGAGCTCGCGCTTAAGGAGAACAAAATCTTACCTTCTTTCTTTCCCTTTCCCTTCCTCTGTCTCCTGCACTGCCACATCCAGCTCGCCAAAGGCTGCTCCTTTTTCCTCTGGTCTTTCTTTCCCATGCACAGTTGCAGCATATGTCTTTTTCGCCTGACTTTTTCCTCTTTGCTTCATCTCCCTTCCTCCCTTCTCTTTGTTTCTGGATCTCAATCAATGGGGGCTTCTGAATTGGATTTTTTTTTTCATTTTGATTAAAAATACCATCATCTTGACCTTTCGGCTTCCTCCCTCCCCTCCGGTTCTGCAATTAATGCAGAGCTCTGTGGTCTTATTTTTTCTAGCCTTGTGCTTTTTTCCCCCTAATCTCTTTGACAACCCAAATTATTGTTTCTAGATCTCAATCGATGGGGCTTCTGAATGGGAATTGTTTTTTTGAATTTGATAAAAAACACCATATCTTGGCCTTTCGGCTTCCTGCCTACCCCTTGTTCTGCAATTAATGCAGGGCTTTGTGGTCTTATTTTTTCTAGCCTTGTACTTTTGTTACCCTAATAACTTTGTCAACCCAAATTACTTATCTGCTTTAAATTTCAATCCCTAGATTTCCCCACACTTGGCACCTCCTTACAAATACAATCAGGCTACACCAAATCTGATTCGAAACTTAGATCCACCACATGTTAAACTATTTAAGGGCTGTGGAGATGCTATAATGGCAGGAAATTCTTTTCCTTCCTTATCTCAGAGTGAGAACTCTGCACCTCTTGAATGGTTCTGTGATTCTGAAACACTAACAGATCTTAAAAAGTCGTGCCAAAGTTTATAGGCTTAAGGTGCAATGCAAATTTAATTTGAGTTATCAATATATTTAAACAGAGAAAGGTGGCTGCCTCATTTCACTGCATGGGATATTTCCCAAGTGTAAATTGTGTACAATTTAGTTTTATGTTTCTTAATATATATTTTTAAATTGGAAAACAATAAGACATACAATAAGTACATAGGAGGTAAGATGTTATAAAGTAAGATGAGGTTTTTGGAAGCCTGCTAATCTAGGGGAGGGACTAGCATTGATTTCTTAGAATCCTTTTCTAATGGATGGATGGTTTTGATACCGCAATTCAATTTAATTTCTTTCATTGATTGACATATTAAAAGGACAGGCCTCTGCTTAAGTAATATTTATATCAAGATTTAAAATTTGGAAAACAGGAAGTTGAATATATCATACTTATTTGCATTTTGGTTTTTTGTGTCAGAAAATGGATTTGGGTGCTTGCCCAAAAGTCCACTCCTTGCAGCTGCGAAAAGAGTATCCTTAACCAAAGCAATTTCTCTCTTTGTTTTTGGCTTGTAATCTGTGTCTTATAACTGCATCCGGTGTTAATTTATACATTGACTCTTGCAATTTTCCTCCAATTCACAATGCAATGCTACAGTGATTAACCTTTTAAAATTGCTTGGTAATTGTGCCACCTGAAGGGTTTACCTTATTATTGAAATGAATTTGTTTTTGGTTATATCCTTCACTTGCCAAAGATATGAAGATGCTAAAGCAAAAGGTAAAGACAATTATGACAGAGAAATGGAGGATGTTCTCGATAGGCATATTGGTGAGTGTGAAAGGAAAATAACAAGAGCTCTAAGACGTCTTGAGGACGATGATGCCAAGGCTGCAACTGCTATCTCTGTGTCTGAGGTCACAAAGGTTGTTATATACTTTCTACGATAATTAATATGATTTTGGTATAGTTGCATGTATTACTTTAGTTTGTCATACATTTTGGTAATAAAGTATGAATTTTCTCAGCTGTGGTACTGAATTTTTGTGGTGTCTTTGAATGTTTGCAGTCGCCTGAGGTGGAAGATTATACAAAACAAGTAAAGGAAAAACTCAAAGAAGCAGAATATCTAGGTATGTAGTGATTTTATATCTTGATATTCTTGTTGTTCATCATGTTTAGTTGAGTTTTGTATACAAATTAAGTTTACAAGTTTCTGATATATATAGTTCTCAGTTATCTAGTACTTAGTTTATTTGCCTTTTGTCTTTCGTGCTGTGTAAACCTGGCTCTGTATCCTTCTACTGTCAGATTGCTTTTATAAAATTATTTCTCAAGGACAGCAGAGTAAAAATATTCTTTTAGCATGGAATTAATTTCCAACTGTTTGACTTCATAATCTATATATATGAAGTAGTATTAATTTGTAAAAATGTGGAGATATCTGAAATAATTGCTTAATATAATGCTTGATATGATTTTTCTCTTTTCCCAGTCAGGGACTGTTCTGGAAATTGAATGCCACAATTCATTGAAACATGGTTTCTGTGCTGAAAGAGAAAAAAATTTACTAAATGTACCTTGCATCACAAATAATCAAAACTTGAAGCTAAATGTCAAGACTTCTGAACTTGGAAGGTGTTTTGACATTTTCATAGACTTAACTGAGGGTCACCTCACTGCAAAAATACTTAATGATCATGTGTTAAATAGATCAGCAAGCAAATATTTTTTTACATTGCTGATTGGTATTTGGGTAAATTTGTACTCTTTTTGATGCTCAGTATTTATATATCTGAATTTTTATCCTTGAAAATATGAGTAGTGTAAAATAAAATATATTCTTATGCATCGTGACAAATTTCAAATTCAAACTTGATTTGCCGTATTTATATTTTTAACTTTCCTTGATTTGCTGTAATTTCAAATTCAAATTCAAACTTTGCTGTGCAGATCCAAACTCTAGATGTAGAGTGTGCAGAAATTCAGTCTTGTTGACAACTACATTGTCGCTTCTCCATTTTTGATAGGGGTTTTGTGAATCATAAAGAGAAATCCATCCAAACTCTCATGCTCACTGAAGCACAGATATAATTAAGTGCATCAATGTTAACCTTCAACATAGGTTTATGTATACATTTTAGTTGCCCATGATAGCCCCTTTATAACAGGCTATCATCTCTACCTTCTATTCGATGTATACATAGTGCTATAAAAAGTTGAACATCCTAACAACACTAACCATATTAAATCTAGTCTACGTTGGTTCTTAACAACCCAACAAACATGCTAAGTTTGGTTTTCATGAATATGAAAACTAATAGTGTTTTATTTCTATGATGCGATTAATTTTATTTTTCTAACATTCTCCCTATTAATTCATCTTAGTCTTAAGAGTGCAAGAGAGTGAATTTTGGAATGCCTCAAACTTCTCATGAGCAAGTGACTTGGTGAAGACATTTGTGCATTGATCTTGAGTGGGGCAAAATTGAACTTGAATATTGTGTTGCTGAACATGCTAGTGTATGAAGTGGCACTGAACCTCAATGTGTTTTGTGCACTCACGGAACATTGGATTACAAACAAGTTGTAGAACACATTGATTTTCGTAATACAAGTTTGTCAGCTATTTTTGTGGAACTCCAAGACCTGAAAGTATGCGACGTAGCCATATTGCTTCGCAAACAACTTCTTCTGCTGCACGATATTCCACCTCAATGGAAAACTGAGAAACAAATTGCTGCTTTTGGCTCCCCTATGAGATAGGACCAAATCTCTGAAAGAGAACAAATCCAAAATTGGATTACCTATCATCAATAAAGCCTCCATGATCTAAGTCCGTGTATCCCGTCAAGAAGAATTGATCATTCTTCTTGTATTCTAGGCCATATTCTTTAGTACCTTAAATTTATCTCAATATTCGCTTTGTTGCTTTCCAATGACTTATTTTTGGTTACTGCATGAATCATGAAAGATAACTAATAACATAGCTGATATGTTGTGTAGTGTAGGTTAAGTGAATGAGATTCCTGATCAACTGATGATAGAAAGTGGCATTTACTTGCAGAGATGGATCAAAACAACACAACTAAATTCTTGTTTCCATGGGTGTTGCAATATGCTTACAATCCATCATTTAGAATTTCTCAAGCATACTCTTGGCATACTTCATTTGAGACACAAATGTGATATTCCTTTTGCCATCCCTGCAAACCAACACAGTAGTGCAAAAACTTGAGATTTGTCATGGTGAATGATTGCTTAAGATCATTTTTTGTGGAATCAATCATCTTCACTGAGCTTTTAGTGATGACCACAATGACGATGTACACAATGAAAATTACAATCTCGCCCCCTCTCTGAGGTAGAGATTTGGATCATATGGACTTCGTTGGAATGCATGTTGTATGAGTTGCTCGTCAATCTTGATGTACCAGGCTCTAGGAGCCTGCTTGAGACCATACAAAGACTTGATAAGTCTACATTGCTTTTGTTCTTGACCAGGTGTGACAAAACTTTGTGGTTCCGTCATGTATAGTTCCTCTTTGAGATCTCCATTCAGGTAGGCACTTTTCATGTCCAACTGATGGACTTTCCAAACAAATGGTGTAGCCATAACAAAGACCTTTTTGATAGTCTTTATCTTGGCTGTGGGAGCAAAATCTTGTCATAGTCAATGCTTTCTTTCTGTGCATAGCCCTTTGCTACAAGTCTTACCTTGTACTTGTCAATATAGACATCTACTTTGTACTTGGTCATGAAGACCCACTTGCAACCAATAGGCTTCTTCCATGTTGGAAGATCAACAAGTTGCCAGGTATTGTTCTTCATGAGTGCCTGATACTCAACATCTAGGGCCTCTTTCTAAGATTTTGACTCCTAGGTTTCACAAATTTTTGAGGGTTCAAAAGATTCTGCAACAATGCTCCTAAGGTCTGAGCTCACCTCCCCACGAGCCATGTTATGAGTCCTCGGTCTTGAAGTGGGAATGTCTAAGACTCCATTCAATTTTGCATCTTGAATAGTATTGGCATACCACTTGGGTATTCGTTGCGTAGCTAATGGAGTTGGACAACTTGGTTAACTATCATCACCATCATTGTCTTCATCATCATTAGAAAGAGACATAGGAGCTTTGTCTGGAACATGTGATGATGTGGAAGGTGGACTGGACTCATCTCTCTCATTACGTACAACATCACTATTGATGTATAGCTTCTTGGTCTTAGGATGTATGAGCCGGTGGACTTTTGACTCTTCACCATACCCAAGAAATATACATTCCCTGTCATGTACCCTCTTTAGCTCGGTTTAGCAGAGACATGTGAGTCAGCTTATTATGGGGTCTTGTAGGTTGACATTGTTGGATAGAGACCCAGTATGGCTATACAGTGTTGGGGACTTGGTGTTCTGGCCGTCGCTGATCAGTTTGGAGACGTTCCTATTTTTTAGGAAGCAGTTCCTAAAATTATGGGGGTTACCCCTACTTTTTAGGAGGATATGATCATACCCAAGGGTGGGTCTCCATGAGATCATTCCTTGAGTTCAGTTTCAGAGGATTTGGGTTTGTTTCTTAGTTTCTAGGAGCATCCCTAGATTTTAGGGATGAGACTGCCAGTGAATCCTTGATTTTCGACTTCAGTCACAGACAGGTGGCAGGGTGACTTTTTGGTTTCTGGAGTCATTGGTACATTTTGTTGCTACTTGGGTTATATTTTTAATATTTTCTAAGTTTCCGTCTTTTAATTAAATAAGGCTAAGTTTATAGCCATTTTGGAGTAATAAGGGGTTTTTGGCCTCATCTGGATGCGATCCCATGGTGTAATAGCTCGTTGGAAAGGTCTTGGACTTTTCTAAATATTTCTCTCTTGACTCAAATCCTTTCGGTGGACGGATCGCTCTTTATGTGAAAAAAGGGTCAGTTTTTATGTACTTGACCACTTAAAAAGGGAAATATAACATGTTATGACTTAAACGCCCCATGGGTTGCTTTTAGGGTTCGAACTAATTGGAAAGGGTTATAAGGAGGTCAAAAGAAGATTATGATTCATTATTGACAATTTTTATCTTGGGATTTGCGCTTTGTCTCTTGAAGAGCTTGTAGCATTTGGGACGCCAAACCCCAGTGCTTCCCTGTTTGGGATGTAGCCCCCAATTCAGTGGTTATTGATTGTTCAGTTGCATTTGGAGATTGCTCAGTGTTTCTTCTGGTAGGCGCAGGGATTGTGACAGGGTTTAGCAGACATTCAAGGGTTTATTTCAGATTGTGAGGGTTTTGCAGTAGTACCGCTGTACTTGGCAGCGCTTGCAGCTGTACGGCTGTACTTGGCAGCGAACGTCCTTTCCATGGCAGCGCATTAACAGGGTTGGAGTCTTGCCGCGGCCTTCTTCTGGTGTGTAATTCGCCTTCAACGTTTCAGGTTGGGTCTATTTGTAATTGTAATCTCCCTGAGCTAATGAAAATCTGTATCTGGTTCCCTATTTGATTTAATATCCAGAATTCTATCCATAAGCAATTTGTTGTGGCTGTACTTGGTTTTTAATTTCAGAAGTTATTTATGTTCTTGTACTTCATTATTTACTTGCTGCAAAATCATCAAAACACAAAAACAATCAAACCCTTCTGCAACTTTCGTCTATTTCGGAAAGAAACATTCATAAATTGGTTTTAAAAATACAAAACTACAGCAGATCAGCCGAAGGGATCCATCCGGGATCTTTCATTCCCAGGTTTTTTAATCCAATTTTTTCCTCCTTATTTGGAATGTGCATATGTGCTTTGCAACAAAAAACACGAAGAGAGATAGAAGGTTTGTACTTGACCATGCTTTTGCTAGAGTGATACCATTTAGAATTTTGGTGGGGGCACAGTTCAACAAGTAAACTGCTGTGCGAATTGCTTTCGCTCAATATGGATGTGTTGGGGGGCATCTTTCAACGTGCACTGCATCATTTCAACAATGGTATGATTGTGTTGCCCAACAACACCTTTTTGTTGCGGCGTATTAAGAGCATTTAGTTGATAGCGAATGCCTTGTTCCTTCATAAATACAAAGAACTCATCGTTGGTGTATTCCCCTCCTTGATCTGAGCGGAGGACATTTATACAACAACTAGACTATCGCTCTACTAGAGCTTTGAACTCTTTGAATACGTGGAAGGCTTGGTCCTTGGACTTTCAAGCAATATGCCCATATCTTTCTTAAGTAATCATCACCAAATAGCTGAAAATATTTATATCCGCTGACATTAGGTGTGAAATGTCTGCACAGATCAATGTGCATCAAATCCAATGGACCAGTTGTTCGATACATACTAGTAACATAAAGGGCTCTATGTTGTTTTCCAGCTAAACAACTAGAGCACAAGTTAGTGGTTTTTATTAATTGAGGCAAGGCCTCTCACCATATCATACATGTTGATTGTAACAAAGTACCCAATGTTGAGGTGTCCATATCTCCTATGCTAGAGATTTGCAGAGTCTGTTCTTTTGCAACTAAAGCTTGATTGTCTTTGTGGGACAATATCAAGCTGGAACATTTTTCCCACACAAGAAGCTCTTACAACAATTTGTCTTGTATGAGACATATTTTTGCCATTTTGTCGATCAAATTTGATCTCAAGGTTGTGATCGAGAAATTGTATTTTAGACTTTTTTTGTTGGTCTTGGAACATATAGGATGTGTTTGATTTTACAGGGACGATTACCAAGTGGCAAGAAAATATTACCTCTTGCTTGGACCTCGTAGGACATATCATCACCCAAAGACAACCAACTGTGGTAGGGTGTATGTTCTAGATTGGTGAACCAATCTCTGGGCCAAGTCATATGTCGAGTAGTGCCAAAGTCCTAGTACTAGACAAATTTTTGAGGAGGGATCTGACTGGTTTGTGTAGCATAAACATAATCCTCATCAGAAGGCTCTTCGACAATATTGTCATGTTGCTTTTGTTTGGAAGGCTGCTTCTTCCAAGTACGTGTGTTGTGGGGATTCTTCTTCGGTGCTTGTGGTGATGGATGCAATGCGATCTTCTTGATGCTGGATGAGCCATTGGTGAATGCATTATACCAACAATCTTTGAGCCCTTGCCCAATCTTCCTATAGATGAGGCATATCTCTTGGGAATGAGATTTATTCCCATAATGTTGCGGCTGCTTAGGAGGATTATTGGAAGGCCTCATGGGATTATTGCTCTTCTGATGTATCTCCAAGGCATGATCCTTCTTTGCGTCGTCTTTGCCATGCTTAGACTTTTCTCATTGCAATATCTTAACCAACTTCTCAAAAGTGGGCTTTTGATCAGAGATGTTCAATGAAGTCATGAATATCTTATAAATGTGGGTTAGTGGTCTTAGGACAAAAGGCACTAAAGAGTTGTTTGTCACCTCACACGATGCTTGTAGTGAGGCCCACAATTCAATAACTCGACGAGAAATACTTAAATTTTTTCTCTTGTCTGCAATTTGAGATAATGTAGCTAGCTTTGGAGGTGCAAAATCTTATTTTGATTCTTGACCTCATAGATTGTTACGAGTTTCTCCCAAACATCTTTGGTAGTGGTTAGGTCGC
The DNA here is from genome assembly GCA_037957365.1 of Torreya grandis. Classification (NCBI taxonomy): domain Eukaryota; kingdom Viridiplantae; phylum Streptophyta; class Pinopsida; order Cupressales; family Taxaceae; genus Torreya; species Torreya grandis. Next base: position 1,240,839 of record JARHVA010001123.1, on the reverse strand, counting down.
GGATATGAGGTTAAACCTCATTCGATACCCCGAACATGATGATTAACTTCACCTTCCGGTTCGCCTTGTTGGATTTTCGTTGTTGGTCAACATCAAATGGATGTTAGGTAAAACTAGCATCAAGAACCAGCCAAATCTCATCGAATTCAAGGCGAGTCTTCACCTTTGTTTTCCATGCTAATTAATTGTCGCCACAGAGGAGCTATGAGTCAAGTAATTGTTTTTGGAGGCAATTGCGGCCATTTTGTGTTACAATGTAAAAACGACAACAATTAAAATATAAAAAAAATTGCTATAGAAAGTTCAATTTTTTTCCACAATTGTATTTTCAACACTATTATGGACTAAAATGCAAGTTTTCAGCTTCCGACTCAGCTCCAATAAAGAGTTCGGCAACCAACTTGACTCATAGAGGTTTGCAGAGACCTAAATCACCTAGTTCGTAAAAACAATTAATATGCGAGCAATTTAATAGCTGCCCAAAAATGCTTTGGTGGGTTGTTTTACAATGCTATTTTAGACATCTTGGAAAGTTTGAGGAAATATTTCAACTCGGAGCTCCGATATCGAATTAAATCGATTCTAGGCAATTTTTCCAAAAACCAATTATATTTGAAAATAAATAGTGGCTGTAACAAAATCCTTTTGAAGAATGTTTTAAAGTGCTATTAAGGACATCCATGCAAATTTTCAGCCTTTGTGTCTTCATGGTTTATGAGGAATTGACTTAATTTGTTCCCGGTTATTTGAGGGCAATAATTAAAAGTTGATTTTAAAGTTATACAAAATATATTAAATTTAAATAAAAAATTATATTAAAAAATCAAGAAGTTGCCCTTAATTTTAATGATGCCTAGACTTTAGATAAAACATTATAAAAACGAAATCTTTCCTCGTGTTTTTTGATCACGTACCACTGCGTATACCCTTTTGATTTCTTTGTCATGCACTCGTCTTTTGGATGGTGCTTGTGGCAGATTTTGTCTGTCTGCAAACAACAAATGTGGGCACCCCTGGAAAATGGTTTGGGCTGCATTTTTGGCCTGGATGAAGAGAGGTTGATACTTTTGTGAATTTTGTCTTTGCATCAATGAAGAGGTACTATGGGATTCTCTGTGGGCCCATGCCTCACAAACACCTCCACACCTTTCCCTGTGAAAAGAAAGATGGGGAATGTTGCATATGAACATGCCTGGATGGCTGTGCTTTCTACAGCGGCTCCCTCCACCTTGGTGCTTCTAGGCTGCTAATTATGACGTCTATGTTCTTGTCAGGGTTTTGGATAGGATGACAAATTTCTCCTTGCTATTATATTTGCTTCTTTCACTCACAACAAATATAATTGTATATATTGCTTTTCTCAAACAAATTCAGAACTCCCTCCACCTTGACGTTTCCAGGGTGCTAATTACAACGCCTATGTTGTCTTTGTCAGGGTTTTGTCATAGTTCCACAGCGTTTCGGGACAGGGGGACGGCGGCAGGGGAGCGTACATATAGTACTTGAAAAATTAGTTATAAAAAGATGTATAAGGATTAAGTATATTGCATTGAACATCAACAATTTAACATTGTGATTTAATCATTTAAGTTTCAAGTTTGATCCATTGAACAATGAACATTAACAATTAACAATAAACATTGATGATTGAACATTGAATTTTTAAAATTTCATAATGATGATTCATGATTACATTGTTGCAATCAAGTATCAACAATGTTCAAAAACAAAATACTAAAATAGTGAAATACTAAAAGTAAATAGTAAATACAAATGACTCAATGGCTAATCATCCCCAATGTGGAACTCCTCATCACTAGAACTGCTGGACTCCACACGCTCAAGCTCCTCCAAGCTAATACCAACCAGCCCTGTCTGTGTAGCATCATCATCAATCTGTGCTGGCTCCTTTAGTTCTACATCCCATCTGGCTGCTGGATTCTCCTTGCACGCAAGTGTGTTGCGGTCAATGAGACGCAAGGCACTATGTACAGCCACAAGCATCTCTGCCCTCTTAGAGTTAAGCCTGTTCCTCGTCATGGAGTGAATCCAGCTAAGTAGACCAGTTCCTCTCAGCAGTAGAAGAACTAGAAACTTGGGACAACAAATGAATGGCTAGATCGGTAGTCAAAGAAGTAGGCCCATGCAAAGTCCACCACAAAATTGGTTCCCCCTGTGCCATTGTCTCCCTATCTATTTCGGCCTCCTGTGAATATCCCCTGAGAGTGGCAAATTTTGTCCACTTAGTATGAATGATGCTGGCCTCTGTAGAATCATACATTTTCTGAATGGCCTTCATGAACTCTGCCCTCACCTCAACATCCTGTATGGGTGTAAGTCTACTAGGCCTTTGCACATACCACTTCGGGTTCAATGCATAGGCAGCCATGTGCAAGGGAGCGTTGAGCTTCTCCCATCTGCTATGAATGATCGACTGAATATGCTCTGTGTAGAATGTCAATGTGGGGTCCTCTCCTACAACAACCTTCATTTGATCAAGCATAATATCAATGCACTCATACACCTCTCCAAGTGTAAGTGCATTAGCATCCCCATATCTAATCACTGTGAAGATTGGAGTAATGATGGAGACAATATATTTGGCATCAAGCCAAAAAACCATCACTCTTCACCACGTCCTTCACCCTCTTACCTTGCTCTGTCTTTGACTCAGGGCACCGATTCCATTATGCTGTCATAACCATTAGTTGCAATGCCTCTTGCAACTCAAGCATCCTCTCCAAGAGAATAGAGTATGCTGCATACCTAGTTTCTATAGGTTTCAAAAATTCCTTCTTGGAGAAGGCCCTGAAGAGTGCATGTGAAGTGTGGTGGTTGCAGATAAACATTTGCACATCTCTAGCATCATTAACCACTGCTCTGATCCAGCTGATTTTTTCCATGTCCTTCAGTGCATTATTCATGGCATGCACACAACGAGTCCAAATATGTCTATAGGTTGCCTCAATTAACTTCCCTGCTGCTCTACACACATGGGCTGCATCTGTTACTACTTGCACCACATTCTGTGACCCAACCTCCTCTATAGCATCCTTGAGGATTTGGAACTGAAAATCAGCATCCTTGCGATGCTTTGAACAATCAATAGCCCTAAGAAAATAAGGGCCAGCTGTACTTGTAACCATGATATTGATGAGTGGACGATGCCTAATGTTCGTCCACCCATCCATGACAATGTTGCATCCACTAGAGACCCAGGTCTGCTTCATTTTCTCCATTAAAACATTATTCTTGGAATAGTTCTTATCCAAGATTGTTGTCCTCAACTTAGTCTCTCTTGGTGGCACATATGATGGCCTTGCTTTTGCTATTTTTGCCACGGCCTCCTTATAATAAGGAGAGTGAGCCACATGGAATGGAATGCCATTGGCAAAGAAGAATTTGCCAATGGCATCATCTGCCTCATCCTTTGCTTGCACATTGAATAAATCCGCCAGTGGATTTGAAGCATCACTTGTCATCTTCCATTTCCCCTTAGGCCCTGCTGCCCTTGAACTAGATGGATTCATTGCCATTGGCCTCTCCAAAGTACTAGAAGTAGAACTTTGTCTCTGATGACCCCTCCCCCTTGGTGGCAAAGTAGTAGATGAAGGTACATCTTCTTCATTGGCACCCCATAATTTACATATTTCAGCCCTCAATTTCATATTCTTTTCCACCTTTTCACATACATCTGCGCCTTTGCCTCGGATAAGGAGGTGAGCATTTGTTCTGGTCATGCTACCAAACCATTCAATGTTGCATAGGTTGCACTTCCATTTCCTAGTGCCCCCAGCTACCCAAGGCTTTGAAGGTACCTTGCAAATTGTTGTAAAGGTTTCTTTGGATCAAAGGGACCCTTAGCATATTGTTCAAGGGCTTGTGAAGGGCAACTATAATTGGGACTCCCAACAGAACTAGTTTACCTTTCATGGTCACTCCTCCCTCCTTCTAAACTAGGATCATCATGTGCATAATCTGGATCATTGTCACTTTCAACTTCAACCCCAACCCCTTGAGGTTGAACCTCCTCCTCACTCATGCTATGAGATTGAGAACTCATAATGACACTGCAAGAAATCAAAATGATATTTTTTTTTCATTTTGTAAGTTTATAAATTATAATTTAAAAAATTAAATGATAAAATTCAAACCATGCATAAATTTAAGGGATTAAAATTTTAAATTTTAAATTTAGAATCAAGACAAGGATTTTCTTTTTGTTTTTCTTTCTTCAGTTCGCTCGAAGCGCGGAAGCAGAGGATACACAAATAGAAATCCTTTTTCTTAAGATTTGATTTTAAACATTAAAAATTAAGCATTTGATTTATCATTTGAATGAACATTGAAAATTTAAAAATAAAAATTTAAAATTTAGTTTTAAGCATTTGAATGGATGAGAATCACAAATAAATATTTTAATCTAATAATTTTTCATTTAGAAATTTGAAATTCAAATGATTCAAATACATGAATGAAAGAAGTAGAACAAAACAATTTACAAATGAATAATGATTCAATAAAATAAAAATAATAAAATTTAACAATTAAAAATTAGAAATTGAAAGAATCATAGGGCCTACCTTGTGGGTGAAATGATGAAATTGAAGAGGCTTGAATCTTCTTGGCAATGGCTTCTCTATCTTCTTCTTTGCTCTCTCACTTGTTCTCTCACTCTTGCAAACTTCTCCCTCTTAGTTTGCTGCCTCTTCTTTCAGCTCTCTACTTCACTCAATGAAGTTTTTGTGTGGTTTGGAATGAGAGGGAGAGGGCTTTTTATAAGCTTTTGGGAGGCCTTGGGGGGTGGGGGTGCGTCCCACTAGCAATTAGGGTTAGGGTAGAAAGCATAAAAATCCATTTTTTTTTTAAATTAAAAAAAAAACACTTTATGACTTTAGTGTGCGCAGGGGATGCTTGGACGTCCCCGGGACGTTTGGATGCCCCCTGGACGCCCAGAAGTCTCGGAGACGTCCCTCCAAAAAGGGGGCGTCTGGGAGACGTCCCCTCTTAGAGGGAGATGTCCTCAGGATGGCGGCGAGACTTGGCGGAGGTGGTGGGATGGTTGGGGGACGTCCCCCTGTTGTCCCTGTCCTTGGAACATGGGGTTTGGTGGGGGACGTGTCCTCGTGGGACAATGGTTTTTGTATAAGCAAATTTCTACGCTTGACAAATTTCTGCTTGCTATTATATTTGCTTCTTTCACTCACAACAAATATAATTGTATATATTGCTTTTCTCAAACAAATTCAAAATTTGGACAGGGAAAGAAAAAAAAACCTAAGATATTGATTCGTCCAAACATGCTGAAGAACCCTGCCTTGGTACATACCCGGTTTGGGTACAGGTCTGGGTTTGCTAGGAAACAACCTGTGTTCATTTGGGTTCTATTGCAGAAGAACTTAGACGAATCCGGGTCTCCCGGAACGAATCAGGGCAAAATTTGAGCATAATCTGAGGCAAAAATGTTTTTTAAATGATTTTTCTTTTCTTTTTTCTCAAAATTAGACAAAGCAATGATAAAAAATAATAAAATACACATTACAAACCCTAAAAGCTGAGTAAAACACAAAACATAAGATAAAAGACCACAAATGATAAAAGCAAAACCCAAGGAAAAGCAAAAGCACTTACCTCTATTTTTCTCATTGCATACTTACCTTCCATTGCTGATCTAGTGGTTAATGTCACTAATTTCCTATTTATTAGGCTATAATTTACATATTTTTCATTTTTTATATATATTTTTTGTATGGCCGAATCCAAACCATATCCAAGGCCCCAAAAAATTGTCGTATCGGTGAACCCTGTTCTTCGAACATAACTCGAACTAATCCCAAATCAGTAACTTAGAAAAAAAACATGCGCAACTTGAAGCTTACACGTGGAAGGAGAATTTGAGTGCCTAAGGATTCTCTTTCTTCTTACTTTCCTCCTTGATGTTCTTTTATGACCTCCTTGTTCTAGTACCAAAATGAAGTGCAGTTGTAACTAATTGTATTAATATTTCGCTTTGACATAGGTTTATTTGTACATTTGAGCTGCCTATAATAGCCCCCTATATAATAGGCTAGCAACTCTATCTAACTTCTATTTTATGGGCATAGTGCTATAAAAGTTTTAGCATCCTAACAACACTAACCATATAAAATCTAGTCTCCACAACCCAACAAACTCACTAAATAAATATGAAAACTAATAGTGGTTTTTTTGATAGATTAACAAGGGTTGAAGGGGACTCTTTCCCGGTAAAATAAGTCAAAAAAGAGAAAGGCAGAATGATTACAACAGGCAATAGCCTATACCAAAGAGCAAAACTAATAGTGGTTTATTACTATGATGTATATAACTTTATTTTTCAAACACACACTTGAATATTTGGGTGTGTTAAATACACAAGGAATTATGTCTTCTAATGGTATAAGCTACTCCTATGTTAAATTCATACAGGGAAAGTTATTCCATATTTTCGAAGTTTGTTAAGATCATGGTTTGCATTCTCGGCAAGTACTTGCAGAAAATTTAGCAGGGCGAATACTCGCCGGTTTTACTTGAAGTTTTTTTTTAAAAAATAATCGCAAGTATTTACATAGTACTCTTGGTGAGAACTCAGCGAGTACTTTGTAAATACTCACCAATGTCGTTGTAAGAGCCCCAAATAAGGCCTCAAGTCACAACAAGAGGATTAGCTGGCTGCTGTCCAAAAAACTCAGAGAACCCAGCCAAGAGATCTTACCCAAACCTTTACCAAATAGCTCAAAAAAATGCAATAATACTCAATCAAATGAAAAGCTGATTTGTGTACCTTGTTGTGGGCTATATAGTGAAAGTGACTTGCTGGAAATAACTGATGAATTCTGATTATAGAGGTGCAGGTACAGCAGGTTCAGTTCTAGAAATAAATCCAAGATCCTTCTTCACAAGAGGTCAAAAACCCTCCATGGCAACCACAACTTGCAAGGCTAAATTCCAGTTCCACAAGACTTGATCAAACCTTCACCCCAAATCGTTCCTCCTCAAGGAAAATATAGAAATAAGTCCTAAAAATAATATCACTGAATTCGTCCAACAAAAATGTCATCAAACCCTTGTAGATCAGTTTTACCTTCTTGGAAAAATAATAGATTTAAATTAGAATATAATAAAATGATATTCTATACCAAAAAATGGTTTCCAACCTCTCCAAATGGAATTGCCAATGCCAAGAGATAAGAGAAATATTTTTCTTAAATCTGAAACCCTTCAAAAACCCTCAAATATCATCAAAAACGCGTTCAGCTGGTTCACCACCCTAGAGAAAAATATATAAATATTTTTCCAGTGCTATGTAATCTCTAAACACAAGGATCAATAACTCCTAATGGATCGCTCTACTCGGAAAAATTAGATAAAAATATTAAAACCCTAGGAGAGGGATTTAATCAACCAAATCCTCCAAATCGTAGACCTTTCCATCCCTTGAGTGGTTCGCTCTATGCATAGACAGCCCTCCTTGATCTCACTCTCATTTGCCAATCTTGGAGACTACGAACCCTTCCCTTTTGCTTGGTCTTGTCCTCCAAATTGATTCGCTACAACTGCAATATTATCTAAGAAAACTCAATTGATTCATCAAATAGATTAACAAGATTTCCTTCAACAGGTGGTGTGTATTGACACCGTTTATAGAGCCTCGTAGCTCTTGGAGGGTAACATTCTCCAAGAAACTATGCCAAAGATAATCAAGCTTGACATACTTGACTTCTCTCCAAAATAGCTTATGCACACATGCCCTTCAATTGAGCCTCATGCTTCTTAAATAGCCTCTCCAAGTGTAGCGCTCCACATGAGAAAGAGGGTTAATTTCACAAAGCAACTTAGGTATTAATAGGTTAAGACTCATAATGTCCTCTACTTAAGTGAAATAACATAAAGTACTTTTTCTTCACAACATAACTTAAAATTAGAATCGTAAAGTACCTTTCTTTTTAAATCATTCATTCACAAGGGGTTAATGAGTTCCCTATCCTTCTTTTACCCTTAGTTATGGGAACCAACATGAACTAAGGGTCCTTCGAGATTTTAGAGATAATTTGGGGACATTACAGTTGTTAGAATGCAAAAAAATTGTGGAAAAAACACTGATTTTTGTCCTTTTTAAAAACCTCCCCACACTTCCATCACACGACATTTGAGGCGAAAATATATCTATAAAATAAACATTGCAGGATGGTTGAGTGATTTCGGACCTCTAGAAGCTATAATGGAAATTCTAGGTTTTAGAGGATCCTATCATATTTCAGACAGTCAGATTTCACTCATTTCAGGGTTTTAGGATTTCAGACTTGGCTATATTTTAGGGTTTTAAGATTTCAGGGGACATCATAGGAGGAATGACTGCTACATGAAAGGAAGCAGGTATGATAGACACCTTGCATTCAAGAAACAACTAAAAGACTTCCTTGTGTATTAGCAGAAGCAAGACAGATTGGATTGAATGACATTCTTGTAGATGTTGAACATGAGGCAGCGGAAGAGGTACCGCCTTCTAGTTCGAGGGTGGAGCCACAGACGCAACATTCTAGGTAGAGCGAGGAGGGGCAGCTGAGTACAAGAACTAGACTCTCTAAGTGTCCTTAATTTTCTCACTAGAGCGGCAAAGAGAAAATCGTAGATTATTGTAATTTGCATCTTGCATTCATATGCAATTTATGATGATGATTTTCATTGACAATCATTATAAATTTATAAGTATCAAATCCTTAATGGACCATTTTAGGAAAGTTCATTACCTAAATTTTCTAGAACATTTAGATTTTCATTGGGTGTTCAATGTTGGCAGGTTGAAGCATGAATTACTGAGGGTGGAAGAAGCACATCCAATGCAATAGTTCTTTCTAAGGATTTGGGCTATACATACAAACTTTGGTAGATATCATTTTAAGCTAGTTTTAGCCACACTACCTAGAACATTTAAGTTTTCATTCGGTGTTTAGTGCTGGCAGGTGGAAGCATGAATCCTTGTGGGTGGAAGAAGCACAAGCAATGCAATAGTTCTTTCTAAGTATTTAAGCTTATACATACAAAACTTTGGTAGACACCATTTTAAGCTAGATGGACAATTTTTTTTAGAGGTAAAATCGTCATTAAAACTAAGTAATGAATGTTGGAAATATAAGCTTGATGTATAACCATTTAATATTTTTAGGTAGCTTTTGTGAAAGCTCGAGTCATTCGATGTCTGTTTAATATATGTTGTCTTTTAATAAATGTAGATAGCTTATAGATGAAGCAATAAGATTCTCAAGATATAAGTATGCGATCATGTTTGATGTATTAAGGTAGATAGGAACTTTCTTGAGGAAGTTGGAAATAAACTATAAATAGGTGTATTTGGGTCATTTGGTTGCAAAGAAAAATAAGAAAAAGGAAGTCAAGTGAAAGAAGGCAGGTGAGAAGCCAAGAGTAGAAGTTTTTGTATGCAACATCTTATTTAATAAATGTTTATTTCGTGTTCATTTTTTGAGTATTTGTGTGATGAATCATCATTTAAGACATGCTTACAAATATGCATGTGAGCATTTGCTTCATATTGGTATCACATCTCCGTTATTAGCCAACATATCGGTCAAGCATATTAGCTAGAATTTATAAGACCCTGATCAATCAGTCAAGTTATCAAGCTAGTTGAAGTGTGGCAGATGTGAACAACAATTTTCCTCAACCATATTCCTTAGTTTGATGGAAAGAATTATGAGAATTGGAGCATCCAGATGAAGACAATATTTAGTTCTCAAGAGTTATGGCACTTGGTGGAGAATGGTTTTGTAGAACCGACATATCAAGTGACACATAATACCCTTACACAATCCACAAGCGCACAAAGATATTCTTAAGGAGATTAAGAAGAAGGATGCAGAGGCGGTGTTTTTCATCCAACGTGCAATGGATGAGTCAATTTTCCCAATGATTACAGCAAGAAACAAGGTTGAAGCGAGCATGGGACAATTGACAAAACTCATATCAAGGAACCAACACAGTTAAATTAGTAAGATTACAAATGCTTAGAAGAGATTTTGAAAATTTGCAAATGAAACATTTAAAGTTGATAAGTGAATTTTTTTACTTGTGCAATGAGTATAGTAAATCAAGTGAGGCCAAATGGAGACACATTAGAAGATTAAAAGGTAGTAGAAAATGTTTTAAGGAGTATTTCGGCTAGATTTGACCCCATTGTTGTAGCTATTGAAGAGTCGAGATTTGTCAATAGTATTTGTTAATGAGCTTATGAGGTCCTTACAAACTCATGAGAAAACGTTGAACAAGGCAACCAGTTCTCCCCTAGAACATGCATTCAAATCACAAGTGTCGCTTAGTAGAAAAAAAGGCACAGGAGGAAGAGGAGGCAATAATAGAGGTGCAAGAGGAAGAGGAACAACCAACAATTCGCATGAAAAAGAAAAAATGCCAATTTCTTTTCAAGTGGAAGAGGTAGAGGCAGCAACTATAACATATTTATACACATGGAGGTCAAAGGTATGACAAACCTTGTGTCCAATGCCATTACTGCAAAAAGTTTGGTCATTATGCAAATGAATGTAGAAAGAAGCAATTTGATATTAATAGGCAAAGTACAAACTTTTCAAGAGTAAATCAGACTGAAACTGAAAACATTAGTTCAATGTTTATTGCTTGTAATGTAGTTGAAGAAAGTATAAAAGAAGTGTGGTTTCTAGATAGTGGCTATAGTAATCACATGAGTGGAAACAAGGATATGTTTGCAAACATAGATGAATATGTGAAATCAAAAGTAAAATTGGGGAATGATAACAAAGTAGCTGTCATGGGTAAAGGGAGCATAAATATTAAAGCACATCCTAAATGTGTATTATGTTCTTGGTCTTAAACACAATCTAATTAGCATTGGGTAGTTAATACATAAAGGATATAGAGTCTATTTTGAGAATGATAAATGTGTGATTCTTGATAGAAATGGCAGTAATAAGTTAATTGTACAAGTGCCAAGGACAAAGAATAAGATGTTTCCTCTTAGAATGCAAAATGGGTTTTTTATTGCTTTTAAAGCTATTATAGAAGATCAGTCATGGTTGTAGCATCTTAGGTTTGGTCATTTGAGTTTCAATGGTTTAAACTTGTTTTATAAGAAAAATATGCTAAAAGGCTTGCCCTTGATAGAGTAGATGAACAAAGTTTGTGAAGAGTGTATTCTTGGCAAACAACATAGGGAAGCATTTCACGTTGGTAAATCATGGAGAACAAGAGCTCCGCATGAACTCTTTTACTTAGATCTCTGTGGGTATATGCATATGCCCTTTGTTGGAAATAGTTTATATTTCTTGACCTTTGTTGATGATTACATTAGAAAAACTTGGGTGTACTTCCTAAAACACAAATAAGAAACTTTTGGCATATTTAAAGATTTCAAAGCATTGGTTGAAAAACAAAGTGGACATCAGACAGGGAGGTGAGTATGTATTAAATGATTTTTTGAATTATTGCAAGGAAAATGGAATCAAGAAACAATTTACCACAAGGTATACACCTCAGCAAAATGGTGTTGCAAAAATAAAAAACAGAACAATATTGGAAATGACAAGAAGCATGTTGAAAGCTAAGCACTTACCAAATGATTATTGCGTTGAAGCAGTGGCATGCTCAATACATCTTCTAAATAGATGTCCTACAAAGAGTGTTTGTGGTATAATTCCTCAAGATGCTTGGAGTAACGGAAAAACCCAATGTTTCTCCCTTCAAAGTTTTTGGTTGTGGCATACGCTCATGTGATAGATGAAAGGTGAAAGAAATTAGATGCTAAAGGAGAAAGATGTATTTTTTGTGGGATATAGTGAGGAGTCAAAAGCATATAAGTTGTATAATCCAATCATCAAGAAAGTGATAATTAACAGAGATGTTTATTATATTGAAGAAGCAACATGGGATGGAAGTATTGAAAAGAAATTGACTATTGTAGTAGCAATACCTTCAAATGAGAAGGATCCAACAAATGGAAATGTGGCATCAAGGAGTAGCTCGTCTTTAGAAGGTATCACCAATGACACTTCCAACCAGAAATGCAACCTAGTCTCCCAAAAGGTATCGCCCAGGTGACACTCTAAGTCTAACTTCAACAAAAATCACAACTCCTCCAAGGTATCGCTTTGGTGACACCTTAGTAGGAACTTCAACTCCATATTTTCTAAGGTCTTACTCATGCGAAACCTCACAAAATACAAGAAGTCTAGAATAAATTTATGAAACTTTAGGAAATGAAAAAGAAAATGATGAATTTGTGGATTTTGGATTATTTACTATAGCTGACCCAATATATTTTGAAGCAATTGAGAATGAGAATTGGCAGAGAACCATGAATGAAGAAATTGATGCAATAGAAAGAAATCAGATTTGGGATTTAGTGAACTAGGAAAGGATGTTATTGGAGTAAATTGGGTCTACAAAACAAATTTAATGTTGATGGTAATATTGAGAAGCATAAGGCAAGATTGGTTGCAAAGGGGTATTCACAGTATCCCAAAATTGATTTCAATGAGACCTTTGCACATGTAGCAAGGTTGGATATAGTCAGATCTGTTTTAGCAGTTGCAATTCAAAATAACTTGAAAGTTTATCAGATGGATGTCAAGTTAGCGTTTCTGAATGGAATATTAGAAGTAGTATATGTGCAGCAACCATCGGGTTATAAGATTCATAGTCATGAGAACCAAGTCTACAAATTGAAGAAAGCTCTGTACGGTCTTAAACAAGCACTGAGAGCTCTGTATAGTTGCATTGACTCATACATGTTGAGTGATGGTTTAAGCAAAAGCTACAACGAACCAACTCTTTATATCAAGATGAATGGTCAATGTGACATTTTGATTGTATGTTTGTATGTTGATGATTTGATATTCATAGGAAATTTGTCAATTGAGAGATGACAAATTTAGGTTTATTGAAATATTTTTTTGGCATTGAAGGAAATAAAACAAATGATGGAATTTTCATTTATAAGCCAAGTATGTTACTGATGTTTTGAAGAGGTTTAGGATGTTGAAATGCAAACCAACATCTACACATGTTGTATTAAGTTTCCAATTGAGCTAGGAGGATAAAATCAACAATGTTGATCCAACATCGTATAAAAGACTAGTTGGCAACAAGCCCTGACATAATGTATGCAATGAGTATAATTTCAAGGTTCATGGAAACTCCAAAAAACTCACATTTCGCAAATAGGGAAAAGAATTCTGAGATACATAAGTGGATCAAGAGATTATTGTATTGTATATATAGAATTAGATGAATTCAAGCTAACAGGTCAAACGGACAGTGATTGTGCAGACAACATTGATGACATGAAGAGCACTTCAGGATGTGTGTTTCATTTCGGTTAAGAAGCAGTGCCTAGGATTTCGAAAAAAAAACGCATTATAACTCTTTCAAACAACAAAAGAAGAATATGTAGCAGCTATGTCGAAAGCATGTCAAGCAATATGGATGAGAAGAATGTTTTTAGACTTGAAGCAAGAGCAAGGAGGAGCAACGAAGGTTTTTTGTGATAATAATTCAGCAATAGCATTACCAAAGAATCATGTCTTTTAGAAAAGGAGCAAGCATATTGATACAAGATATCATTTTATAAGTGAACTCATCAACAGTGGTGAAATATAATTGGTTTTGCTGTTCCAAAGATCAAGTTGCAGACATTTTCACAAAGCCATTAGCTAATTAGACTTTTGAGCATTTGCGAGAAAGTTTAGGTGTCATCAATATGGGAAGTCAAGCTTTAGATGGAGTGTTGGAAATATAAGATTGACTTATATGTATTTAATATTTTTAGGTAGCTTTTGTTAAAGCGCAAGGCATTCAATGTCTCTTTAATATATGTTGCCTTTTAATAAATGAAGTAGTCAGCTTATAGATGAAGCAATAATATTCTCGAGATATGAGATAAGTATGTGATCATATTTGATGTATTAAGGTAGATAAGAACTTTCTAGAGGAATCTATAAATAGTCTATAAAAAGATGTATTTGGGTATTTTGGTTGTAAGGAAAATAATAAAAAGGAAGTCAGGAGAAAGAAGAATAAAGGCGAGAGAAGGCAAGAAAGAGTAGAAGTTGTCTTTGTATGCAGCAGCGTCTATTTTAATAGAAATTTATTTTGTGTTCATTTTCTGAGTATGTGTGTGTGATGAATTATTGTTTAAAAATTGCTTACAAATTTGCATATGAAAATTTCCTTCAAATTGGTATTTTAACATACCTTCAATGAGAATACCGCAATGTGGCCAAATGGTTGACGGAAGTACACATTAACGAAAGACTACATTAAAAGTAGATTTTGAAAACTGGGGTACTCAACCCTATAGCTATGATCTGCGGAAAGGATTGCAGCTAAGAAAATATTTCAAATTATAACCAAAATGAAGTTAATTTTTTTTTGAAACCATTATAAACTACTTGTAGCAATTCAAATTAATTATTTTTAAGGTGAAGTAGAGAAAGGGGAGTTAAGCATATTTTAGAAAACATGAAAAAATTTGCAGTCTCAATGCGTAGCTAATGCAATATAAATGGAAATCTTTGACTGTCTTATCTCATATTTAAAGAGACCTGCCTTTTTTGTTTGCCTTTGTGGTAATATTACTTTTTTTTGAGCGAAAACAAAGTCACATCTTACCAGGGCAGAGGACTAGATGAAATAAAATTAACTTTCTTGCTCCCTCTGTCAATCCAAGCTAGAGGAGTAGGTAAGTAAGACTGGATCCTCATAATCTACATTGAAAAATTATTTTTCAATAATATTTAAGTTTTTGATAAGCTAGGTCACCTGCAATAATGAGGAAACCCATGTTGAAGGACTTACTATCCTCAGGAGAGGGCATTTTCTTTAACAGTAGACCAAACAAAGATGAGCTGTAGGGGGAGATAAAGGGAGGATTCCCCAAGTCAAATCTCTCTACAATTGATAGGGAGGAAAAACAAGGAGGAGTATGCTGCCTGTCTAATATTCTGCCATAAAGATTTTTAAAACCCACATTCCCTAGAACTGTGCATAAGATTATCTTTATGCTGCATTACACAGCCCATCCATCAGCCTTTTCCTAGCTAGTCAATGTTTACCGGCTACTTTTGTAGAGAATGAGCTAAGGGTCTATTTGCTCCCTAGAATTCATGGTCACTTTTGAATATTTCTCCTGAACAGAAATGGCTGTCTAAAGAGAACTTTCATGCATACCAATTTCATAGATGTTGATCCCAGAGGTCCATCTATTAGATTAACTCGTTTTCGACATATGTTTGTTATTTTTGCCATTAAGAATACAACATGCATAGATAGTTACACCAAGCAGTGGCCTGTGTGTCAAACTTCACTTATGCACCCACCTTCACGGCGGCTTTATAGTTATACTTACTATCAGCGACTCCGTAAAATTCAAGGGAAATTTATAAGTGCTCTATCATGGGTCAAGTGGATCACGACATGGTGCTCATTTATAGTATCATATTCCATCAATTTTTTGTGAATTAAATTTTTTATCCTTGGACTATAATCCAGCATACTCTTTTAGGGTTGGGCCAAGGCTACCATATGCCTTACATTGTGTCTTGCATTGTGGGTATGCATATACCTTTACTTATATTGGGGTTATTACCAAAATAACTTTTTCTCTCTTTTGAGCCTAGATATGGGAATCTCTTCACATATCTTGGAGCTCATGTATAATTTATATAATGAACAACATGACCTGAGCCTATGTCCTAGGCTTTCCCTTGTTGCAGCTCATGTATAATTTTTTGCAAATTTGGACTAAATGGGTTAATTCTTGATTTTCGTTACATGTCTCCCTTCTGCCAAAGTTAGACAGTTTGAGACAGATACACTGGCATACTCCAGGAGTATTGCAGAAACAGGAAAGAGTATGTGGGAGTATCAGCCAGTCAATACTAGTTCAATGCGAGTAGGATGAGAACTGCTCTGGGTATGAGTTCAAAATGCATATTTATGAACATGCAAATATTCCCAGGCCCCAAGTCATACTTGTTGGTTTTGTTATTATGGTCTATGCAAACTGCTTGACCTGGGGATGCAGAAAACGACTCATGATTCTTCTGCACATGGAAATTTTTCTTATTCTTTCATTGGTTTTACCCTATGTTTTTTTGAACTTAATAATCTTAACACTTTATTCGGTTGCCTCTTTTTAATTTTCTAATTTTATTTTTGTGGGTAACATATAAGGATAAAATTAAGGCTCTGCTGAATATGCTAAATTATTGCATGTTTATCTTCCTACTCAACAACTTGAGCATGCACATCATCTGTTTGCAGCTGGGTCCAGTTTGCTTCCATCTACCTTTATCATAACCGTTTCTTATATACACACTGCATTTTTACCATCCGGTTTGGGCAGCCTTTCTTTCTAGAGAGATTATTGGAAGCATACTCTGAGAAGTTTTGTACTAGTTGAATCAACATGTTATCTGGTTACAGTCGTCAGTATTCCCATATTTCACTTTCTATTAATGGTTGTGGGAACACATTGTTGTCATTTCTACTTAATGTTTTATATGCCAATTGTTTTTTTGGCTGGGATCCTAAGAATGGCTCATGAAAAATAGGAAGCTTTTGAGTTTGGTCTTGGATCTAGTGAGAAGAGTAAGAGGTCTAGGTACTAATGCCCCCAATGAGCAAAATGTTCCTCTCTCTGAAATGGTTTACCGCCCAATGTATGTATGATCATTCCTCCTGCTTCATGTACGACTCGCCTAGATTTCTTTTATCCCGTTACAAGTACATTTATTCTTACGTATCTACAATGCTCTGTGACTTTACAGTCTATTCAAATTTATAAGTGTTTAAGATAAAGGAATCCATTGTCATGTCCAAAGAAAACACACAAAACAATGGAAAAACATGAATTTATTTTTTAATAAGTTGCACAAGAGGGTAAAGCCATGCCAAGGAATGAAAGGCACTAGGGCGGCACAAGAGGCATTCTTTCCTTGACATGGCTTAACCCTCTTGTGCAGCTGATAAATTTTTGTTTCCGTCTTTCCCTTGGCTTGTGTGTTGTTTTTTTTTGAGTATGACACTTGGTGTCAGAGTGTGGTTTCAACTTCGGGAGCTTTGGGGAAATCTCTAAATGGGGCTTGTTGGCCCTGGATATGCGTATATATATTTTAGAGATTTTGGCCAAGTATGATGATTTGTACATGAATCGTAGGTACATTTAGGGTACGCGCAGTAAAAGCAAGGCCCCCAGGAAAGTGCGTAGAAGGTGATATGTGCAGAGATTCCAGATAGCATGCAAAAAGCATGCACAAGAGTATAGTTGTCAAGAGAAGCCGAAGGATGTTTGTCCCTGATGAGCTAGAACAAAATAAAAAAGGAATAAACTGCAAAGATCCATGGTAGTCTCTAGAAGAAGTCTACCTGGATCCCACTGTCATGAATAGGTCGGTGGGGAGAAACTATAAATTGGACCCCTAGCCATTCATTTAGGACATTTGGAACTGGACATTTTTTAGATTCTAGCCTATTGTATTTTTGTAAAGATTTTGAATCTATTTTGCAAGGGTTGATATGTTGCACAATAAGTCTGAGTATGAGCAATTCAAATGCATCATGCTGTATATGTTGATTAATGAAGATAAACCAATATCTAATTCAACTGTATGATTGTATTGATTAGACCTTAGTTGTTAAATGAGAGATAATGCGTAATTCTGGTGTATGTTTTTTTTAATTCTTGTAATCTTCTTAATGGTGTGGTTCTTGGTGTATCTTGTATGCTTCAGACGAGTGCTTAATCTTAGGGTTAAGTAATTTGCCAACATGCTTGAGATTGAAGTGTTAGGATTGATCGGATTTTACATTAGTTTGGTTGCATCTTATTCTATCACAACGTTTTGGCTCCATTATTGTGACCCTATCTACTTGGATTATAGGGATTGAGGGATTGAATGGCATATTGCATCAGATTGGAGTGTGTAGAAGTGTATTTGGAGTACAAAGCTTTAAAGTTTACTAAGCAAACACCAAGCCGTGGTGATTATAAGCCAGAGGAGTGGCTAGGCCAAGAAATTTATAGTAACATGTATGAGATCTTTTGGTGCAAATATCTAGAGCATGTTTATGTATGGCTACCTACATATGTGCAAGATCGAAGTAGGAACTTAGGAAGGTGGGACTTTTGGACATATGAGTGAGTGAAAAGGTTGCAACAAAGTAACAAGGTATGGATACATGTTGCTAATGTGTGGTGGAAAGGAATGTTCAATGGCTAATACTGGAATTTTCAGTATCAATGTATGCCTACGTGGAGGAAGCATGGTTTTAGTTCGTGTGCAAACCAAGGTGGGATTTTCCGAAGTTGATACCACTTTGGATAAAGATGATTATAATCGATTTTGGAATTGAAAAGTTGACGATGGAAGGCTAAAGGACTCTGTGTGGGGGCCAAGTGGAGATCAAGTTAGAGAAGATTAGGAGCTTGATATAGAAATATGGAATGGGAGTACGTCGTGAGAGAGGTCTACATTCTAAGCGAAAGGGAACTAAGACTGTAAGCTTATGCAGAGAGGAGGGAGAACATGGTGACTCCTCATGATCCCAATGAGGAGGGAGGACCAAGTCATCTGTATGTTGTGAAGACCCAAACGAGAAGGAGAGGTTACAAGATTGGTTTGTGCAAAGGAAATTGTGCTCCAGTGAGGAGAAATGCATGATGATGAACCTTGGAGTGAAGAAGAGTAGGATGAGGCTTGGACAACACAGGTGGAATTGGAGTGTGTGCAAGGAGACTTAGTTATGGACTTGTTCGAAGCTAAAACCCACACATGTTAACATAGGAGTGTTTCTAAGAGAAGAGAGTGAGAGCTGCTTGTTAAGGCAATTAATACCAGAGGAGTTAGCAAGCGGTAACACGAAGATTGTAGAGAAGACACCAAGTAATCAAACAACAAAGAGTATAATGGTTGAGATGAGTCTAGCAAGGGGAAAAGGAGATTTGTCATCTACCACAACCATATCTGTAGTAACCACAGTGACAACTACACAATTGTGTTTTAGGGGGTGTAGTTCCTACAATGGCAAGTGCAGTGGTGATTGGAGGAACACAACCAAGCAATAGTAGTGACACTACGTAAGATCAACAAACAACATAAAACATCTTTTTACGAGATGGCATTGAAGTTGCCATAGTATAGGAGTACGAAGGATGCATTCAACCATAGTGACAAGTGTGAAATTGCGTAGCACGCATAGGTGTCACATCTCCAGATGGGAAGAGTAGTTAGTTTGCAACTACATCATGCAAATGCATGCATACATGGTATATGAAGTATTACCCTAACAAGTCCATAGCAGATTTTGATGTATAAAGAAAGAGTTCTTGAAGGAATCACATATTCTAGAATTTGAGCAGTAGAGCATCTCGGGTCTAAAGGAGATCAAGCAAGGTCCATTGGAGAGCGTGCGGACATATGATGTGCGTTTCAAGACATTGTTATCCAAAATATCATATGATATATGTCCGTTGCAACATGAATAATGGTTCGTTGGAGGATTGTTGACACCATTCAAAATACACCTGGCTATGAAGACCTTTGCAGACATGATAAGCATTGGATGTGGCGATAAGATTGGAGGTGGCATTAAGATTGGAGGCAGCAAGCGGGATTGATACAACTGTTTGTCCATTTTTGGAAGCACAAATCGCAAACATGATTATACTTAGTTGCAGGTGTTAAACTCAATCACTGCACATGATAAGGGAAAGGGGTTGTGGTGCACTGATTGTGAGACACATGCACACACAAGAAATGAGTGTACCACAAGGCATGTACAAGTAGTGAATATAGGTTAAGTATGCAAGGAAGCGCATGAGACCAAGGCATGCCCACTACTACATCGCATGACGCAGATCGAGGTAGCATGTTGGTGCAAAGTTTGCGAGACCAACACCCACGATACCATCAATTGTAGAGTCATTGATGAGATGCGTGAAACAAGGGAAATGGAGTTGAGGCAAGCCACAATGGCAATTATGCAAGTTGTAGAATTAAGGCCAAAACCTGAACCATGGGAACTACTACGAGCTTCAAGTGGGATATGGTCAAGGATGATATGGACTGTACCAAGGAGGATTCCAAAACCAAAGAGGGGTATCAAAATCAACGGGGACTATAACCATGGACAAGGGAGTTATAACTAAGGATAAGGGAGTTAAAACCAAGGAGGATGCTATGGATGATGAGGAGGTGGACAATGCCAAGAGGCTAGTTCAATAAATCATTTAAAGATCACTACCAAGAGTGGGGTAGAAACACAACCCCAATAGATGCATTTTCATACAAAGGAAACCATGGTATGCATGATTGAGTTGAAGGCTACAGATTACCTAGGCACACATTTTCAAAAGTTGATTCTAGGCCAAGTGAAGGAGCTCATAGAAATCCTTCAAAGTGACGTGCAAATTGCGCAAGAGGTGGATCATAGAATGAAAGAAAGCCAACAACATGCCCCATGTGCAAGAGAGATACAATATTTTCATTACATAAGCATGAGGGGGTGTTGCCATTGTTGAGGACTTGGCTTATGCAAAGTATGGGGGAGACTTGGGACTAGGCTAGACTCCACCCAAAAGAGATTAGGATTGTGCAAAGTAGGAGCTATGACAAAGAGTTGACTCTCGATGCCAACATTTATAAGTGAGAGCTCGCCAATATCTTTATAGATACGGGTGAAGAGGTGAACATGTTGACCAAGGATGCTTGGAGAAAGATGGGAACCAAAGATTGGTTTCATCTACAAATATCCTATTCATGGCAACTAAGACACGCTCAAAGCTACGCAGTTGGACATTTTGGGAACAAATTTTATGACTAATTTTGAAGTGATTGAGCTAGTAGAGGTGGATAACTACCCAACTATACTTGGGCGGTCATGACATTATGAGCA
Source organism: Torreya grandis (assembly GCA_037957365.1). Classification (NCBI taxonomy): domain Eukaryota; kingdom Viridiplantae; phylum Streptophyta; class Pinopsida; order Cupressales; family Taxaceae; genus Torreya; species Torreya grandis. Next base: position 1,219,878 of record JARHVA010001123.1, on the reverse strand, counting down.
CCATGGATATGCATTTTAAACAAAGGTAAACGAATTTCAAGAACAATGCACAAAGAGTGGTCATCCCATTGGACAATGAGCTTGGACACACGTGGAAAGTATAGATGTTGAGGAAATTAACCATATCTATAATATCATTGTGCAAGGCAAGGAATATCTTGATACTAGAGGACAAGAGACTTAGTTGGTAGAGTGTCGCATCAATGTTAGATGCCACAAGTATGTCTTGCGATCGATGGATGGAGGATTCATATGAGGTCACCGGTCGGAAGGGTGCAAGAATCCAAAAGCGATGTGCAAAATCAGCAAGAAGTGGGCTCGTAAAATGTCAGCTAAACAATACAGGAACCTGGGAGGTTCAAGGAAAGACAAGGAGCGGGTCTTCAGGTGCAACATCAATTAGAGAGGAGCTTCAGTGGTCTAGGGAAAGATAATGAGGTGGGTACCATGGGTGACCAAGAGGATATTCCACATAACAATGGGAAGGAGCAGCAGTGGGTCTACAATGGATTCCAAGGACGGGGTGAACAACACACCAAACGTTGAAGAATGCATATTGGGAGAGGTAAATGGCATAGAAATGGTGTGCACAGACTTGCTGAGGGATAATCCAACCAAGACAGAGGGTGCTTGCCTGGAAGTTCTAGTAACCCAAACTACTAGAGGATGCATAGATTGGAGCTAGCTCCTACTAGGGTATGGTTATCAATGGTATGGGGCCAACTTATGACCTAATGGTGCGCGGGAAAAGTGTACAACATAATAGCCCACATGACTAATGCACAAGACTTGGAAGCTGCACACACAAAAATGAAGTCCACCGATTGGGATGGGGGATGGATATCACAAGATGAATGTGTGCATTAGGGAATTATTGAAGAGTACACAAATATCTTCTGCAGAAAGGACCAAGGACGGAGCACTGTCAAAGAGAATGTATGCCAAGGAAAAACAAAAATTTACACAAGAAAGAGGGGACATTTGTGCATGAATTAACTATTGCGTGTTCTTGAGAAATGTTTACAAGAGCTATGCACATCTGAATGACCCACCCGAAAGTTGGATGCATCTATAATCTCTTAAAGATTTGTTGATAGAAGATTATAGATACACAAGGATTTAGATAGCGTGCAAAAATTGTGCGCAAGAGCATAGGTGTCAAGAGAAGACGAAGGAAGTGCATGCTTGGTGATTTGGAACAAAATATAAAAGGAATATACTATAAAGATCCATGGTAGTCTCTAGAAGAAGTCTACCTAGATCCAGCTGTCATGAGTAGGTCAGTGGGGAAAAATTATAAACAGAACCCCTGGCCACTTATTTAGGACATCTTGAATTGTTGGGATTTTTGTAGATTCCAGCCTATTGTATGTTTTGTAAAGATTTTGAATCAATTTTGCATGCATTATAAGGATAGATCTATCGTGCAAAAGTTTGACTACGAGCCGTTCAAATGCATTATGCCATATATGCTGATTGCTGATTAATGAAGACAGCCCATTGTCTAATTCATTTGTGTGATTGTATTGATTAAACCTTAGTAGCTAAATGAGAGATGATGCACAATTCTGGTGTATGTTTTCCTTAACTCCTGGAATCTTTTTAATGGTGGTGTTCTCGGTGCCTCTTGTATGCTTTGGGTAAGTGTTTAATCTTAGTGTTAAGTAATATGCTAGCATGCTTGAGATTGTATAAGTGTTAGAATGGTTTGGATTTACATGAGTTTGGCTGCATCCTATTCTATCGCAACAGGTCTTACCTTCATTATGTGTTGGAGCATGGACTTGTAAAATTTTCCTTGTTTTTGCGTAGCTTTGTTGCATGTTATTTTGTGGGCATGACATCCACCTGTTTTATGAAAGTGATTAAACTACAAAATCCAAACTCATAAGTAGAAGTTCAATTGTAGTTAAAGGTCATTAGGAGAGGATATGATGATCCTTATTATTATGCATCATGGAATTTATTTTAAGCTGTTACTGGATACACTTTCCCCCCAGTTTGCATGCACTTATCCTGAAGCAGATACAGATACGGATACAATACCCCTTGGATAAGGTTCGGGTATGTATTTGAGCCTGAGTACAGCCAGGTGATGCATCAGATACGTCTGTGATGCAAATTCTTAGCCATATCGGACAAAAATTAAAAGAGAGAATGAAAAACACCCACGAAAATGGAAAATTAGTTAGTACAAAGAGATACAAAACACATTTCTTACCACACATACCTCTCATCTTTGTGCATATATTTAGAAGTTTTTTGGCTGAGAAATTTGTTTTTATGTTTTAACATATATTGTAATTGTTTTGTATGTATTTTGAAGATTTTGCTCATATCATCGTATCCCACCCTCACTGTATCTATGTTTTCAAAACGATAACCGTATTCGTATTGGATAGTGTACTGGTTCTATCACATCCTATTCTTCCTAAAAACTACTGTATCTGTATCCTGGTTATTTTAATTTTAGGCTATATGTTTTGGTGCTTCAATATTTGTGTTTTTTTGTGCTGGTAACTATATATTATATTTGGTATGATTTATTACAATGAACATTCCTGAGGAATGTATCATAATCTTTATCACCGTGTGAAGATTTTGTTACATATTAGTTCATGACATAACTTCCTTGTGCGCCTTACAGATCTGGAGGGGAGAGGCGATGATAAGATTCGGATTATGGAGCAAGTCGAGGAACTGAGAGCAAAACGAGCAGATAAACAGGTGATTCTCACTCTAATATGGATCAGAATTTTTGTTCTTGTGAACCTGAAATATCGGTAGATATTGACAGATTGCTACCTATATTAGTTTGACGATTAGATTCCTGTAGTCATTGTCTGAATGCAGGAGGTTTTGATTCCAAATTAAAGCTTTGAGTATGTCTCTAATGTTATTGATGTATTTGGGTTGGTTTATTGTTTTCTGACCATCAGGCTATACTTCTCTTAGAGGCTTTTAATATAGACAGAGCATCAATGTCCCAACCAGTCCAAACTACTCCTCCGCTTACAGTAATTACTGACGCACGCACACAAGAAATGATCATAGAGAAGCTTAAGAAGGCCGAGGAGCTCGGTAAGTATGCCTGCAGCTACAGTTTCCTGGGAAATCTGAACAAATTTTAATTTATATTATATGGACGTTTCCATACGAGAATTTGTTTTCTTTACCTGTTTTCACATACAAAAATGAAGTGATATTGTTATGCCACAATAAATTTCCCTTTCAATGAAGTATTATTTCTAGGAAGAAGACTGATATGATGAGTGTGCAGGTGCGGATCAGATATTTTCATCCATTAAAAAGAGAGTATTATTATTTTGGCATTTTTCTGTAGCATGATTACTTCACATCTGTCACAGCAGAGTTCAATCAGTTTGAAAGGTTCCGGTTGCTGAAGTTGATTTCTTAATTGTGCCCCCTCCCTGTTTTGCTTCTCTGTCAAAATGCTTGACAACATCCCATCCAATATAACCTGTTGTGGATAAGTACGTCGCTATGGGGTTTTTCCCATCACACAATCACATGTATGACTTTCACCTGTACAGCTGTCCACTACACAAAATAAAGTTTCCCCAAGCAATCTCTGAAATGGCTCCTGATCTCCACTGTTTTTTTGTCATGCTTCCTTCTGTTCGACTTCTCCCATGGTTGGATTCCTTTTTAAGTAGAGTTATATATTTTAATAGGTACATTGAAACCAAGATTGGTTTCTAGCTTCTGAGTATCACATAATTTTCTGAGGTCTTCAAGCTGCCAATGTAGGCCTGAAACTTTGTGTGATCAATAGATACTGTCAACAAAAAACATGATGCTATCACAAACCCAAGAAAATTTTGCAACTAGCCCTTTGGTTCGGTATGTAAGTATGTTGTAGGAATTGCTGTATATAAATAACAAGCAATGTATGGGTTTGAGTCTGGTTACTATGTTTGAATTATTTGGTAGGTTCCATTAGGGAGAATGTTTGGTATTTCATAAAATGGCTGAGAAGGATAGGAAAAAAGGGAGAATGCTTGGTATTTCAAAAATGGCTGAGAAAGGATAGGAAAAATGTTAAAATCTATTATGCGTTTAAAGTTTTATATTGCTTTTTGAATAATCATAAAGTCATTTTATTCTTATAAATGATCTAGAATTGAATTGAAAACAAATCATCTCTTTGTTAAGAGAAAAACCAATAGCAGTCCTCCAGCATCAATCTCAAATCCAACAAAATATAACATCCATCTATACAGAGAATTTGAGCGGACAGGAATCCCTCTGGGGCTATCATAGCTGCCTGTACTTTTGAGTGTCATTTACCTGCTTTATTAATTTGTGAACCCTAGTATAATTTCTTTCATTCTTTCTTTATCTACAGTATAATTTCTTTCTCTACCCTGCCTATTTCAGTAAGTCCAAAACCCTATCAATATTTTATCATGGTGTTTTATTTATATGCTGTTCCTATATTATTTATTATTCTTAACGGAAACTCAACGAGGCTTGGTTCCAAGTGATGTTGTGTACCCAAAACGTTTGGTGCTTGGTGAAGCTGTGCCAGGTTTTGCTAGACATGGTAACTGCGATGTTTTTTTCTTTGTTTTTATAATGTCACCCATAACTGTGATGCTGTTATGGGATGTTCTTTGTATGTGTCGAAGAGGTTATGATTTGTTTAATATCTCTCTTATAATTCTAAGCTTGTTTGGGCCATGCCACTATGTGAGCTTTGAGAAGTTTATAAATTAGCAGTGGATTTTATGTCTGCTAGGTTTTTCTTATGCTATAATTGCTCTAAGTGTCAAGATGTGGCCATCTAAAAACTACTTGTCTTTTTGTTGGGATATGAATTGGGCTCAACCCAATTTTGAGGATTAGGTAATGAAGAGCTCCACTCGACATTTAGAATTTATCAGTCAAAGGAAGCGATACAACGAAGCCCTTTCCCTTGTATTGCTAATATAAAGGTAAAGGTAAAGGTATTTTTTTAAGTCACTACCAAATGAGACAATAATTTGGTGTATGAGACCTCCCTCGTGGAAGCTCACAAGGGGATTATTTTTCTGTTTATTTTATAAATTGATCAACAAGGTGTCTAACCCTATCCCTCTCTGGATTCGACCTTGTGCCTCCTCCATGAGATGCAGATGCCTTCACTATTAGGCCCACTCAGCTCAGGTTGTACCCAAATATGTAATTATAACAGATAGAATATTGATTGGATTCTTGTTAGCTTATATGATATTAAGACCATAGTTACCAAGTTCGGAAATCTGGATCCGTTTGGGAGGGGAAAAAAATCCGAAATCCGGAATTCTTGAAAAAATTCGGAAAAATCCGATCTGGAATAGATACAGATATATATGTGAGCATAGTTTTAAAATATGTAAAATTGACAAATACGATGAAAAATATTAATAAAATAATATAAAATGTTAATATTATATCATGTTTATGGTTTCTGGGCATTTTTTTGCGCAAAAAATCTTTAAAAATAAAAAAATAAAAAATTTATTTTTTTGAAAAAAAACAGGGCCGACCCGGACGAACTTATCCGGGCCGGCCAAAAGTGCGGATTCGGTCGGATTTTGTCTAGATCCGGCCTGATTTTGCCCAGATCCGTCCAGATTTGGTAACTATGATTAAGACATCTAAGATAATCAACATATGTTCCTGACATAGTTACAAGTTTTTTTATTAAACTCTTTGGGGATTCCAATTTAGAAAGGTATTGTTAGGCAGTTAGACAATTAATGACATGCTTTGGTTTCTGAGATTCACCCCCTCAAAACAAATACAAATTAAAAAAACAAGTCAGAGTCCCTTCCGACATGACCCAAAGAGAACATGATAAAAATGATAGTGAAGAGATGGAAAACATTCCAGGTATGGCTGCTGCCACAAACATGCAAGCTACTGGAGCTTGAAAATACATGGTGAAAACTCTTAATCTTCTAACAAGTTTTGTAGGTTGATCTTGTCCACACAAAACAACTGGCCAAATGTAATTATGACAACTCACGAACCCATAATGATTTTGTTTTGTTTTTTTGTTTCTTCTTTGGAAACAATTCTTCCATTGGCTGTGAATGCAAAAGACATTCCATTAGGAGATAACTAGAGGTAAATGATTGTACGAAGCAACCCTAGTGCAAGAAACGTATGGAAGTGATGAAGATGTATTCAAGCTATACAGTCAAACACCATACTCAGGGGGGACATATAACACTGTAAAGTCCATGGAGGAAATCGCATGGCTGCTCTAGGCGTATGTCAAACATTGGAGCATATGAAGAACAAAGAGTGGACCATACATTTAGCATCAAACAGGGGACAAACAATGAAGGAAGGGCGTACGGTCTAGAAGCTTAGGAAAAAGGGCAGACAACTGCACAATGTATGTTATTTGCAGACCTTTGATAGGGCGTATAGAAGCTGATCATATGGTGAAGGAGCATTTGTGGAATTGCAACGTATGAAGGCAAGTGGACAAAAATGGTTGTATTGCAAGGGTTGTATCACCTTGTTGGAAGTGGAGGACGTACAACGTGCAAAAGAGGCATATGTATTTTGGGTTGCACAATCTTTTGTAGAGGGTGTATGGTGGGGCCTACAATTCAGGGACATACGATGATACACTTTTAATTATTCCTCCACTATGATGTTGAACTTGTATTTTTTTAGTACTTTTAATAAATAGATTTCCCCAAAAAGTACATTTACCTTAATGAACATGCAACACTATATTTTGTTCCTTTTTAATAATTATTGTATGGTTTAATTTTTGCTCTGTGGGTCCCTCGTGTACTTTTCCATTTGTACATAGAAACTTAATATACATCATATTAATATTTTCCATTGTCATCTGATAGAATTTTAATTCAGACCCATTAACATCTTTACACCCTTGCTAAGTGCTCTACCCAATTATTCATTATTTCATGGATTTTAAATGGCCATAGCCAAAAAACTTCAAAATCTTTAGGCTATACTTCTCATTGAAAATTACGTTTTGATAGAAGTCCCACCGACGGGAAATGTTAGTGCCTTAAATATTTATCATGCATTTGCTTCCTTTATCTTTTTAACACAAGTGTCCTCAGTTTAAAACTCATCCAATACAAGTCTTTGTCGAAACAATACTTCCTTTGCCTTGACATTGCTTTGGTCAACCAATGTGCCATGATTTTCTGTTCATATAGGGCGAGCATATTTTCATTCAATCAAACATTAGAAATAGGCCACATTTTAGGAAGTCAAACTTCACCTTTTAATGTAATGTTATCCTGTGAGCGACATTCACGGTCATTGTAGTTGGATAACCTAACTTCATGCTGACTACATTTTCAAATTGGCAGGCCATCTTATCATTAAACTTTGCATCCCTCTTGATGTTGTTTTCTGTGAACATTGGTGGGTAGGCCCTGATTGTGAGGTTTAAGGTACGGAAGGACTTGGCATCATCAATTTTTGTTTCTAGCCATCTCTTTGCAAGCCTTCTTTGTTTATCTCGATAAATTAAATTCTCTATCAATCTAGCTGGAACACTTAATAGCCTTCCATATTTCAAGAGAACAAATTGTTGAGGGAGTTTGTCTTATATTCAGAGCATAACTATAACACTAAGATCTCTTCATTGTTTGGCTCCATCTCACCTTGGTTTCCTTCGATCGAGCGTTCTTCGGAGTTTGATGCTGATGAGTTTGCTTCCTCACGGACTACTTGCCTTCATTTTTTGGCTCCATCTTTCCTTGGTTTCCATTTGTTGAGCGTTCTTCTTCAAAGTTCAAGGTTGATGAGTTTGATGAGGTTGCTTCCTCATTGATTGCTTGATTCTTCAATATACTTCTGCCCTTTGTTTTAAATGGAGAGCAGTTTTTTCTTCTAGTTATAGTTGGCTTTTGCTGCTATCAATCATCCTTGGCCCAAAAGTGCATCATAGGCCTTCTTTTCCAACGATATGACTACAAAATTTAGGATAAAGGTTGGGTGCCAAGAATTTATAGGCCTTTTGAGCCATAATAACTCCCAACACCTTTATACCATCCTAATTGGCTCCCACCAATTGAAAAGTTGGCGGTCATGTGGTGATCTTCGCAAGACTCTTGTAAGTCCTCTGGAAGAATGCTTATCCTCGAACTATCATTGACAATAGTATTTGTCTGATTCCGCCTTGGAATTTTAGTATGCATGATTGTTGGCCCTCAAGCTAGTTTCATTGTCAGGGACATTGGATTAGTCACTTGATCATTTGGCAATGGGGGCTTGACTATGTGGTCATTATTCGGTTGCTTGCTCTCCCCAACACCTAACACTACACCATTTGACACTAGGTGAGCCATTCTATGCTCCATGCCAATGCCAATATCTTTGTATGATAATAGCTATGGTGCATCACAAGGATGGGGTTTCTAATGAGGGAAAGCCCTCATGCAACAACATATGGAAACACACTCATTGACAGTTTGAAACTCAAAAGGCTTTCTTATATTAAATGCAAATAATGGATTACAACAGTTTCCTATCACGTAAGCTACAAGCTCTTTTCTACTACAAGCTGCAAATGCAAGCTTCTCCTAGCTATTATAATGGAGTCTACTTAGACCTCCTTTTTTTGACTCTCTTCTGGACTTTTGGATAAAAAATATGACCTCCTTGCTCTTGGTCTTCACAACATTCCTCAATATCTTCACTATACCTCATTCCTTGCCCACACGCCTTTATATAGGTTTTTGCAAGTGAAACAGGTTGCTTTGGATTCATGCAAGCCATAGCAAGTTGCCATGCGTCCTAAAGTTGGTTGTGTGCTCTGCACTCTTCCTTAGAGTCGAGACACATGTTCCTCCCAATCCATCTTGAACAGTTTCAGATTCAACAGTCATATTCAGACCTCACAGATGCTTCTGTTCATGTGTCAACCTTCCTGACTTCTTGCATGTCAAGACTTCCACGCAACTGTTTGGCAGCCTTCATTTGTCTGTGTTTCATGCACACAAGTCCAATGCATCCAAGTCTTGTCTTCTTACATTGCTATTACCTTCACCCACAAAAGCATCCATGCACACTTATCAATCACGATTCCTGGACAATCTAACCCTTATGCGCCTTGTTACAGGGAAACAAGTATTTGCTCAGTTCCACGCATGTTTTAAATGATTCCTGCACGCCAAATGACCTTTGCGTAGAATCTTCACACAAAACTTGCCTTAGCTCCAAAAACTTGCAGAGCTATCGCAATTGATTTCAACCTCCTATGTAGTCCACTGTGTGCGATGCACACCATGTTGGAACATTATTGAAAACAAAGACCTTAGATCTTTTTGGTGATGCAAGATTGTTTTATGCGAGGGGTGATCTTGCATCAGATACTTGGTGAATTGAAACATTTGTGAGCTCCTGCTCACATCGTGTTGAAATATTTCAGAGTATGGCCATAACGTCCAATTGATGCAAGATGCATCCATGTAGAATCCTCTAGTGCATGATTTGATTCTTTCATTTCACTAAATATTGCTTGTCCTCTTTTCCGCATGTTTTCTTGACAACCTTAGGGTCCAAAATGGTGTCTATTTCTTCTTTCTTGTTCTTAGGCATTTGTTCTTTCTTGTGGTATGATGATTACAGGACTCTCCATTGTCAACTTCGGTATGCCTTCCTCCATTCTCACCCCTCTTACCTAGCCGTAAAATCATCTTATCGTTGCCTTCTCCGACATAAGAAACGCCTTTTTATTTCTCTAAGAAGATGGATCTTACGGGTTTCTTACATTCACTCCCCCAAACTCATTTGGCGTACCATCCTCCCACGACATTCTCCCCTCCCCACTGAGCTTAATCCCACATCCATGATTTCCCATACATCCACCCTTTATTATATTCCTGGCCAAACGCAAACCCATGTTGGTTCTCCACCATCTTCTTCTCACTTTTTCACATATACAAATGTTAGAGAGGCAGTGAAGGTGATGAATAGTAGCAAGGCAACCAATGAAGAAGGTTTCCAAGCCGTGTTCTTCAAACATGGTTTTAAAGCCTTTGGAAGCTATTTGGTTGATATTTTCAACCACATGGTTTGTTCGAGTTTCCCACCCTCTTGGTCACATCACATTATTCACCCGATACACAAATTAGGCTCTTGTTCAGATCCTAATAATTACAGGTCGATCATGGTTGGCACACATTCTCGAAATTGTATGCTACTGTATTATACATGCAACTTTTGAGAGAGCTAGAGCAGAGACACCTTAAAGCTATAGGGGACAGGCAGGGTTTAGACCAGCCCATCAGACCACTGATCATATTTTAACACTCCGGGCCATTTTTGAGGAGGCACGTCATTGCTCATCCAAAGTCTATTGTTGTTTTCTAGACTTTAGGAAAGCGTTTGATTTTGTTTCGAGAGAGGCACTTTCCCAGAGACTTAGGACAATTGGCATTTCTGAGACCCTCTTGGCAGCCATTATGAGATTATAAGAGAATGTTCTTGGTCATCTCCGCACGGTTCATGGGATTTCAAACTTTATTAGGAGTACCATTGGGGTCAAGCAGTGATGCCCTTTGTCCCCAACCTTATTTGGGATGTACATTGATGAGTTATAGACCATTCTTCATGAACATATTCAGGGTAGTGATGGGTGTTTTCTTCACCAGGTTCTGATTTCTATCCTCTTATTTGTGGACGATAAGGTTCTCCTAGCCTCTTCTCCTGAGGGCTTACAGTGGTAGTTAGATGCTTTGGCTCTCTTTTGTGATCTCCGACAGTTGACCATTAACTTGGGGAAAACCAAGGTCATGGTATTTAATGGCTTGAAGACCTCCCACCTCCATTTCTTTTTCAGAGGAAAGGAGGTTGAGATTACCACTTCATATACTTATCTGGGAGTGCAATTTTCCGGTCCACGTTTCAGCTTGAGACAGGGACTCCAGCCTAGAATAAACAAAGGTTATGGTTCTTTAGCTCTCCTTGAACGACATTGTTTTCGGCATCACTTTCAAGATATCTCTTCCAAGATGTCACTCATGGATACACTTATTAGACCCATAGTTCTCTATGGATTTGTAGTTTGAGGGTCCTCTCTACATGAGGGTGATTGGGCTGTTGTTGAGAGGGTCTAGACACTTCTCCTTTGCCGCATGATCAGATGTAAGCAAACAGTTCCCTAACACATCATTCTTGCATACTTTGGAGCTAGACCCTTTCGACTGAAGACTATATTTGATTTGATGACTTTCATACACCATATATGAAGGTTTGCTGATTCTGTGAGTGGATGTGACAGATATCCATATTTAGCATACTGTTCTTTAGAGAATCTTGCTCTCTCAGCGCCTTTGACCCGTGGACGTTGTTGGTTTATAGGAGTTTTTGATTTATTGGAGTCTGTGGGAATCAAGATGGACCAACTTCCTCGATTTATGTACTCCTTGGATGTAGCAACTCATCTTCTACCCACTAGACAGTGGTTGAACCGGATTATTAGGGATGATATTTACAGACAATTTATCCATACTACTTGGGTAAACCCTCCTGGGGGGTTACGCCCTAAGATGGCATTTTATGCAAAGCACTTCTTGGAGCTGAGTGACTGGCTTATCATTCGTCCACAGTGTGCATTCCGCCACTGGATGCACTCTCTTTGCATCCCATTAGGATAGTTTCGAGTGGCGTCTCACAGGGTTAAGATTGAAATAGATCACTAGATAGATCGAGCAAATGGGATTTGTCAGTTATGCAACATCTAGGAGACGGAGTTCGAGGGGCACTTCATCTTTCGTTGTCCCATTTACTGTGATATCAGAGGGGGGTTTTACTACCTATTTAAGAGGACACAAACTTTTTGTGACTTCTTAGGATATGAGGACCATAGATGTTTGGCTTTATATATACATGAAGCTCTTAAGCTTCGTGATCATTTTATTCAGAGACCCACTAGACTAGTCTCCACTCAGCAGATTACTTCCTTTTTCACGGTGCTACCTTCGAGGAGAGGTGCTAAGCGACGGATTGACATCGGTACAATCCCACATTCCAGATTAGTGAGGCCCAAAGACACTATTCACAGTTCCCTGAGCTTTCATCAGCGTATTCACTTTAGACCCAGGATTAGGATGTAGACTAGACCTACCAGACCTTCACAAGGGACTTTTCCTTCTAGGCAAAGGATTTGAGGACAGACCAGGCATCATACCTCCCCTTCTTCGGGTCAGACTTCTATTCAGAGCTTCTTCTCATCAGCCTTGGATGGTAGGAGAGTTGGATCGAACTCTTGATGGGTTCCTTCCTAGGTCTTCTTTCTTAGGGATCATGCTCGTGCTCCCGACGTTTACAGATTCTTGGAGATTACTCATTTCTTTTGCTCCCTTCGTTGGCCCTGAGCGTGGTTGGGTCCTTTGATGGTTTGGCTCTGGACGTGGTCACTCTTTGCCATGCTTTATACTATTTCTTTCAACATTGTTCTTGTTTTCAGAGATCTTTTTGGTTTCCTGCTTTTTCTTGACACATTTCTGTAATATGCAGTCCCTTTGACCTACTTTTGTGGTCACTAGTTGGACAGTAATATATTTATCTTTATCTTTATCTCCAATAAGGTAACTAAGAACACCCTTCTTATATCTCCTCATTATTTTGCCCTTCATGGTACTCATACAAATCTGCAATATTGACTATTGGAGACATACATTTGTTTAGGCAATTTGATCTCGTATGTGTTTGCTGAAAACTACTTCAACATTCTGCATGGTCCTAGATGGAAACTTCTTCAATATTCTACATGGTCCTATCTTCTTCCATTACATCTTGTTATATGTTCCGCATAGGAACCTCTCCTTAAGCAAATATGCTAGTACTAGGTCTCCAATCTCAAGTTCTTTATGTCTGCACTTCATATCTACGTGTTGGTTACGTCTTTGGCTGCTCTTCTCCAACATCTCTCACTTGGTGGTGTATCTCGCGCATATACTCTGTATGATCTTCTGCTTCAGTGCTCCTCCCATGCATATCTCTGATTTCTCTCAACTCTGCAACTCCTCTTGGGTTGTTTCCATACAAAATCTGGGAAGGTGTTCTTGTGCTTCTATCCACTAAGTTATTAGAGGCAAACTCTACTTAAGCTAAGACTAAATCCCATTGCTTTGGCTTGTCACCAACCAAGCATCTTAGCAAATTTCAAAGGCATCTATTCACAACCTCGGCTTGTCCATTAGTTTGTGGATATCATACTGAACCAAAACTCAACGTTGCACCCAACTTCTTCCATAAGGTCCTCCAAAAATGACCTAAAAACTTTGTATCCTTTTTGATACTATGTTGTGCAGCACGCCATGCAGTGTTACCACTCTGTTAAAGAACAAGATAGCAATGTCCGTGGCATTGGTTGTCTTTTCACATGTAATAGAATGCATGATCTTCAAAAATCCATCAACAACCACGAAAATAGTCATTCCCTTTTTGCATTCTTGGCAATCCAAGCGCAAAATCCATGTTGATATCATCCCATGGTTTCTTGGGGTTAGGTAGTGTATGAGATAACCATGTATTTTAGTTTTTTCTTACACGCCTGCATAGACTTGCACACATCTATACTTTAAGCCAGAAGTAATTCTCCACGAACTGCGCATATCTTGTCATTCCCAATATGACTTGCTAAACCCTCACTGTGCTTCACTCTAATCAAATTCTTATGCATAGACCCTATGGGTAGGCATAATTGCATTCCTCTAATTAGCAATCCTTCTTGCACGAAATGATCCAACCACTGTGTTTTGTCTACACTCAATGGTTATACGCATGCATTTCATGCATGTCTGAAATCCTCATTTTCTGTGTATAGCTCCTTGATAGAATCAAATTCTATGGCTTCCATTTGCATCTCATTCAACAAGAGACACCTTCTACTTAGTGCGTATGTGACTTTGTTCGACTTTCCACTTCTGTGCTTCAAAACAAATGAGTAACTTTGCTAAAACGCAACCCACTTCATATGTTTTTGAGTCATCTTCCCTTGATTGTTGATGAGTTGTAATACTTGGTGGTCTGTGTACAATACAAACTTCTTTGTCAACAAGTGATGTCTCCACTTCTTGAGTGTTTGCACCATGGCATAGAACTCCTAAATACTTTCTCTTCATGCCATTCAACTTCTTCTTAGAGGAAGATATAGGCCTACCTTTCTGACTTAACACCGCTCCTATTGTTGTGCCATTAGCATTGCAATCAATGTGAAATACCTTGCTGAAATCAGGTAACGTTAACATTGGTTGTTTTGTCACTTTATTCTTCAAAGCGTGTAAGCTAAGCTCCGCTTCAGCTGTCTAGACAAACTCTTTTCTACCACCTCTCATGACCTTGGTGATTGTTGCACACGTCCCACCAAAATTTTTGTTGAACTTTTAATTGAAACTTGCTAAGTCATGAAAGCTTAGTGCTTCAAACATGTTCCTAAGCGATGGTCACTCAATGATAGTGGGCATCTTCCCTAGATCCATCCTCAAACATTCTTGAGAAATCATCAAACCCAATTATGCCAACTCTTTCTTCATGAAGTTACACTTCATGTTTACTTGCAAATTCACTTCTTGCACACGCTGCATTATGCATCTCAAATGCATCAAGTGCTCCTCCTTTGCCTTGCTGAAAATAGGAATGTCATCCATATAGACTATGACAAACTTACCTTGAAAAAGTTTTAGGACTTCATTCATGAGTCTCATGAATGTACTTGGTGCATTAGTCAGTCCCAACGGCATGACCAACCATTCATACAATCGCTTTTGTGTTTTGAACGCATTCTTCCATTCATCACCTTCCCTAATGCAGATTTGGTGATACCCACACTTCACGTCTATCTTCATGAAGTATTGTGCTTCACTTAAAAAATCCATCAAGTCATCCATGCAAGGCCATGCAAATTTGTACTTGATAGTGATCTTGTTGATGGCTCTCGAGTCTATACACATTTTTTGTGTTCCTCCTTTCTTTGGTACCAATACCGATGGTACTGTGCATGGGTTTAGGCTTTCTTTGATTAACCCCTTCTCCATTAGCTCATATACATTGCTTTGTTTGCCAAATTGATTTGGGAATCAGATCCGTGTGATGATTGATACTCCGCATGGGTGGCAATGCATATGGGGTATTGCTCAAAATGATCTCTGCGAACTCACTCAACAATTCCTTCACTTCTCATGGAAATGATTCTTTTTCTTCTTATACACATATCTTGTGTAAGCTTCGACATGATAGCATTGCATGCATTTTCCTTTTCCACTTCCTTCAGGGATTCTTTCCTTGAAACCAACAATATGCGTGTATAAACATTGCTGCGCCCCTCTTCTTACCTATTCTCTATCGGACTCAACGTATTCTTACCATCCTTCTCTATCCAGTATGTATTTTCCCTACCATTAGGTACAACTTTATTGTCAAGCTACCATGGCCTCCCTAAAAGCACGACGCACATCCCTTGGTATGATGCCACACCAAACGTAATCTTTGTATGCGTGTATCTGAAATTTCACTAGGCACAATTCATTCATCAATATCTAATGGCCCTTTTGCAGCCATAACACTTTGTAGGGGTTAGGGTGCACTACACCTTCTTCAACTCCAACTTTTATACCATCTCACATGAGATGTGACTATCAATACTACCACTATCTACAATCACCTTGTAGCATGTACGTCCTGATTTACAAACAGTTTGGAAGAGATTCTTCCTCTGTGTTGGATCATTATGCTTCTTTGTTGGCTTCAACAACACTCTCTTCATCATGAGAGTCTCTCTGCGCTCTTGCTCCTCAGAATACTCTTTGGATCCAACTAACTCCTCATTCCATGCACGACATGTGTGTTGGGGCTAGTTCTTATCCTATTTTCACTCTGTGTCTGAGGGCACTCATATGCTCTATGCCTAGGCAGTCCACATCTGAAACATTTTCCAGGGAATCCTCTTCCCTTTACTCTACCAAGTCTTCAATGCCCACTGGATTGGTAAGTTCCACTTCCATGCGCATGACCATGTTCTCCTTTGTGTGCATATCCTTGCTCTCTTGCACGCGGGTGACTGCACACATCACTATTTTCTTCTTTGCAGGTTTGCTAGCTTTTATGGCACCATAAAAACCTCCACCTCCACATGTGAACTTACCTCTCCCTTGCATGGTGTTTTGTTGTCTGTAGGATGAGTTTTCCTTGGCTTTCAGTGCAAACTGATAAGCTTCCTTCACCATTTGGATCCTCACCATGCCTAGCTCTTCTTGGATAACAAGGCTCAACCCATTTAGATATCTTGCCACTTTCTCTTGATCCATTTCACCATGGTCGATCTAATGGTGATTGTATAAAATTATTCAATATAATCAATGACGTTGAGATCTTTCTGCTCAAGTTTTGTAACTTCTTTAACAACTCCAACTGGTAATCGCCAAGCAAGAATTTCCCTTTAATCTTGGTGACCATTTTGTTCAATTTGGACACCATGTCCGTCCCTCTTATCATTCTTTCCATTTTAACTTCCTTCCATCAAAGAGTTGCATGACCTGTTATCTTGGTCTACACAACCTTCACTTTCATTGAGTCGCTTATATCATCAAACTCACTTATTCCTCAATATCTTTGAGCCAATCTATAAGTTCTTTAGGGTTTAAGGTTCATGGGAAACATGACACATCTACATTTTGCCTCTACGATCCTCAAGATAGCTCTAAGTAGTCTTACCTTCTCCAACATCCATTTCTGGTTCTTCGTCTTGACCATCATCCTCACCTTTAGCTCTTGGTGGTTGCTCTTCAATATTGCTCTAGTCATCTCTTTGGGTGAAACCCCTTCTACAACATCTAATCTAGTTTGCACAACCCTCAACACATCCAAGACTTATTCCAATATTCCTACCACATTTGTTGCGAGAGCTCCATCTCTACCAACCATTCTCGTTGGAGGCATCTTAACTCTCTGATCACTCAATCCCTATTGCTGCAATATCTCAAATCACAATTCTATGTTGGCAGCCTCTCCATACTTCCATAAGGATTCAATCCTTGCGCTCTAATACCATGATGGTGTAGTCACAGTGATGGTGTTTCCGATGAGGGAACCCTATCCCAACAACATATGAAAACACATTCACACACAATTTGCAACTTAAAGGTTTCTTATATTTAATGCAAATAATGGATTACAACAATTTCCTATCATCTAACCTACAGGGTGTGCTCTACTTCAGGCTACAAATGCAAGCTTCTCCTAGCTATTACAATGCCCTCTACTTAAACCTCCTCTTTCTCATTCTCTTCTTGGTCTTCACAACATTCGGTAATATCTTCAACATACCTTCTTCCTTGCTCACACACCTTTATATAGGCTTCCTCAAGTGAAACTTGCCACTTTGTATTCATGCAAGCTCTAGCAAGTCGCTACACATTTCAAAGTCAGTTGCATGCCCTTCACTCTTCCTTGGATGCTAGAGACGTGTTTCTCTCGATCCATCTCCAAGAGTTTGAGTTAACGGTCATATTTGGACTATTGCGCAAATGTTTGCGCGTCAAGCTTCCTGAGTTTCTGAGTATTAAGACTTCCACATGATATTTTGGCTTCATTCATCTGTTTGTGCTTTATGCGCACAAGTCCAATTTATCCAAGTTTTGTCTTCTTGCATTGCTCTTGCCTTTGCACACAACAACATCTAATTGTGCCTATTTATTGTGATTCTTGTGCAATCAATCCCTTCGCATAAAACTTGCCTTAGCTCCAAAAACTCATCGAACTGCCTCGACCAACTCATAACTTCCCCACAATCCTCCACTGTGTGCAACATGCACCATGTGGAACCTTATTGAAAACAAAGATGCTATATATTTTTGGGATGTAGGATTGCCTTAAGCCAGGGATGCTCTTCCATCAAGTTATAGCATTCTTTAGTTTTAGAATATTCTTTTTTTAGGTCAACTACCTTTTCATAGATTTGTTTGACTCAAGTTTTCTTGTCATTGTACTTGTGTTAGTACTATTGACGTCATTCTTCAATTATTTCCCTCTCAACTTCCACCCTTGCTTTGACCAATCTTTCCTTCTTTATACATGGGTTGAGATAATTAGCTTTCTTCGTTTGTGCTCCAATGATTGTCGTATCCTCACCCTTGGTTGCGTCAATTATGTTGACATTTGCTTGCTTGGGATAGTTTCTGTTGTTATGGCCTCTAGGCCTGCAAAATCTCTAGAAAATTCAATGTTGTTTCAAGTAGTAGGGAAATCTCTTGTGAAATGGCGCCAATTGTTGCACCTTTGACATTGTATATTGGGCTATCCTTGGGAGTCGTACTAAATCTGATTCTTGTTGCCACTATCATTAAGATGACGCTATTTCTTTGGTAGCGTGGTTGGTAGTGTCAATTGCTCTCTGTGTCAAAAATACATGAGTGCTTTGGTTCTGCAATTTATAAGGGTAATCCTTTATTGAATGCCTTGCAACTTGACAAATTTCATAGAACATTTCTTTCGGCAATTCAGCTTGGTGTGACCTCTTACCTTGCAATCAGTACACCAAAGATTATTACCTTCATTATTAGTCTTTTCCTGTAACTCTCTCATAATTTGGAGCATGTGTCCCCTAAGACTGTGAATTGATTTTGGTTCACTATCATTGATCCGTCTTCTCGAGCTCAAATATATCTTACCATCGTTCTCCATATCGATCTCTCAGTTGCATATATCCTCAAAAAACAAAGGGGGGACCAACTTCATCTTCCTCGGTAATGAGGGTATCGACCCTTAAATGAACCACCTCGTCTTCAAGCTATTGGCTTGTGTTATTTTTCAAGTTTTCCTAGCAATTCTTTGAACTTCCTATTGTAGCCTCATACATTCTCATGATTACCTTGATAGGTATTATAGATCTTAGCAATAATTTTTTTTAATCTCTCGGGAGCTTAAATTCCTTCTCAAGTGCTTTCCTGAGTTTGTTCCTTGTAACCTTAGTACTTGGTTCATCTGTGAGCCAATCAATAGGCACTCTCTGAAGTGTGGTTGGGAAGCACTACAACCAAAGATGCTCATTAGTGTACCCATTGGTAGTCCAATTTGTGGTGCATGTCTTGCAATGTCGTACCAAATTGTGTGCTCTGTAACTCTGTGAACTTTGGTAGCACCTAATATCTACGAGATGGAGTTGATGGGTTGCCTGTGGTAGTGGACAATGGGTGCTTTTAACATGGTTCTTCAAATAAGGTTCTCCTTAGGAATGTATGTGTCAGACATTCCTCTGCTCTCTCAGCATAGTTAGACACATCGTTATACTCGACCCTTTTTTCATTCATAATTTGTATGTTATCTTACTCTCTGTTAGGTTCCCTCTTTGTTTACTCAATCCAACTTCTTCAGGCTGCCTTGGTGTATGTGGATTTCTATCTTCAATAAGCAAGTTTCCAATTCCGTAGATATTTGTCTTGTACGTGGTTCATTCTTCTCTGAAAAAGTCGATGTTGAATTTTGTTTCAGGGTAAAGACTTCCCATAGGAGGATGCTCTGTTGTCCACACTTCCTTTTTTTGGAAGGAGCAATTGTTTGGCAATCTTTACCCGCTCCTTTTTCTTGAGTGGCATAGGCGCCAATGGTTCTGGCTTAAACCTTTCTTGGTTTCGGCTCCGATTTTGGATTCTACTTACGCGTTGGCCTTGGCTTTTGCTTCAGCTTCCATTCTTGCTACATACTTCTCTTGATAGATTATTAGAATTAGCTGCCTTTTGCAACCTTTGTCTTCTTTCTTCTTATTCCACCAATCAAGTAGATCGTCTAATTGTTTGGTCCACTCCCTGACCTTATTTTCTTCCTATCTTGCCTTTGTTTGGGGTCAACGGCATTAATTATTTCTTGCAAGATGTTGGTCTTATTGTTCTT